>CAJNDS010001946.1:0-265000 GCA_905221605.1 Symbiodinium natans
CACACACACACACACACACACACACACACACACACACACACACCCACGCACGCACGCACGCACGCTCGCACGCACGCTCGCACGCACGCACTCACGCACGCACGCAAACAATTACTTGCAGAACCTTTGGACCATAGATAAGGTCACAGGGCGAAAGGGTTGGCTGCGACGCATGAATCTTACGTGTTTCGTGTTCCCGTCTTTGCTCTTGAAAGCACGACGACATGCGCTTGCCTGATGGCAGTTCTGTCTCAAGTCACAATTCTGTCCCAAGTCAGTGCCTTGCCTTGAAATATTCCCAAAATGTAATCCTCAACGAAAGCCAGGTACTGGAACACCGGCCCGCTTCAGCTGCGATATGGCATTATCGTAGTCCCCACTCTACGAATGTCACGCCGACCAAGTCGGTTTCACAGCCTCGAGGTGGAAAGGTTCCGCCTCAATGAGAGAACGATTCGAATCAGTTTGCCAAGCGTGTCCTAAAATTTCCTTTCCCGAAGTGCGACAGTCAAGCCGGATTGCTACACATCCGGCTTGTTGAGGGCCTCAAGAAAGACCCTGCCTTGCCCGGATTGGTGAGTTGATTTTATATGACCAGACTGGTACCCACTAAACAAGCTGGATCATTCTTGACGCGTTAATCAGAGGGTTTGAGAGGAAACGCTTTAGGGCTTTCAAGTGTTCAAAAAAGCCGCGACGGCGATGGCAACCGCAGCTGCGCACAAAACGGACAGAAAACACAGATCGATATACAGCATTGCGATTAGAGATGTTCCAAGCTTGCGGGTCTCATGCTGAATGCTTTTGGTTGAATTCATGTTTGCTGCCTTTCCTCGCATTCAGACTGGGGGACATGTGCCGTGCTTGCCCCAGTTGAAAGTCCTGTTGAAGGTCTTCCACACCGCGTCGGCCGAGCGGCTCGGCCATCTTGGTCTGGATGTACATCTTCTGCCCAGCGTCGTTCTTCTGCTCACGGCTTACGGCGTAGTCGTAGCGGAACTGGTCGGGGTACTTGGAAACGTACTCCTGCGTCTGCCCTCCGAAGAGTTGCTCTCAATCGTGTAACCTGCCTAAACTGCCCAAACCAGCTCCTGGTGCTCATCGTCATACAGCAACGACTTGCTGTAAGGCACCTCGGGCTTCCGAGATCTTCCGACTTCAGCATTGTCCTGAATTGTCTGGCTTCGAAGCCTCTAGCAACTGGTGCACTCGAAACAAGGCCGCCGGCCAACCTACCTACCTCCGAGACGCACCCAAATCCCAAATCTGGAGCTCTCAGAAGCCAGGCGCCCCCATGAAGAGCCACGCCAGACCTTTGAACTTGCGGGAGTCGCCCTCCCCGCCCACCTTTCAGGGCGCACTGCCCAGGTGATTCAAACACTCCAGCGTGACAGCCGATCAAGAGATTTGCCTCACTCATCTTTTCCTTGAAGTGCATCACAACCACGGTGCTCAACTAATGAACAGCACGGCCAGCCAAATCGTGGGTGAAACAAGAAAGAGCCCCTGCATCCTACGGCTGGGTGGTACTTGCTCGATGTAGCATAACCTTGGCACCTTGTCGTTGAAGAGCAGGCGGCAGTACGCACGCATGGGCGCGATGCCGGTTCCTGCCGTGAAGTGCGGCAACAACTGTCGACACTGGGCGCCCCTGAACATCGAAACAATACCAGCGATCCTACAAACCAAGCAAACAGCGCTGGCAAAGCGACAGCCAACAGCATTATATGACAGTGCACGGCATGGAGGCGGCAGCTCTCCAAAAGGTGCAACCCAACACCCCAATCAAAGCTTGCAAACGCTCACCTGACAACCTGTTGGGCCTGTCGCCAGCATGACGATGTTGGCCTCTGGATCCTGCAGCAACATGCGTGAGGCACTTGTCGTTCCGACTTCAGCCTGTCTTCGCAGGATTGTGGCTGACGACCAAGGTCGCTAACGTCTTGCGGCTGAAATAAAATCCGAAAATTACGAGGATCAACAGAAACCGAATGTTGACTTTCTAGGATCCGCATTTCCGATGCTTCGACCCTGCCGTTCGTTTGCTGCACCTTCATGCTGCCTGCCTATGCTGCTGCTGGGAGTGAGATCTCATTGAAACTCTGGCCCCTGAGTGGCCCAAGGTGTCGACACATTCGCAAAGCATGCCCGTGCTGCTGCAAGACTTTCATGTGCCAAGGCATGCGCCCTTGACCGACAGAACGGTCTGCAAATCATGTCTGCCCATCAAAAGCTACATGACAGCGACAAACCTTAAGATTCCATATCCATGCGAGGAGAAGGCCTGCCCCGAACAACCACCTCAAGTCTGCCATCTGCGCCTCTGGCAGCAGCATCTCCGCACCGGTCGGGCCCGTAATCATCACCTTAGTTTTGCGCGGCTTAGCATGAGGTTTGCATGCAGCAGATTGTTTGGCCTCTTGTTTCTACCAAGAACTCCACACACAGGGCCACGTGGCATCGTCCCCCACGCTCAAGTCGCAAATGTGGTTGGAGCAAACACCACGGTAGACCTACACAGCTAGTGGCAGGATTGCAAGGCGCTAAAGGCACAAAGACGCATTCTTTAATGGGTGATGTCATAGAATAGCAGCTGAACAGCGGGAGTCCGTGCCTTGTTCTTCGGGAAGGCGGTGCCGGCTTTGTCCGGCTTGTCCTGCTTGGAAACTTGGATCTCTTCGGGCCATCTAGATTCATCTTCAAAGCGGTATGCAACTATGCTCCTCTCCGACCTCGCGGTTGGCATGCTGCCCATCCACCTTGTGAAAGCTCTACCGCCTACTGCTCACCCCCACCTTGCAAGCCGACGCCACCACATTTGCAGTTTCCCTCCTCCTCCTATCACAGGATGGCTGCGGCTTTCTAAAGGTCCACGAAGCAAGCCCTTGAGACCTTCAACTTTCACACGGTGGTTTCGTCCCAGGCCGGAGGAGTTGGAGATAGGTGGGGATGAGCCCCGCGCCTCCACCACACGCTTCACACACAGGGACACTGTTTTCGAGGTCTCGTCGTCGCCGACCGCGGAGGAGGCGATGGAGTACAGGCGGATCCTGGACTACGGGCTCCTAACTTCTCAGCACCGGCTCTGTAAACTCTCATCTGCTCAACGCGCACGCCACGGACGCCACGGCGACATGCAGACATGCGTGCCAAACCGGCAAAGCACATCACGCATCGCACCTTCGATCGGATCCACTTAGTTGCCGGATACCCCTCTTCCCA
The DNA here is from genome assembly GCA_905221605.1 of Symbiodinium natans. Taxonomy (NCBI): domain Eukaryota; class Dinophyceae; order Suessiales; family Symbiodiniaceae; genus Symbiodinium; species Symbiodinium natans. The sequence goes on from CAJNDS010001946.1 coordinate 3,223, forward strand.
ACTTGATTTGCCGCCGACGCCAGGGAGGAATGAGCAGAAATTCCCCAAACGCTATACCTTATACCTTGAGTCCAGTCCCTGCCTGGCCGGGGTCTCACCCTTCTTGTCGGGTCCTTCAGAGGGCCATTGGCTCGAGACCTCCCTAGCTCATAAATGCTTCTGCTGCAGCTTTCGCCTTTTACTACGAAGAACAGTCAGGCTTTAGCTTAAGTCCCTGAAGCCCGCAGGTTGGGCAGTTACGGGGTTCTTCTGGATGCCTGCACTGTTGCCTGAAGCTCTGCGTTCTCTCACGTGGGCACAAAAGACAATTCACGTCGCCATGGTCCTGGAGCAATCACACCGATGGACTGGCCCTCGATGTAGGGGACGTTACCACCATGGTCGAAGGTGACCTGTAACGATCTCGAAGCTGTTGTGGGTGTTCCGGCGGATCTCTGCTTCGTCACTTCAGGTTGGAGTTCAAGGCCCAGCATTGGGGCTCATTTGTGAAGTTAGATACAGCACGTGGTCCGGCTCACAACGCCGAGCCGCATGTGTCGTCTCCCAGTTGGCGTCGCCGGTGTCCTGCGGCATCCGCGCAGGCCGACGAATGATCTAAAATGAGATCTTTTCCAACACTGGCCGGACACGGCGCCCCGAAGGCCCGGCGGATCCAGAAAGGTTGAATTGGCTTAGGGTTTCCTGTCGCAAGAGATTCCCACCAACTGGTTTGCACCCCGCAACGTGGCACGGCTCCAGACTCTTGGATAGATTCGTCACTACGGTGATCGGAGCATGCTCTTTCCCGGAGTAAAGCTCCCTTTGCCCCGAAGCTGAAGTCCAAGCATTGTTGTGTCGCATGGATAGCCTACTTGAGGCCTTGGTACGGTTGCCCATCCTAAACACGGCTAAGTGGGGCTACACTACACCCTCTACGCCCCCCCTCCCGGCTTTCATGGCAGCAACGCAGACATGAAAGGCTAGGGCCGTCCACCGATCCACCTGAAACCGAAGAAAACACACAGCACACATCAGCTGGACATAGGCCGCATGATCAGATGATTCAAGGTGAAGTGCGAACTCAATCAAATTCCTGAAGACAAGTCATCCTGCTTGTACCTGTTGGCTGGTTCCAGCGTCCTCCGTCAACGTCTGCGGATGCTTCTGGTTCGGGACCACCTGAAACAACGCAAAAGCTTGCCATGAACACCCTTAAATCCTGTAGTCGACGTCTTTGGTCATATAGGGTCCGACGCTCCCTTGTGCATGGCTTCGTGCCCTTTGCGTTTGGAGGAAGGACTCAACCACTCCAAAACATCCTACGGCCCCGTGTGCTGAAGCTTTAGGTGTTCAGGATCGGGTCCTACAGAGCCGCAGAAGGAGTCGACGCAAACAGGTCTTGAAAGCTGCCTCTGCAAAACCTCGGGCGTAAGGTCTGACCTTTGGCTTGCGACGACCATTTTTGGAGTTGCAATTATGGGAGCCATGGTGAAAAGCCTCCCCGAGCTGCAGTTTGACAGCCCAAACCTTGAACCGTCTTGGGTCAGGGACTGGCGAGGGGGAGGCTTAGGTGGCTTGGAGTTGGAGCTCCCATGACCTGTGCTAGCCCGTGCTCGCCTGCAGGCCTTGAATGCCTTGAACGGGCTTCTGACGCGGAGCTTTGTGCTTACAATTACAAACCGCGGCTGTGCTTCGCTGGTCCAAGTCTTGAAACGTTTTCTGACATGCCTTCACCGATCAGGCGCTCTCAGTGCTCTCTTCTTCTTCTTCTTCTTCTTCTTCTTCTTCTTCTTCTTCTTCTAGAGGAGAAACATGGAACCAACAAGCGCGGAGGCTTCGAGTGGGGGGCGCTGCTTGGAACAACAAATGCGCATCGCGACTATGCCAGGCGCCGATAGAAGAACGCACGTTGGACCCGAAACGCGCAAGACTTCGAGCGGCAACCCGTTCAACCCTGCACCGGATCGACGCACCACCCCATGGTGCAGGCCCCGATTTTCGCACAAGCAACTGGTGCTGTGAGGCCTCTGCCGGTGCTGTGCGTCCCTAAAACAAGCTGGTCAGACATTGCAGGCTGGATTTCGAGCCCTCAGAGCTTGATGAAAAGCCACCGAAATCAGACATCGGACAGCAATCAAAAAGGACAGGACGCAGTCACGAGTAAGACTGAAGTTAGAAACAAAAACCCATCCAGGTCTCCCTTGAGTCCCTTGAGGCTCTCCCTGGCGGCGCCTTGGCCTTGTAGGGCGCCTTGGGCGTGAAAAGGTTCCAAGGGATCTCTTTGCCGTGGACCACCTGGTGGCTGAATGAGTCTGGCTGAGGGCTCAGGGTCTGGCATTTGGGTTAGCTTGCAGGGGCTTGACGGTTTCCAATTGACCGTTGCTTGCAGTTGCATTTTGTTTTGCAACCGCCTAGCAGTTGCGGTTTTGGGGTGCAGGGTTGGGGAGCTTCAGGGCAAGCAGGCTTGGGCGGCGAAGCAGGCCCAACGACTCTGGGTCAATTTCAACTGCCAATCCGCCGAAAGGCTGCCATGATATTGCAGTGGGGTGCTTCGAAGCATTCAGGATTCCAAAACCGACTTGCGCAGAACGCCGAACACCAAGCTCCTGCCCATGGCCTTCACACCCTTCTTCTTCACAGCAGCCGCCCTGCAAACGGTGGCTGCTGCCTGGATAACGGTAGGGGCACACGAGCCAGGTATTTCTCCATGACTCCGTGAACCTCGCTCTAGCCTTCGACATGAACCGAACCGAGCCCAGAAAGATGCATTCCTGTCCGGGACCCCGCGCCGCAGCCACCCCAGCGCCCAGCAACGCGGACGGGGCGGCACTGCCAAAGGCGGCGGCGCCCTGGCGAGCCTGGGCACTGGGCCAGGCCCTTACCCCCTCTGCGGCAGGAAAGCCCCCCGCCCCGAAACTGAGCCCTGGCTCTGCGCCCAAAACTCCTACAGTGGACCTACAAGAAGGGCGCGGGGAGGAAGGCTTGCGGGTTCCCTGAGCTCCCCTTGAAGCGCTGCTCCTGAGCTGCACCACGCAGCGCCCTTGGCGCCGCCTCTGGGGAGGTGCCTGGTCAACAGGGAGGGGGATCATTCAACTCTAGCTGTCACACGCCCGCACACTGCGGGGCTTCAATCTGAAGACTGGGCCGGCTACTCGCATTTGACACAGTCGCAGGAGCTGCAGGGAAGCCTGGCGCCAAGAACGCGCAGCCGCCGAGCGCAGCGGCGCCGATCACAGCCTTCAGAGACGGAAAGGTTATGCAGCAATCGACTAGCTTCTGTTTTGGGACATTGTCAGTGGACTGAGCTCATGCGCCTTGCCTTCGTGAAAGCATCCTCTTAATTCCTGGACCTCACTAAGTATGCTTCATTCAGGCTAGTAGCCTGGATCAACCCTTCTATTCGCTAACCTTTGACACCGAATGTCCTGACACCCCTGCTGTAGCGGACCTAGGTGATTCGATGTGTAGGTAATGCACAAGCAGCATCAATCAGTCAAGTGGCAGAGAGGGCCACCGGCTGAGACATGACGATTTGGGATGACAGTGCCAAATGGACTGAGGGGCCAAAACTGCTACGGTTCGAGTATGAATGTTGCGCCCCTTGTACTGCACAGAACCCTGACTCGCAAGAGGCGAGAGCACCGAGATCCCCCATTTCGGGTTTCGAAAGAATAACAGCTAAGAATTGCAGCCTGTGGTCAGCAGCTCGGATTGCTGGTTGCCAAATATTGCCGCACTGCCTCTTTTTGGCTCTTTCCTTCGGCATCAAGCCTATTCCTTTTGAACAGGATCTGGCTGTTTCCTTCGGCATCAAGCCTATGCATAACATCAGCGCATGCAGAGCCGAGAGCGGCTGTCTAGGCGAAGTCTAGTGTTCCACTTTGGCAAGGTCACCCAAGGCAAGAGCGTACATACACGGCGGCAGAAACAAAAAACTGCCACTGCCTTACAGCCAAGAAGGCGAGGCCTACGCGGACGAGCTGGGCTGCACGACCGACGCGGTTAATCGAAAGATCCCGCAGCTGTGCTGGGCCCCCCGAGAGGATGGGAGTGCGGCGCGTGAAGTTACAAAGGCAAAAGATAAGATGTGAAAGAAAAAGGGTGAGAACAGATAATCAAATTCATGATTTAGGATTTCAATGGATTTCATGCGTGAGTTAAAAGGACCATTATTCATTCTATAGTATAAGCGTGCGCACAGAGATGCATTTGTAAAAATGAGATGAAACATGAACATCGTGCGTTCGCTTGTTCGTTTCACTCACGCAGAGTTAGTATAACAATTGTACGAAACGATCATGTCATTAATCATGCGTGAGCGCTACGTTCAATTTTCTTTCTATCTTATGCTGTTACTACTTGTAAAAAATCGCTTTAAAATGCGAAGTTAGATAATAAAGGATTGGTAAGAGAGTAAAATATGGGATTCCTGAATGCACCACACCTGATTCTGGATGCAGATTCTGGATGCGCTCGGTACACCCAACGCTGCATGTCATCTTAGCCTCCTTCATGCCACAGACAGAAAGCATCCGCCCACATCCCCGGAACTTGACTTCGGAAAGCAGCGATTCCCCCTGCTACATTCTTCAACAATACCAGCGGGGCAGCTTTGTCCACACTGCTTGCGGATGGAGAAAATCGTAGGCGTCCTTGCGGCCAGTCATTAGTCTCATGCCTTTTGCACCAGACTCTGAAGGAGTGAATTGCAGTCTAGAGTCTAGACTTCCTAGCTGCCTGTCACTAGTCTGATGCCCCTTGCAGCAGACTGTCAAGAAGTCAACAGGGGGGCAGACTGTCAAGAGGTCAACATGGAGGCCCTTGGCTGTTTCTCTGGCCGAGCCGGCCATGCACGTAAAACGCACAGAGCGCACACGTGCGCTCTTCACATTATAACGGTGCGCACTTTTGTACAAACTAAATTATCGTCCTGTGAGCCTTCGCTGGTGCTTTGCTTCTTCTCAGCCTTCGCGGCCAGCGGCTTCAGGCCGTTCGACAAGCGCCACGCTACCTGCGTAGCCCGAAGCTCCAGGTCTTCCGCGGTCGAGGAATAGTTCTGTGGGGAGAAGACCACAGCAATCTCCTGGAACACGGCCTTGATGATCTGGACATAGTCCTCGAGATCAAGAGTCTGCAAATCTGGATTCGTGAAGAGCTGGTCGTAGGTCGACTGGGACGGGAACCGGAACCCATCTTCTGCAATGATGGGCAGCAGTGCACACTGCTCCGCTTGGCGCACTTGCAGAAGCCATTCCGCAACTTGACGAGAGTTGAAGCAGCCCTCGCTGCAAATGAGAAGCACCGATTTCGCATCCCGGGTAATCGTCTGCTTCTTCATGAGAACTGTAGGCACAGAGCCTGCTACTCCCGTCATGACCTTCTTGCGAATCAGCCCGAGCAAAACAAAGGCTGTAGCAGCAGCCTCCATATTATCCAAATCTGCAGCTATCACGCAACCCGCATCCTCGCTGGACGCCGAACCTCTTGTCCTGGTTGTGGACCCGGACAGACCCGACACAACATCATCGATGCTGTCGGGATTTAAGAGGCCGGGCACCTCGATCATAGAGATCGTGCCGATCCAGCGCAGCGTCTCCTCAACCTCCTGGAGGCCGATGTTGTAGTTCGACAGCTCGGACACATCGGGAACCAGCGTAGCGTAGTCCCGAATGAAGCTCGCATCAGGCTTCACGAAGCCAGGGAAAGTCAGCAGAACCGAGTGCACCTTGTTCAGCCGGGCGTTCACCATCTCGCCGACACACCATTTCCGAGTTAAAATCTGCGGTGAGCCAAGAATCACGAAAGTCTCGGTGTCCTGCCCGACATAACTAAAGAGCTTGGTCAGGTCGTTCAGATCATCACAGTCCACAAACGTCGTGAAGCGGGAACTGCGGAGCTGCAACTCCTGCTTAAGCAGCCGGGCATAGCTGCCTGCCGCGTTCTTCTGGTGGCATATGAAGAACCTGAAGGGCTTGCGGTACTTGAGCAGGAGATGTTTGATCTTTGCATACTACATATATACACTATACACTCATATGGCGTATATGTATAGATGTATGTATGTATGTATGTATGTATGTATGTACAGATCTTGTATTGCATGTTTTCGTGCAAAAAAGAACGTTTGCGAACATGTGAACATGTTTAAATACAATTGCGAAAGGACGCATAACCCTGCTTTGAAATTTTCGAATTTTCGCGAAAACAGAGGCAACCGAAAATGTAGAAAAAGAAGTGCGCCATTTTATTGGCTTAGAAACCTGCACATGAATCCTAAACCCTAAACCCTAATTAAACCCTAAACCCTAATTAAACCCTAAACCCTAAACACACATTAAACCCTAAACCCTAATCAAACACTAACCCCTCAAATCCTCTTTCGAGAAACTCCCATGTCATAGTTGCGACTGCAAGACTGATTTTCAATCTGAATGGATTCAGAAACCGATGTTTCGGGGTTAGGGTTTAGGGGTTTAGGGCTTAGGGTTTAGGACAGCATAAACATTGCAACATCGAATGGCAAGCCTTGAGGATCTTGATCCGATTGACATAGCACCCGCAACAATACATCGCACTCTCTCCCATCAAACCCTAAAACCTAATCAGCCCTAATCCATAAACTCGAAACCTAAAGGCTCTGAACCCCGACATCATGGGACGGCCCAGCTCACTTGCCTCCGTCTCATTGACCTCAACCAACTGCCACTCCATATACAGTCAACTTACGTGCTCTGAGACCCTATACCCTATACCCTAAACCCCCTAAACCCTAAACCCGAAAACCACCCCGAAAACCCTAAACCCAAGCAATTTTGCACAGACAAGGGGGAAGCTTCTTGCACAAAAACACGCGTTGCCACGCCTACTTCGTTTCTTTCCCATGGCAGTACCAAATCTGTAGTAGAACCCACCTAAACCCAACCCTAAACCCCTAAACCCTAAAACCCCGAACCCTAAACTCAAGTGTATTTGGTTCACCTGCAATGCTGCAAAAAACACATAGGTCGGGCGCACCCCGGTGGAGCCACCTCGTTGGGCGTGCCCCATTTTTTGGCTCCACCTCGTTGGGCGTGCCCCGATTTTCGACTTCGCCTCATATTTCTCAACTCCACCTCGTTGGGCGTCCCCCCATTTTTAAGCTACGCCAACCCCGTTTTTCGGCTTCGCCTCGTATTTTTCAACTCCACCTCGTTGGGCGTCCCCCCATTTTTAAGCTACGCCTTGTTGGGCATGCCCATTTTTGGGCTCCACCTCGTTGGGCGTGCGTGATTTTTGGGAAGGAAATGGAAGCCAAAAAGAGGACACGCCCAACAAGACGGAGCCTCAAAAAAGCCGAGGGGGGCCCAGCAGCGGCATGGTTTTTGGAGTCCGCCTAATTGGGCATGCCCCCTTTTGAGCTCCACCGGGTTGGGCGTGCCCTTTGGGGATGGGATGGAGGTTTTCTAGGTTTCATCATGGTATATTACTACCTTGTGGGATATCGTTGTATCTTTTGGCACATCATTGCTATGTCATAGTGCATTATGAAAGCTGCCCACAGTCATGATCTACCAAGTGTAGCCGCTCTCGCTGTTCTCGCTGGGCGCCCCGCAATCCACGCCCCAGAAGCCAATGCGCTGCGCCTGAAAACAGGTTTCGCCCTATAATATGCTAAAAATATATATCTAGAATATACGAACAACATTCTAACAATATTCTAATCAAAGTCAAATAATATACTAAGAATATACTGATAATTTTCTACTAATATACTAATCATATTCTAATCATGTACTTTCTGTACAATTACATACTATAATGTACTATTATACACAGTAGGAAATACTGGTCTAGGGGTGTAAGGGTTTTGGGTTGAGGGTTAAGGATTTAGGTTTCAGGGCTTAGGTTTCACGCTTTAGGGTTCAACACTAAGAATCGGAACTCCGAACACAAACTCAGGTTCACAGCTCAACTGAGGGGTTTCGGACTGCCTCAGGGTTTATGACTGCCTCTGCATTATGACGACTTATGCGCAGTAACACCTGGCCACGACCGAAGCATGGAGCGAAGGCACAAAATTGCAGCAGCCCAGGTGCACCAGCTTCAGCTACAAATAAGTCTAGAGGCTGAAAAAAAACGTACATCTTGGCTTTTGCAGCATCCTTTTCTCTGGCAGTGCAAGGTTCGCGGTCTCAGGCCCGTTGCGAGACAACCAAACGCAAAGCATGTGTCTTACAAACAGGATCTGTACGAGGGTGCTGCTGATAGATTCTGCGCAATATAAGCATGGAATGGTAGGTCACAGTCAAACTCTGTATAAAGATTGGCACCCCAGGGAGCAAAACAATTGCCAAGCTTTCATACCAAAAGATCAGCAGTTCCTATCCCACAGCACTCCGATCTTGCTCATCCCACTCCGCCGTTCTACAGCCGAAAGCTCTATATCCATTGTATACACATGAGCAAATATCATTCTGAATTTGCTTGAGGTCAAATTTCACGGCCCGCAGCCCGTCCTTTTGGACACGGCTCAGCGAAACACGATCTTTATCTTCTGGATGGTCGGCGGCAGCACTCGCCTCACTTTCTGTACGTCCCTGTCATCTTTGAAGACGAGGCAAGCACTTCGCTCGGCCTCACGCGTGCCAAGCTGCGGGGAGCTCTGAAAACGTCGTCCAAAAAACACTGGCGTCACCAAAATGGCAACGACACGACTTCCATGCCACTTGTGCTCAAAGTGGTACTGGGGTTTGTTTGAGCTGTTGTAGCGGGAAAGGAAGATCCAAAGCGCGTCCCTCGCTTCCAGTCTTGCCCATTCGGCATTGTCAACGCCAATGAGCCTCTTCATCGTGCCTGCCACTGCAGCGAGCTGTCCAGACTTTATTTGATTAACCAAGTCTGATGCGGTGAGGTTGTATATGCGATTGCCCACTGAACACAGAGCAGCTGTCCCGCATCCTTTCTCTGCCGCCTCGTTCCAAGCTTGAGCCGGCTCAGGGCATGACACCTCGCACTCTCCCTTGCCATCACCAACGCCTTCTTCCATCTCCTGGCGTTCTCCCAACAACTCCGCATCATTATTCTCCTCCAACTTGCTTACGCCCTCAGAGCACGCCTGAGTGCTCGTAGAGCAGGAAACCAATGGTGTGGGGGGCGGTCCTGGAGGTGGCCCGCTCGGCGGGCGGCTGGACGGGGGTCCTGTTGGCAGTGAGGGGGGGCTGGGCGGGGGTCCTGTTGGTGGCACAGGTGGCGAGGGGGGGAGTCCAGAAGTAGAGGCAAGCGCAGTCGGCGGCGCTGTGGGTGGGGGCTTTCTGGAGCCGCGGGCGGGGGGCCCGTTCTTGGCGCCCGTGGACGGTGACTGGGCCAGCGAGGGGGGGCTGGGCGGTCCTGTTGGTGGCACAGGCGGCAAGGGGAGTCCAGAAGTAGAGGCAAGCAGTCGGCGGTGCTGGGGGTGGCCCGCTGGGCAGGCGGCTGGACGGGGGTCCTGTGGCCCAGTCGGAGTCAGCGAGGGGGGGCTGGGCGGGGGTCCTGTTGGTGGCACAGGCGGGAACGGAGGGAGTCCAGAGATGGAGGCAAGCGCTTAGGAAAAAAAAGCCGCATACCATACAATTCATGGAAAAATGTTTGAAATGCAAGACACCAGACAAGCGTTGAACAACTCAACGATGCACCGAGGGGTGCTGAGGGTTTCATGGCCCGACGACCCACATCTTAGCCCAACCCACGCCGCAGCACAGCGGCCCATGATGCGACATGAGCCGTGGCTTTTATTCTCATATGTTTTTGTATGAAATAATTCATCCTTCCGCGAACCCCTTCCGCGGACCTTCCAAGAGAGTCACCTTCAAAATTCCGCGGCCGTGCTGTCGACGTATCGCTTTCGCGGCCCTTCCGCGGCTGATTTTCGCAGGGTTTCTGGCAGCATGCTTTCCGCGAGAGGCGCCGAGCTCTTACGCGTGTTGCAATGCAAAGGAACGAAAATTTCAACTGACATGTTTTGCCTATAAACTTTACCACCTACTCTAGCAAAAAAGAAGTCGGACAGACAAACCAAAAAAACATTCATGAACTCTGGGTGCCTTTATACAGAGTAGCTCTGAACATGCTTTCGTTTCGCAAGCACACGAAAAAGCACGAGAACGCAACTGGTCACGCTGCCAGATTGCGGCTTCCGCGGAGATTCCGCGGTTCCGCGGATTTGGCGCCCACAAACAAAAATCTCTGCCCTCACCAGCACGACCTAGATTTTTAAACAATGGACACAACATGCTGTATAATCATTAACCTGGCCGGAAATTCAGCTCTGTGACAAGTGTCCAAAATGTCTATGTGAGTCACTCCAGCTTTCCCTGAGCTCCCCTTGAAGCGCTGCTCCTGAGCTGCACCACGCAGCGCCCTTGGCGCCGCCTCTGCGAAGGTGCCTGGTCAACAGGGAGGGGGATCATTCAACTCTAGCTGTCACACGCCCGCACACTGCGGGGCTTCAATCTGAAGACTGGGCCGGCTACTTGCATTTGACACAGTCGCAGGAGCTGCAGGGAAGCCTGGCGCCAAGAACGCGCAGCCGCCGAGCGCAGCGGCGCCGATCACAGCCTTCAGTGACGGAAAGGTTATGCAGCAATCGACTAGCTTCTGTTTTGGGACATTGTCAGTGGACTGAGCTCATGCGCCTTGCCTTCGTGAAAGCATCCTCTTAATTCCTGGACCTCACTAAGTATGCTTCACTCAGGCTAGTAGCCTGGATCAACCCTTCTATTCGCTAACCTTTGACACCGAATGTCCTGACACCCCTGCTGTAGCGGACCTAGGTGATTCGATGTGTAGGTAATGCACAAGCAGCATCAATCAGTCAAGTGGCAGAGAGGGCCACCGGCTGAGACATGACGATTTGGGATGACAGTGCCAAATGGACTGAGGGGCCAAAACTGCTACGGTTCGAGTATGAATGTTGCGCCCCTTGTACTGCACAGAACCCTGACTCGCAAGAGGCGAGAGCACCGAGATCCCCCATTTCGGGTTTCGAAAGAATAACAGCTAAGAATTGCAGCCTGTGGTCAGCAGCTCGGATTGCTGGTTGCCAAATATTGCCGCACTGCCTCTTTTTGGCTCTTTCCTTCGGTATCAAGCCAATTCCTTTTGAACAGGATCTGGCTGTTTCCTTCGGCATCAAGCCTATGCATAACATCAGCGCATGCAGAGCCGAGAGCGGCTGTCTAGGCGAAGTCTAGTGTTCCACTTTGGCAAGGTCACCCAAGGAAGAGCGTACATACACGGCGACAGAAACGAAAAACTGCCACTGCCTTACAGCCAAGAAGGCGAGGCCTACGCGGACGAGCTGGGCTGCATGACCGACGCGGTTAATCGAAAGATCCCGCAGCTGTGCTGGGCCCCCCGAGAGGATGGGAGCGCGGCGCGTGAAGCTACAAAGGCAAAAGATAAGATGTGAAAGAAAAAGGGTGAGAACAGATAATCAAATTCATGATTTAGGATTTCAATGGATTTCATGCGTGAGTTAAAAGGACCATTATTCGTTCTATAGTATAAGCGTGCGCACAGAGATGCATTTGTAAAAATGAGATGAAACATGAACATCGTGCGTTCGCTTGTTCGTTTCACTCACGCACAGTTAGTATAACAATTGTACGAAACGATCATGTCATTAATCATGCGTGAGCGCTACATTCAATTTTCTTTCTATCTTATGCTGTTACTACTTGTAAAACATCGATTTAAAATGAGAAGTTAGATAATAAAGGATTGGTAAGAGAGTAAAATATGGGATTCCTGAATGCACCACACCTGATTCTGGATGCAGATTCTGGATGCGCTCGGTACACCCAACGCTGCATGTCATCTTAGCCTCCTTCATGCCACAGACAGAAAGCATCCGTCCACATCCCCGGAACTTGACTTCGGAAAGCAGCGATTCCCCCTGCTACATTCTTCAACAATACCAGCGGGGCAGCTTTGTCCACACTGCTTGCGGATGGAGAAAATCGTAGGCGTCCTTGCGGCCAGTCATTAGTCTCATGCCTTTTGCACCAGACTCTGAAGGAGCGAATTGCAGTCTAGAGTCTAGACTTCCTAGCTGCCTGTCACTAGTCTGATGCCCCTTGCACCAGACTGTCAAGAAGTCAACAGGGGGGGGCAGACTGTCAAGAGGTCAACATGGAGGCCCTTGGCTGTTTCTCTGGCCGAGCCGGCCATGCACGTAAAACGCACACGTGCGCTCTTCACATTATAACTGTGCGCACTTTTGTACAAACTAAATTATCGTCCTGTGAGCCTTCGCTGGTGCTTTGCTTCTTCTCAGCCTTCGCGGCCAGCGGCTTCAGGCCGTTCGACAAGCGCCACGCTACCTGCGTAGCCCGAAGCTCCAGGTCTTCCGCGGTCGAGGAATAGTTCTGTGGGGAGAAGACCACAGCAATCTCCGGGAACACGGCCTTGATGATCTGGACATAGTCCTCGAGATCAAGAGTCTGCAAATCTGGATTCGTGAAGAGCTGGTCGTAGGTCGACTGGGACGGGAACCGGAACCCATCTTCTGCAATGATGGGCAGCAGTGCACACTGCTCCGCTTGGCGCACTTGCAGAAGCCATTCCGCAACTTGACGAGAGTTGAAGCAGCCCTCGCTGCAAATGAGAAGCACCGATTTCGCATCCCGGGTAATCGTCTGCTTCTTCATGAGAACTGTAGGCACAGAGCCTGCTACTCCCGTCATGACCTTCTTGCGAATCAGCCCGAGCAAAACAAAGGCTGTAGCAGCAGCCTCCATATTATCCAAATCTGCAGCTATCACGCAACCCGCATCCTCGCTGGACGCCGAACCTCTTGTCCTGGTTGTTTTGGACCCGGACAGACCCGAAACAACATCATCGATGCTGTCGGGATTTAAGAGGCCGGGCACCTCGATCATAGAGATCGTGCCGATCCAGCGCAGCGTCTCCTCAACCTCCTGGAGGCCGATGTTGTAGTTCGACAGCTCGGACACATCGGGAACCAGCGTAGCGTAGTCCCGAATGAAGCTCGCATCAGGCTTCACGAAGCCAGGGAAAGTCAGCAGAACCGAGTGCACCTTGTTCAGCCGGGCGTTCACCATCTCGCCGACACACCATTTCCGAGTTAAAATCTGCGGTGAGCCAAGAATCACGAAAGTCTCGGTGTCCTGCCCGACATAACTAAAGAGCTTGGTCAGGTCGTTCAGATCATCACAGTCCACAAACGTCGTGAAGCGGGAACCGCGGAGCTGCAACTCCTGCTTAAGCAGCCGGGCATAGCTGCCTGCCGCGTTCTTCTGGTGGCATATGAAGAACCTGAAGGGCTTGCGGTACTTGAGCAGGAGATGCTTGAGGATGCCATACATGATGGACCCAAAGATAGCTAGAAACATACACACGAAAATTGCAATGCAAATCACCGTAGTGGAGAAAGAGGCATCGTTCGTCACCTGCACGAAGAGGGAGCCCATCCCCAAGATAACAAGAAGCCCTGCCACCAGGAATATGTCAAGCACGTTGCAAAGCATAGAGCGCCATGGCTTAGCAAAGGCCACGATGATCAGACTCGCATACAGCACCAGGTTCATGGAGAGAACTCTGCCTGACACTGACGGTATCAGAGGACAAATCACAACGAGCGCGTTTCGAATGAAGAACACCACAGAGAAGGCTTCAGCACCGGGCCGGAAGCGGATAAACAAGAAGGAGCAAGCTCGAATCATCTTCACGTCTCCGTCTGCCAGCCACTTTGGAAGTTGAAACAGAATAATCCAGGAGCACACTACAAGGAATGTGAGAGGCAGAATGCAGCAAAATCCACCAATCAACGCCATGCTCAAATGCTCGCCCTCGCCGTTGCAGAGGACTTCATGATAGGCCTGGAGCGTTGACAACTCATTGGGGTGTAAGTTGCAACGAAAAGGCGCAAGCAGGGACGAGCAGACCGATATGAAGAATACCATAAAGAGCGTCCCCACTGTGCTGCCCAAAACGGACAACCGCAAGCCTTTTGCTCGCTGGAGCGCGATGAATATGAAGTGGACCGCACAAGCCACGGCAAACAAGACCAGCACGAGTAGAGTTCTTGTCGCGAACTTGGCCACCTGAAAGCAAACAAGTAGTTCCTTGTACGACTCCTCATCCTAGGCATGATAAAACATCCTAGTCCGCTCAAGCCCAGCCACCGGCCCCATGGGCGCCACGCAACCCACCGAGATCAAGTCCAGGTCGAAGGCAAAGACGTCCAAGGAGGTCAGCATGCCCGAGAAGGGCTCCCCCCACTCGATCTTGAACTGTTGGATCACCGCCAGCTGCTGGACGATCGTAACCATCTGACCCAGCCCCAGCCCTGCGATGAGTAGGTTCTCGGGGGAAGTGCTCTGCTGGCTTTTCCGCATGAGCACGAAGTAGAGCACGGCAACGCAGCAGCAGCCGAGAATGCCCATGACGATCACCAGAAAATAGTCCCCAGACTGGCAAGGCAAACATTCCCCTCCCTTTGCAACTGAGCCCGGCAAGCACGTGCTGCAAGCGACGCTGCTGTTGTCCCTTCCCATTGCGCAGGTTCCCGGCGCCCCTCCCGGGCACCGATCCGCCTCCCCGAAGCATTGGAACACCTCACCCGGCTCGTCCACGCTGGAGAAATAGCCGGGGAGGAGCTGCAGGTAGTTGGACCCTGGGCAGATGGAGCCGGTGATGCAAAGCTCACAGCGGCCCCGGAACAGGAAGTAGCCCGCAATGCAAGCACAGAACTCGTCGGACGTTGCCCCTTGAACCTGGATCCACTGCTCCTGACCTTGTGACATCACCGCCTTGCTCGTGGTCCAGAGCTCGATCTGTGTTCCATCGCCACACTACTGGCATTGCGACATGCGAGTTTGGTTCGCGTACTGACCCAACTGGCAGCTTTCACACTCTCTGGAACCCTCCACAAGGGCCATCGTCCCCAGTTCACAGGGCAGGCATTCAGATTCACCTGGGATGCCTTGTTTCGTGCCTGGCTCGCAGGCCTTGCACACTCGAGTGGAGCCCTGCTCAGCCGAGTAGCTCCCAGCAGGGCAAAACTGGCAATTCACCGCCAGGGCTCGATCCTGCACGAAGTTCCCATCCGAGTCGATCAGGCCCCTCCCTGCCGTGCACTCCGTCTCGTTGGGTATCCAGGCCTGCCACAAGGCCTCCTCTTCCTTCATCCAGGCACATGCAGTTTCCCAGGGATCCGGGCTCCCTGAGTAGACGTGCCGCCACAAGATGCCCATGATCTGCTCGAAGGTGAACTGCACGTTCTGGGCGATCTTAAAGGGCCGCTCCGCCACCTCCTGAAATCCTGCCGCTGCCCATTTCGTCAGCAAAGTCTCAGAGTTCTGGGTCTTGTAGATATTGTTCTGGTACTCCGAAGGGCTGTGCTCGGGAAAGATCACCAGCGAAGGGTTGTCGAGAAAGAACGTGGTTTCCGGAACCCATGCATATAGCAAGCTGCGCAGCTCACGGTTCAGGGTCACGAAGTCACCGTCAACCGCGGTAGCGAAAGCCACAGGCATGTTGTGCCAGAAGGCCTGCTGCATCATTTCGGGCATTCCCCACGCGGTGTTCGGCATGATGAGCGGAACACACTTGGAAACGTTGCCGCGGCAGGCAGGTGCAAGCCACCATCTGTCCCAGAGGCAATCCAAAATCCTGGAGCCGCCACTTTGAACCACGCCTCCAGCATCGCCCGTCTTTTCGAAGTAGAGCTCTGCGATGCCCGGGTAGCCAAGCTCTGCACTGTCGGCGCAGGTCTTCACCCGGTTCACATCGATGTCGGGGACTCGGGCGGTGTATCGCGCCGGTTCGAAGAAGGAAGCGTTGTAGGAGCGGTAATACCTCACCCATGCTTAGTAAGGAAGGGTTAGGTATGACCATCCCTAGCCATCCCTTCAAGGAATCGCTTTCAGGAAACCCTGACAGGGATGGTTCATCCCTGACCATCTCTTTAAGGAATCCCTTGAAGGAAACCCTATGCAGCCTATGCCCTAAACCCTATACTCTGCCTTAGCCATCCCTTCAGAGAATCCCTTTAAGGTAAGATACTCCAAGGGAAGGCCAGCATCGTCCAGGGCGGCTTTCTGAGAAGCGCCGAGAACGAACATTCCCGACTTCCCCGAGTACCCAATGCTGCCCAGGTTGATCGGGGTTCCGTAGGGCTCCATGTCGATCCTTACTCTGGAATGAAACGTCTCTTAAAGGTTTTCCTTAAAGGGATTGACTCCTGAAGAGGATGGCTAGGGCACCCTTAACCCTATAGAGCTTCCTGAACAGGATTCCTTGAAGGGATGGTTGGGGGTGGTCATTCCTAACCATTCCCGGTCCTAAGCATGAGCAAGGATCATCTGCTGCTTGGTCCAGGGCGATGTGGTCAGCCAGTGCTCGAAAGAGAGGTGGAAACGGCGCGGGGGCCCACAGTTTCCAGTGATAACGAAGCCCTGATGGGAGCAGCCTGAGAGTTTGCCGAGGATGAGTTCACTGGCCGTGGACCAGTCTGAGTAGAAGTTGTATCCCAGTTTCTCCGCAACTATGATGCCGAAGATCTGTCCGGCAATCTTTGACGCATCCGAAGCCGTTTGCCAAACACCAAGTGGCATGCTGATACCATCCAACGTGATGTTCATGCGCTCTGCCTGCGGGATTGCATCTTGGAAGCATACCCGGCTCTCCACAGCCTGGAGGAGCAGAAGCAAAGAAGTCCGCCATCTCATTGTCTTCGAGAAGAGCGACATGGTGGTTTGGAAATTAGGGGGTACCCTATTGGGGTCCTGATTATAAGGGAATCCTACTATTTGGGGGTCTACTTTAGGGTTTTCGTTTGTGGAGCTAGCGGTGACTAAACCGGAGCGGAAACCGCACCCAGCCACGTAGTGGCGAAGGATGGTCTGGTCCACGGCCGCGGGCAAGACATCAAGCGATCGTTTTGCTCGTGTCGGGGTGTCAAGGCTTCGGGCGGAGGAGGGACCGGCAAGCAAAAAGATTCCATGTGTGTGAAAGAAACGGCCTAAGACTCTTTTTTTGATGCTCAAGCTTCCCGTTTAAGGAGAATTGGGGAAACTAGGCCTTGACCATCGTTAGCGTTCGTCCAGGCTGGGACAGAAGCTGTTTTTGTCACCGCATGTCGCTTGTCGTCGACCATGCATCCACAAACAAGGGTGAACGGCGCCAGAATCATGGACATACGCAGCCTTACACCCCGAGCCTTTCACCTTGAATCTCCTGAAGCCCTACACCAATGGCCAGCCAGTCCATACCGCAAATCACGGCAGCAAATGTGTTGCATTGACAGTCCCTGTAAAGTCTTGATTCAGAGGCCACCACCGGGAAACACGAAATGCAGGATGAACGAGCGACATCCACACTCAAAGGAAATATACGTGGGGGGTCAAGATCCTTCTTGCAAGCCTCCCATTCTGCTGTCCACTCTACCGTGCATTCCGTGTGTGGTGCAAGTGCCCGCCTCGGCTGGAGGCCTGCTTTGTTGAACGTCGTGCGAAGCTTCCTTGTGCAAAGCTTCCTTTTCCACAAGATGCAAGCAACTAGCATATGCTGTGTTACGCTGTATTGCGCAGGTACTGCCTGTGTCTGCCTTTGCACCTCCCAAAGCACAGCCATATCTACAAGGCGCACAGTCGGGCCACATCTGGCCACCAATGATTAACAACGCTTCTGTGACGAAGCGTTTTGCGAATTCAGCGTCAGAGTTCCGGCCGCCGGTGCCCCAGCGAATTTGCAGCATCCCCTGTGGGCAGCAGCCCGCACCCTTTATGAAAGCCTGTCCACTTGCAACATATCTCAAGCTAAAAGGAAATGCTGGCTCATGCCATACGCCATGATCGCAGCACGCTTGGATCTGTTCCAGTGGCAGTGCTGACCGTCATCTGTTCTCTACGGACAAATTTCAACTTCAGCCTGCTCTGCGACTACCACAGCGTCAGACACATGATCCAAGGAGACATTTGCAGAATGGCTTTGAGGGTTGTTGTTCCAACTGTGACCTATGCAAGGAATCCCGCCAAATCCCTGAAGTCTCTGAAGCCCTTGGATCGCTCCTTCAGAGCGGCGGCATCACGCACACAACCTCTCCACTGCCTGGCGCTCTACATGCGCCATGCTCAGGCTAAGGGTGCTGGAGTTTGGAACTATTCAAGCATTCTTGCTAGTTCGCAGTTTCGCGTCACCTGCCGGTTAAAGCCCATCTGCTTACAGCTTCAACATGATCAAAGAGGTCAACATACCCCCCACGCGAGAATGTGCACGACTTCAATAGCACCAAGTTCTGGAACAGCATGCGCTGCAGTGTCACAGCACGTGTGTGGTGCTGCAGATGCATCGCGTCTCTCGCAGCTTCGGGCCTAAGGGTTCCTCGAAATGGCAGTTTGCACGTAGCGACGTAGGGTTCTGTCAATACCCAGATGTTTGTCTCCGTTTCGCACTTTGTCTCGTGCTGGCAACAGGTTGACATCGTTAGACAGCTGGGGTTCGCGCATCCCAGTTCGAAATTCAAGGGCCCAGTGCTTTGCCGTAGGACCCTCAGGCAAGAAAACCTTGTGAAACCCTTAAGGGCACGAGAACTACAACCCCTGCAAAAAAGAGAAGCTAGACGAAAGCCCGAGCCCCTACCTGGCGCAGGGAGCGGCAGCCATGGAGTGCAGCATCAACGCTTCGCCTGAGTTCGGAAATTATATGGGCTTTGTTGGTTTCGAGTTTGGATCTGGCGGAGAAAGTGCCCTTGGTTGTCAGTCAGCATTGATGAGGCTTGAGGCGCGGCCATCGCGAGATAGGAGATTCCGGGACAGCACAGGCCATGACAAAAGTCATAACTGGCAACTGCGTGCGCTGAAAATTTTTCAAGCTTTTGGGTCCAACAGGACCGTCCATGAACGCTGGCGCCCCTGAAGCCTCTGCATCCCCAATTCTCCACCTGCAACTGGCTCATTGAATACCGGTACTGGCCCAAATCCATAAACCCTCCCAAGCACCTTGTTGCCCACACACCCTTAAACCCAAAGTTGTTTCTTGCCCCAGCTAGTTAATGAGCGTTATGTAGCTATTTGTAGTTGGGGTTGTTCGGAGTGCTATCTCTGAACTCTTTCAGGTGAGGTACACAAAGGAAGCCCGAACCTCTAAACCTTGCTGGGTTTAAACGGTACACCACATGTGGCGTTTCTGGGGCTGTGTACAACGAACTTTTTAGCAAACAACAGCTTGGTCGAACGACTGCGAAACGCAACCTGAGCGAGAAGCAACTTGTTGCGGAAAATACATGTTCTCACCGTTTATACGCCAAAGGTCCTGGTTAGGCCGGACGAGCCGTGGGCAAAAATGCCAGCAAAAGAGTGGCCCCAACAGGGACACGGAGGCTAGGACATGCAAAAGATGGCACGAAGAGCTGTGCCAAAAGAGGCAAAGACACCAAAGGCAAACTTCAGTTGGGCGATGCCATTTCGTGAATGGACAAAAAAAGCCTAGTCGAGTCCTATTTGATGATTTTGTTCCCAGAGGAAACCTTGAGCTCATGGCTTGGAAAAGCCCATGTCGCGGAGCTTGGAGGCCCACTTCCTTGGCCAAGGATGTTAGGATGTGTTGGGGCCCTAGCTAATGGTGCACAGAAGGACCAAGAGCACAAAGTGCACCAAGAACTTGTAAAACCACCACACCCACATCCAAGAAGAAGGCATCGTAGCGTCGCTGCGGCCGAGACTCTCGCACTTGGTCTGGGCTCTGGCATCCACTGCCACCACCACCGCCTGGCTGTGTGAACTCTAGGGAAATTGGCTGAGAGCGAGCCCAGGGACATTCTCAGGAAAGACGCCGCGCGGCCGTGAGGTCTCTCAACCCCCCCCCCCCACAGAATAACATTTTGGAAGCAGTAAAACATTCGCTCAACACTTGACTGTTGCCGCGAAAGCTATGGAATCACAGGGGCCAGAAATCAATCTAATGCACAAGTCCCCGAACTGTGGCGCCCTTCCAGATAGCAATGGTCCATCAAGACGTGAAGCCCCAAAGCAAAGTCGACAAGGGCCGTTGCCACTCAGTGGCTCCCGCATACCTGTGAGCATGTACTTAACGCTGTCTCTGGTATCCGATGATCCCTCCGGACCAACTCGCCAGCAGAACTAAAACTACAGGGCGACATCCCAATTCACCAGCTGATCCGACAGCACATCCAAAACGACATTCTGATCACCCTATGGCCTGGCCTTGGCCTTGGCCTTAGCCTGAGCTTTGGCCTTGGCCGTGGGCTTGGCCTTGGCCTTGGCCGGGGCAGCTGCAAGGCGATGCGCAGGCGTCCTGCGATAAAAAACAGCGGTTTCAGGGTTTGAAGTCCGAAGATTCAAGCCTTCTCGCAAAACCGGTAGACTACAGTGCCCAGAACCTCGCTCGGTCTTCTTTGCGCTCACTTGCACAAGCACCAACCACCAAGGGCTTGCATGATGAAACATGATGCACGAGCCGTGCTCACGCCGTGATAACCATTCAATGTCAGGGCCTCAATGTCTCCAGCTGCCTGGCGGCGCTTGGTGGCTGCTTGCCCCGGAGGCGCCTTCGGGGCCTCACGGCATCCATCCCACAATTGCTCCCGGACTTGCATTCTCCTCCTGAACCTTGTATCCTGCCTTGTTTGAATCCAGGAGACACTGGCGCTTTGCTACTAAAGTTCTGGATGCCCTGGCACAAGCCCATGGTCCCGGTGCCGAGTGCACACTTTGTGGAAACTGCAGGTAAGCCCTGCAAGCCCCTCTCATGTGCCAGGGCTCGCACCCTGTCTCGGTGTCACAGCTCGGGCGTGGGATCTCGGACCGCTTCCTCCCGGACAAGTACTTTGGGCCTCGAGCTGTTGCTCTACCTATAATTACCTAAAAAATTTTCCTCATATAGGTGCTAACCGCAAAGGCCATATCAGCCTCTGCTCGGGGTCCTCTTGCCGGCAACAAGCAGCTCGCGAGCGGCGGCCTGAGACTTCCATTCAAAAGTTTGGGATGCGGAGATTTGGTTGGGGGGCAATCCTGAAACTCCGACACCCCATGCTCAAACGCCCCAACTCAAACCTATACCCGCCTTGGACCTTACCCATTGTTCTACTACATGTCGCTTGGCCTGGCACTGATCGGCACTCCAAAGGTCCGCCGGGACGGACAAGAGCGAGCCTGGGATCCCCAAATCAGTAAAGTATCGTACAAAGTTGATGGGCGCTGCAGGGCTCTACGGAAATCTTGTTGGGGGTACTCCATGGGATTTGCGGTTTCTGGGGGTAGGCAAATTTTGGAATACTCTGCGGGATTCTCCAGTTTCCGCTCGAGCTTCGAGGCAGTGAAGGAGACACGGGCGAGGAGCATAACTTACGATCGAACAACCCACACTCCCACACCCCCACACCGAGCGTCGGGAAAAAGAAGGCCTTAGACTAAGGGCTGCAACTGCTCCAAGGTAACTTTGCATTTGCTTTATTGAGGGCCCTTTGCGACGCTCTGATGCCCAATCTTGGTTTCGCTCCTTGCGCTGAGACTCATGGGGTGCATCGGGTGTCTGCTTGGTGCCTTCGCCTTAACCCGACAAGGCGGTCTTCGGGACTGGGATTTGAGGTTTCATAGATGCGCGCCATGAAGCCATGACACCGAAAGAAGCTCCGATCCCTCGAGATTCTGCTCCATCAGTGAACACGGCACGCTGAGCTTCGCTGTTTTGAAACCAAGCCTCGTGCGAAGCCCCAAAACTTAGAAGTTCCAGCTTTGAAATCAGAAACCCTCCATCTCAGCCACGCAGCTCAAGCTCAGGCGTGGTGACACCGGGGCAGCATAGCGGCCTCGCTTCCGCGCTGAGAAAAGTGGATTTCGGTGTGAGGGTAGAGAAGGCTTTGGGGCTGTTGTGCCGTCTCCTGCAGCTAGAATCCTAGAATTTGACAGCTTTAAGGTTAAGGCTTACACGTACTGGCCCTTGTGCTTCGAAATATTTTTAGCTGCCCTGAGATCACTGCCGCTCTTCGGTTTGGGGCCTGGCTTGGGCCGGGAGGCGCCCATGATGGTGGGAATACGGGCACAACCATGTTGCACCATGGGGTGTTACAATGAGCCTGGGTAGGAAGCTACGGCCTCACCTCATGACATCTCATCTTGAAAAGAAATGCCTAGTTGTTTTGGCAGGCCAGCTCTCAGTGTCCGATCCCTCACGACAGCCCTCTGCAGCTCTTGTCAGGTGTTTTCGACTTGGACAAGCCGGGGAGATTCAGGGCCAAACTGCGAACACCTGCATTCATCCCAGCACATCGGCGACACACATTCTCTGAACGGCTGCTGCTTACACACCGAACCCAGTTCAATAGGGTTTCGACTTCAATCTCTTCTGTCCTGGAAGCGTCAAGGCATCCGAAGCCATGCGGCTCAAGCTCAACCGCAGAGAAGGACGTGGAGAGGCGAAGCCTTGGGGAAGTTCGGCTTTGTGAGAAGTACGGCTACACAGGCTCTGGGATGCTTCGTCCTCTTATCACCCTGCCACATTGTCGTTGGAAGGCCCGGGTGGTTTTGTTTGTGGTTTTTTTTTGGATTGGGAGGAGTTTGACGCAGAAGATCTGCATCTCCTTTATATTTGCAGAGGAAGTCCTTTGTCTTCTCTCCATTTGAAAATGAACAGTTGTTAGAGCTAACTTTGAAGCATGACATGTCACGGCACTGACCCCTCAAAATCCGCCGAGCGCCCGAGGCCTCTCGAACCCCCCATCTGTCCGAGAAGCTGCGGCGTGGGATGGTGAGTGCTGCCTTGGAAGGCGGCTCGACCTGGCAAGTGTTTTAAACGCAGTCTCCATGGTGTTTGATTGCTTTGCGTTCCTACGGACGATGCATGGTCTGCAGGTTTCTGGCGAGGTTTCTTTGCAACAAGGGCCAATCTGGCTCCACCTGCAGTATCCATTCACACCATCGCACTGGTTTCCACAGGACGTGAAACATGAGAAATGTCATGACTCATGTCGGAGTGGAGCAGTGTGCGAGAAGGGGCGAAGACGGACGAAGCCGCTTCATGGAACACTGGCTCGCGGCAGTCGAATGCGGATTCAGTGACATGCAGAAGTGAGGGGCACAAGGGAAGAGTTCGAAGATTGGGATGCCAGGATGTGTCAGCTCAAGCCCGTGGACCGACACCCAGGTTGTAAGAATGGTTGTGAGGGCGATCTGAAACCCTTGCACACATCCCCATGCAGACCATTCGTTGAGTGCTTCCACATGCTTCCACGTTCGGTACGAAGGCTCAAAGACCGCAGGTGTGGCAAAGCCGTAGAGTCGCCGTAGAGCCCTGGCTGTCTTCTGAAGCCAACGGAGCACACTTGGGAAACGAGAGATGGCTTCCAGCAAGAGAGGCTGGCAGTTTCGAAAGTTCATACGAGACCAGCGTCAGCGATGGCATCGCTTTGGGTGTTGCGATGATTGCGATGTGAAGGTGGATGTGCAGCATGGCCAACCCCCTCCATCCCCCAACATGAACATATAATGAGCCATGAATGTTTCATGCGCTACTAACCATTCACCACGTAAACAGGTGGACCTAGTCCGACCCCCCCCCCCCCCCCCCAACACCCCCAAACTCTCAGATCCTTCATCTCCACATCCCCAACCCTACGCTCCAAGTCCTTGTACTGGGTTTTGAAACGGACAGAACCACAAACTCTGCAAGCTAATCCCATAGCAAGCCCTCCCAAGAGCACCTCACTCTGCTGAGTCACCGCCAGGACCCGCGGTGGTGTCACGACCTCTTGGGGGGAGGCTGGTTGTGGCTTTGGGGGCATTTGGCGCTTTAAGGCTTTAAGGCTTAGGAGTAGGGCCTGAAAAGGAAGGCATCTCATTCGAAGTCTGAGTGGCCATCAAGGGTTAAAGGCACACCCAAAACATATCCTCAGGCTGCTTCGATTGTAAGCCGTCTGACAGAGCCCACATGGAGCCCTTTCCAACATCTGCAGCTTTCTTGATTGCAATATATATATATATATATTGTTTCTTGGGTGGGGCTACTTTCAGAACGATCTAGCTTAGAAGAGTGTGTCACTTGAAGCCGAACGCCGGCTCGCGTTGCCCAGCTTAGCTACATGACATCTACCGGCACCTTCTCGGCAGCCTGCGAAGCTGTGACACGCTCCGCCTCGTCGGGCAGAGGATTCTTTAACGCACTCTGTCCAATCCCTCGATTCCGATTCACATACCTCCCAAGCGGATACATCGTCAAATCCTGCAGCGGTGTCAGACTTGGCTGCCCGAACCTACCAAATAAAACACGCAAAAAGGATACAGTAGAACTACAAGGGCAGAAGATTTTATTCCAGCATGAGCTGCTCAGCTTGTCGACAAAAATGCCTCTTGTGCTCTACGCTTCACATCGTGCAAACCATCAGGGTTGCAGAGCTGCGAGATGCATCGAGGTTTGCGAGTTTGGGGCTGGAGCCGGTTGTGGAATCCGTTCCGCTGCTGTCAAAACATGCTACGTGGCTCTCTTGCACATGCTAGATAGCAAGCTCTTTGATACTACCGGTTTGCTGCGGGTACTGGTCCAGAGCTTCTTCTATTCTGAAGAATTCCTAGCGTGCCTAATTTGGAGTCGTTTGCGGAGTGTGCAGCATCATGGCCCGACGCCTGGGTCAGCCACTCCACTGCCCGGCGCAAGGACCGGCAACATCCTCGGCGTTGACCGCGACACGGGGCTGTGAAGTCGGCTGGCTGATAGCAGCTAGCACCAAGGCCCAACCTTGCCCTTGGCTGCCGTCTAGCAGAACTACGCTAATACTGAAGCCGATGAACTGCCATTGGCTCACCTCATCCGAGTGAACATCCAATGCCGTGACGCGACCTTTGTTGCAACCCACACTACTGTTAGACTTGTCGCATACAGTAGCTTGAGTAAAAAAGTTCTGCAAGTCATTCGAGCTCGTGGATGGTCCAATTCAGCATTTGACTGCGGGCGTTGCAGTGCATGGCAAGCCCAGGCCACGCCAAACCTCACCTCCATAGCCTTACCACCCAAAACCAACTCTCAAACCACTCTCCGCTGTTAGAGACTCTTTCGGGGCCTGGCGTAGGGCCTCGTCCACATCGGGGCCAGCAAATCCCATCTCGCACAGCCTTCTCGAGGGTTGAAGAAGTTTCGTTCTTCCCAGCAGCTTAAGCAGTCGGGTTTCTTTCTCGAGAAGTGCAACGGGAGCAATGTCCTTTCGGAGACAACACTAAACTGGAACGGAGCCAAAACGAACACGGAACTCAACGCATAGCGGCATGTAGAAGGGCATGCGGAACGGAATTTCATGCACAACCAGCATAGTGCTGTGTAATGTCATGTGTTTTGTAGTGCTAGTAATGTGTTGCAATGTGTCCCGAAATCGTTTGCCATGCCTTGCAATGCTTGCCATGCAATGCAAAGTTGAATGGTGCCCTTCCTCCTTCCTTTCCAAAGTGACCGAACGCTCGCTTCTGATGCCTGAAACTTTCTTTGGCCGAAGTGGCAGGAGAAGGTACAGAATCTTATTTTCATTTAAGGGGGCAGCAACTCACCAGCTTGCAGAAGTTCAAGGGGCTTCACGCTATAATGGGCTTAGAGATGTGGAAGTTTTGGGTCGTCAGTGCTGTGCCAATGATGAACAGGTCGTCCCGCGCAGCTTCCATGGCAGATTCGCAAGTCTTGTGTCAAAGTCGGAAGCGAAGCATTTAGCACGTTCCAACGCCGGCCTCTGCGCCTTCTCGGCCCGCGATTTGGCCATGGCCGCTTGGCTGCTAGAGTAAGCGGCTGATATTATGCGCCAGGTCTTGTGCCAACAATCCCTTCACAAGATTTTCCGCAGAATCACGCAGGCACATGTAGCAGTCCACAACTTCAAGACAAGAGCTACTCTTGTTGATATTGTACCAAGCCGACAGCGACCTCTTACAAATTCCTCACAAATTCATTGCTGAGTTGTTCAGTGCTGCCTCTCATGCCTTCTCCAAGCCTAAAAAACTGCCACGTGAAGACGTGTGTAACATCGCAGGGACGCAGTCCTGCAACCCAAGTTCCCTTCCCACATATATAATCATACGAAGTACTTTGAAGACATGTTTATATTTTAGGATACGGAGTGCAATGGACAAAGCCTCGTGTGACAAAGAATCACACCGTGGAGCATGACGCAGAACCCACGCTCTCCACTCCTGTTCAGGTTGGCACATGAGCAAAGCATTGGCGGTGACACTGCGTTGACCCTGTGACAGCATCGGCACGTTCGACAGGGTGGTCTCGGGGTCTTTGCAATCCTCCTGAGACTGTGGGGTTCCCCCCAGAAACGAAGTTTGCCTGGAGCGTTTTACGGAAACACCTCAGCGACATCCCACATTCTCTCCCCTGGATTCTTGACACTCCAGCTCTCTGCGGATCATCGACCCCCTCTCCAACACGCGGCCCCATGTTCGGGGGTGGAGAGGCTTCGGCCCCCTGCCCTGTGCCCTGGCACATCCTTGGCACAACCTTGTTGCTTTGCGGCTACAGGCCTCAAAGCAAACCACTCTGAAGTTCCCATTTAGGAGCTTAAAAAGTGGAGGGTTCACGGCTTAGACCCTAAACCCTGAACCCTAAACCCTCACAGCTAAGGACCAGGGATCAGAGTCGTGAGTTATGAGTCATGACGCTTTGGCCATCTCGACTGATGATCTGACTCTTACTTCGCTGCAAGAGATCCTTCTCATGTCCTCCCATGAGGTGTTGAGAAGCTGCGCGTGGAAAAGCTGCAGGTCACCAGAGCAGGTTCAGGCAGGCTTGGCTGTGGCTGTTGGCAGAAGACCACACCCGCGCCTAGATATCGACCTATGTGAGTCACAAGTACACGAAAGGCACTTTGATCCAAACACCCTGAAAAGTTGTAATACTTGCAATTTGCCTTAGACCCTAAGCGCTTCTACAGAAGGACCTCTTGCCGCGTCCGAGGCTTGCCCGTAAGAGGCTTGCCCGTAATTTCGTGATCAAAGCCGTCGCTATGCACTAGGGTGGCCGCCTGACACACGGCGCAGGTGGTTATAAGGGTTGAGGGCTCCGAAGGCCATCATAAAAAAGCTGCTTATGCTCCCTGGCGCCACCTCCGAAAGGTCCAAAGTTCTCATTCTTAGCACCAGCCGGAGAACTTCTTCTTGCTCCTGGGTGGATTGATTTGAAAGCAGCGTATAGTGCTTGTGGGACCTAGGGTGCGTCTGGCGATGCTGGGGTTCGGATGTCGGCATATGCGGATTTGATGGGTTTTAAGTTCTGAGGCAGAGTTCTTCTCGTTCCTGGAAAGCTTGGCTGATGGGCTACCACAGCAGGGGAAGCTACTCCACATCAGGGCGGTGAGTTCTTTAGGGCCGGGGTGCATCTCAGGATTCGGAGGCGTCTTGGGGGGGGGAAGGGGTGGGCAACCCGGAACCCCAAGCGCCCCACGCCGAGGCCTTTGATCCAGCCTTTCTTTTCAGCTTCTTGTTCAGCTTCTTTTTCAGCTTCTTCTTTTCCTCGGAATACCCAGATGTTCCAGTCGCAAAACCCAGACGAAACAAAACATAAAAGCAATCCAAACGCAATAGGCTTGCAAACTACTTAATTTGGATTTCCAATCTGTGGCCTGCTAGTGATCTCTTGCATATCGGCAAGCTAGTCAACCCTTTGTCATTGAGCCGCTCGCCTCTTACTCCCCGCACATTTCGGGTTTAGAGTATGCCCCTCCCACACCTTTGGGGTTAAAAATGGTTTGTTTGCCAGCCGCCACTTTCTAGGTGTAGGCTTGCAGCGCTAAAAAAAGCACCCTGACTCGCTCAGGTGCACATCTTCGCTTTCCGGCTCGCGAGTATGTTCATGTTACAAGTGCTCCCACGCACTGGTAACATTACAAGTGCTCCCACGCACTGGTAACATGGACAAATCGTCGTGTGGAGTTGGCGGGGTAGGCGCACAGCGCACAAGAAACAATAAAAACACACCCCGAACAGACACCGGAACAAACACAGGAGGAGGAAGTGTAGGCGCTGCGATATTGCATTTCTGGACGAAACCCCTGCGGTCGCTGCACGAAGAAAAAACGGCCACGATTTCGTGGGCCGACTTCGTGTCGAAGTGCCATCTAAGAACTGTGCCCGCTGTCAGCCATCTGTCGGACATATTTATACAGATATTACATACACGTACAAGTAATTAAGTACACTTATAGCTTGAAGAAAACTATTTCCTTTGTTCTTGTCTCAAATCATGAGACCAAAGTGGCCCTGCACACCCCTAAACCCCAAACCTTAACCCTCAACTCCAAACGCTACACCCTAAACTTAAGCCCCCATCTCCAAGCCCTAAACCCTGAACTTTGGCACACGGCGCCCAAAACAAAAAACAAAAATAATCGTGTTAGAGAACGGGGTCAGGGGAAAATGTAGGAAAGCGTGGCAGGCACAGCGAAATCGTGTCTTTTGACCAACCCCAGCGGTCGCATCCAAGAAGCAAAATCGGGTCTTGATATTGTGACCAGTTTCTAGGGGCATGGATGCTCCCACGCACTGGTAACATGGACGAAATCGTCGTGCGGGCAGGGATGCTCTGGCCCGTCATGGATGCTCTGGCCCTTCGCAAGCAATGGTAACATGGACGTGCGAGCCAGAAAGCGAAGATGTGCACCTGAGCGAGTCAGGATGTTCTTTTTTTTGCGCCGCAAGCCTAAGTTAAGGGCTTAGGGTTTGGAGTTGGGGGTGAAGGTTTGGGGTTTTAGGGGTGTACAGGGCCACTTTGGTCTCATGATTTGAGACAAGAAAAAAGGAAATAGTTTTCTTCAAGCTATAAGTGTACTTAATTACTTGTACGTGTATGTAATATCTGTATACATATGTCCGACAGATGGCTGACAGCGGGCACAGTTCTTAGATGGCACTTCGACACGAAGTCGGCCCACGAAATCGTGACCGTTTTTCTTCGTGCAGCGACCGCAGGGGTTTCGTCCAGAAATGCAATATCGCTGCGCCTTCCACATTTGCCTACACTTCCTCCTCCTCCTGCGTTTGTTCCGGTGTCTGTTCGGGGTGTGTTCTTATTTTTTTTTTGCGCCGCGGGCCGTGGTCACTCATTTTTGGGCTTAAGGTTTGCCACTCTCCGTAATTGCCAACCAAGTCACGCGGGTGACAGGTCCTGACAAAAACAAATGGATTACAGTCAGCGTTCGATAACTGGTAGTGTTGAAGCCCTGCCTTTACCGCGGCGATGCCTGCCAAAAAAGGCAGGACATTTTGGGCTCCAAGGCACGTCCTTGGTTTGGCGACTCACCGTTTCTTCTTCACCCACACACCAAAGCCTCTCACTGTTCAAGAACTGTTGAATCGCCTCGTGTGTGTAACCGTGCGCTATACAACTAGAAAACTGCTGAAGAATTCACCTTTGCTGAGAACGGCACAGTTCGTGGTGAACCGCGATGGGTGGACCTCAACAGCTTGGGAAGCGGGGGGGAGGGCTCCGCAGCGTTGAAACTCCGGCCCTAGCGCACACGATCTCACACTTACAAGTTCGGCTTGCTTGGCAACTTGGCAACCTTGGCAGCTTATCAAGGTAAACCATACTCAATACAGCACGAACGTGTCTGTCTAAACCTTGTGCTCATGCAAACGTCATACTTCAAGCGCAGCCGCAGCTCTTGGGCGGGGGGCGGGGGAGCATTTGTGCTATAGACCGTTGTGCTGGACATGTGTGCGGGTTGGGGGGGTCGAGTGGGCTGCAGTGCCTGTCCCACTTGTGAGCCTTCAGAATTGTCAAAAGGGCTGTCACCTTCAAGCGTTCCACAGAAACATCCTCTGGGTTGAGGAGAACGTGCGTGTGCGGGTTTATATGTATATATATATGCTCACCCCCCCCCCCTACGACAGACCCCGGAAGCGAAAAAAAGGCTACGGACAGCATAGCTGCACACAGCAGCCAGACACGTTAACAAACAATAGATATATACATATATATATGTGTGTATATCTATATATGGTACCTCCCTCCCCCAAAAAAAACACGTCTCCATATGCTCTTCCCTGAAGTCCGACAGATCGGCCTGCCAGTTTGGTCATGGTAGGGTTTTACGAATTCATTAAATATTTACTCAACTTCACAGATTTGTCTACCGTAATTGATTTCAAACACTTTCGTTAACTTCGTTGATTCCAAAAAGCTTAATTCACGTAATTTGATCCACTCAGCAATTGCTCGAGCGAGTGCTCAAACAGAAGTGACCTGAACAATTTGCTGGACATCGTGGATTGCTATTAATTTCAATAAGATTGCTGTTAGTTTACTTGGGTTCCCATTTGAGTTCAATAGGAATCCCATTTAAATCAATAGGAAACCCGTTAAAATGAATGAGAGCCCTATTGAAATTGAGACGAGTCTTTGTGAAAACTTAGTAAGAATCCTAGTACAATCAATAAGAACCTGGTTGAAATACGTAGAAGCTTATTAAATTAACAGGGCTCCTATTAAATTTTCTTGGAGTCCTAAATTCAGAGGAATCATAGGAAGGCCATTGAAATGAATAGGAACCCTTTTGAATTCATAGGAATGCTATTTAAATTAGTAGGAACCCTACAAAAGAATCTATGAATTCTTTTACGAGTAACAGGAATCCGTTTAACATGAAGATGAATCCTATTAAAAGATTAAGAGGAGCCAATAAAATTCTATAAAAAAGTAATGTGGACGCTTTAAAACTTGAAACAATAAGAGTCGTACTGTTAGAACTATGATGGACCCTATTAAAACTTTTAATAAATAGGATTGTTAATAAAATAAATAAGAGTTACAATAACATTACTTCGAGTCCAAGTGAAATGAATAGGGAACAGGATTTAAAAGCATAATCGGAGCACTGTGGAATCTAGTAGGAATCCTATGAACATTGTTAGGAATAATTAGGAATCCTGTCAACATGAATGAGAAAACCTGCTAAAATGAATACGAAGCCTATTCCAATTAATCAGAAGCCTTTTTACATGAATAGGAAGCTTGTCAAAGCAAACGGAATCCAATTAGAAATTGTACGACATCTTATGAAAATGAACAAGAAGCCTATTGACATTAATAGGAATATGTTTAAAGTTTGTTATGATGCTTATTAAAATTCTTAGGCTAATTTATTAAAACTTTTATTAAAACTAACTAGGAATAAGAATGCTATTAAAATGACTAAGAATCGTATTCAAATTACTTGGCATTTGAGTAAAATGAATAGGAATCAATCTTAAACCCAATAAAGCCCTTTAATAGGCATCCTTTAAAATTCAATACGAACCTCATTAAACAAATACAGGAACCCTATTGAAAATCACTTTGAATGCTAGTAAAATGATTAGGAATCTTATTCATTAAATAAAGACCACCATTAAAGTGAACAGGAGTATTATAAAATTGAATAGGCAGCCTAAATCATAATAAGGAATCATATAAGAACCCCTGAAAAAATCTTATACAAACTCCAGTTTCCAAAATTCCAAAAATCCAAAAATCCACCCCAAAGGTTTGGATTTTTGGAAACTCGAACGGGAGCCTCAAAATCCAAAAATCGAGCAAATTCCTCGAGTTTCCAAAATTCCAAAAATCCAAAAAAATCACCCCAAGGTTTGGAATTTTGGAAACTCGAGGAATTTGCTCGATTTTTGGATTTTGAGGCTCCCGTTCGAGTTTCCAAAAATCCTAAACTTGGGTTGGAGTTTTTGGGTTTTTGGAATTTTGGAAACTCGAGCGGGAGCCTCCAAATCCAAAAATCGAGCAAATTCCTCGAGTTTCCAAAATTCCAAAAATCCAAAAAAATCACCCCAAGGTTTGGAATTTTGGAAACTCGAGGAATTTGCTCGATTTTTGGATTTTGACGCTCCCGCTCGAGTTTCCAAAAATCCGAAACTTGGGTTGGAATTTTTGGATTTTTGGAAATTTGGAAAGTCGAGGAATTTGCTCGATTTTTGGATTTTGAGGCTCCCGCTCGAGTTTCCAAAAATCCGAAACTTGGGTTGGAATTTTTGGATTTTTGGAATTTTGGAAACTCGAGGATTTTGCTCGATTTTTGGATTTTGAGGCTCCCGCTCAAGTTTCCAAAAATCCGAAACTTGGGTTGGGTTTTTTGGGTTTTTGGATTTTTGGAAACTCGCGGAACTTTGGAGTGTTGGTCTTCCGCCCCCTTCCTGGACAGACTGGAAATGCAATTCCAGGGTCTGTCGTAGGGGGGGGGGTGACCATATATATATATATATATATATATATAATGGATATGTATATACTGTTGCATGCGCCTACACATGTGCATGCACATACGCATACTCATACACATGAACAGATGCATACACATAAACAGCTACATTGCTGCAGAACATCGGCCAAACACCCTCTCAACCCCGCGGAGCCTCCTGGGGCCGCCATCGGTGCACACGGCCAGCTTTTCATGATTCTCTTGGGGCTCCAGATATATAGCCTTGTCCCTAATACACATCTACAGACAGGCTTTATTTCTCGTTTGCTGTTCATTGCATTTGCTTATGAAACCAAAGACATTCATGGATGGATGGATGGCACGCAGGGTACGGCTGCCAAAGGGTGCCTTCCCCTCCACCGTCTCAGGGAGCCTCCGCCAGCGTCATCGGCAACCCTCCTTGTGTGGGGTGGCCAGTCAGGGACCTCGAACCTTTGCTGGAGGGTTGCCGATGACGCTTGCAGAGGCTCCCTGAGACGGTGGAGGGGAAGGCACCCTTTGGCAGCCGTACCCTGCGTGCCATCCATCAATCCATCCATCCAAAAAGACATTCATTGTATCTTTGTCAGAGGTCAGATAAATCTTGCTTTAGCGCCGTGAATATAAGACATCGAACAACAACACATCAACAATTTTCTGTTGCACCTTGATGGAACCCAGGCGCTGCAGATATCATATACTGTCTAGAGAGCCTCTTGTCTCTTCTGAGAGCCGAGAGAAGGGCAAATGGGTATGGCTTCTGAAGGTTCTTCTTGCCCGATGCAGGCTCCTCACAGAGTTATTAGCCATCATCAAAAAAAGCAAAAAGAACACCCATCGAGCAAACCCTTCATACGCCGCACTTTTTCGCTGCTCATTGAAAATTGCTGGGAAGCTACCCCGAGAGGCTGCGAAGCTCAGGGACTGCATCGTAATTCCCCTCCTCCTTCTCCTCCTCCTGCTCCTCCTCCTGATCCTCCTCCTGCTCCTCCTCCTGCTCCTCCTCCTCCTCCTCTCCCCCCCCCCCCCCCCCTCCACGTCTGTGGGGTCGGCGGCCTGAGCTGGAGGCACTTGAATGAGAATAGTTGCTGCGCGCCAATTTCCAGCGTAGACACTTCGGCACTTCATGGCGATACGCGTCGCTGATCTGAATAGTATACACGTCGTTTGAAAGGCGACGGCTTTCGCAGTCGCCTCCGGCATGTGAGCTGCAAGATAAAAGGGGCCGGATTTTTGCCCTGGGCCCCAGCATCCGTTAACCAGAGTGCCGATGTCAAATTGTGCGTGGAAACGACAACTCACAGTGAAACATTGCCCGAGATACCGTGGCACACATGCCAGAAGCCGGATAAATAGTTATTGATGTGCTGGGCGTGCGACCAGAATCTCGGACGTCTCCGTGTATGTCCGATGGTCACCCATGGAGCTTACGAGGATCCTTGGTCTTGAGACCGACCGAAAGAAGTCTCGCAGACTTTGAGGGGGGAATGCGTCAGGAGCTGAGTCGGAGCCGCCCGTGAACCCCACATACGGATTACTGGGCGACATCTCGAAGCCCCATGCTGGGCCTTCCGGCTTCAATCCAGGTTTGGAGCAACAGCCCAAAAATGCAGCAACTGCTTCATATTAATGCTGGCTCTGGCCGACAGGTTTTATACTACCTTGCTTCGAGCAAGCACTTGCAAGCATCTTCACGATAGGGAGGCCCAGAGCAAACCGAAGCAAGAGTTCCAAAGTTTCTTTCTACACGCTACGTCCCAGTGTGCAGCTCGAGCCTCTAGAGCTCGTTCCTCCAAACCCACAACCATCCACAACCTGTACTTTGACAGATTTAGCAGAGCAAATTGTGGGCCCGTGCAAGCACCAACTGTTTGGCACAGATTTGGCAGGGGTTCGGCTGCACCCGGCATAAACAGGGGTTCAAGGCCTTCGGTCATGCTCTCACGACGCGGGCTCATCTGGCAAAAAGGTCCATATGGATGCAGTGGGTCTTGGGGTTTTTGCATCCGAGGACAAGATTGGCCTTGGCAAGGCTCTCTTATGATCTGTTTGCTGTGGAGCTGTCTTTGCGGGACTGTACCTTCCGGACTCTTGAACGATGTATGTGCTACCTGCCTCAAGCTGCCGTACTGTGCTGACGGGACAACCTGAGGTGCTATATGAAGAACCACGGCATACATTATTTCGGGAAGCCATGGCCCTGAAAATGTGACTCCCTCCCTTTGTCTCTTGGGCTGTCTGTGAAGTAGATATAGCAGAACAAATCCAGCTGTTTGCATCGAATGGACCACACAAATACGCTGCATACATTCTCCAATAGATGGAACGGTCCCCAGTACACGTGGGGCAGCCAGATCCTACAGCCGGCCAAGTGCGGGTTGGCAGCTATGGACCTTTTGAGCCGATGAACGTCATGTCAGCATACGTACTGTCAAGAGCTCTTCAGGAGGAAGCTCCTGTGAACAGCAGCAAAACAACATATAAATACGTAAATCAAACCGTATTTCGAGATGGCTTCCAACTGCTTTCCAGCATCTTCCCCAGCTCCTTAAAGAGTCCTGCACCACCGTCTTCGACGAGTGGCACTTCAGTGGGGCAAAATGCATCACTTTGGATCTTAAAGCGAAGGATTCAACAACGAGTGCCGACCTGGCGGTCAGCGCTCACTTTTGGAGAAGGCGTGGCTCGAGATCCACAGCCGCATCAAGCCACCCGAGCCTGCATGCAGATGCGTGGTATGTTTCCAAACCCTTCCAGACAAACCAGGAAGCCGACACGCAAGCATGAGCCGGTACAGATGACGTCAACTCAAGGATCTCATTCAGACAGCTGCTGGAATGATCGGGAGGTGAGCTGGAGGGCCGCACCCGCAACGAGCACGATTCTTGAGGCCACTGTTCATTTTTTGATGCCACAATCCGGGGTGGCACTTGCATTTTTTTTGGCCGAGGTCTTGGCCACATCCAAGCGTCGAAACCATCGACCGTCCGGTGGTGTTTCTTTCTTGCTTAGGTATGGCTGTAACAAGCATCTCAGTCACACCCAATCCAAACGCGACCGGACTGCTGGTTTCTTTCTTGGCGATTGCTTTTTTGTGCTGTGGCTGGCATTGGATTACTCGGCCACGATCTACAAAAGGATCAAAACAGCACCGGCAGGTCTTGGGAGCGTTTTCGCGCCGAAACCGCACCTCGTCAATTATTCGTGAAGCTCTGGTTGGCTTACAGGCGTAGTCGCATCTTGTCGTCTGCACCCTGCCTACTGAAAAGGCACAACACCTTGCCTCAGCGGCAGCCAGCCGCAGATCTTCCTTGCCGATTCTGTGGTGAAGGTGCTGCTGGATGCGGGGCATTTGGGATTCGGGGAAGGGGTCTGAAGCTTGCGGCTTGCTCCGACGATCTGGCAGCCCAGCAGCCTCGGAAGTCTTGCGATGCAAGGGCTGACGCCGGGCGCGGCCTTCACAGGCTGGGCGGCGAGAGCGTAATGTCAATAGAGCCTAGGCTAGAATCTGGGCCTGGAACTTGCAGCAGCTCAGTTCTCCCGAGTCCGGGATGTGCGACGGAATAGAAACATGATCAGTTCCTGATTGCAGTCTCTCCTATCCCCTTGCTGCACATCCTGAGGCTTCGGAAACTCCCGAAAAAAGCCCAGAAGCTGAAAATCCAAAGGGCCAAGACCCGGACACCTGAAGCCTCTAGCCTTAAAAACCGTTTCTCATCCCGCATTCCCTCATTCCCTCTCTGAGGGCCTTGTCCAGTTGGTGCAGGCACCGCTTCGAGCTCCGAGCTTTGACCTGACCATCTGAAGTTCAAGGGAGCAACAAAATCAAAAACCCTACAGGGTCTTGGTTCACAGTACCGCCAATTAGAGGGCTCCGAAGACAATGGAGTACGGCATTCTCGCAAGCTCCAAACACTACAAGTTACAGCATTCTGACGATTCGCAAGCTGCGAACACAGAAAATTACGGCGTTTGTGTTGTGTCAGGTATGTTGTATCCTCCATGCTGGGCTCAAGTTTTGGGATTGGACACGTTGGCACGATTTTGGATGCTTTGTTCACGGCACACCTTGTGTTGTTGATTCCGTGTTTGCATCTGCCTCTATTCGGCGTTGAAGCCAAAGGTTTCAATCATTTGGGGTTCAGTGGGTTGCGCTCGGGTGTGAGATGAACATTCCTGAAGATTCCAGGGCCTCAACTAACCTTCAAGCCGTCCCAAACATCCCAAACCTGAACCCCAACGACCCCCCGGCGAGCGCGTGTTCTTTGTGGCCTTTGTCCTCGGAGTCCTGGGGCTCTGGTGCCGCAATGCCCTCTGCGCACGGCTCCGAGCCTTTCCGAGCTTCACTGAGGGGACGTGGGGGGTTCCATCACTGCTTAAGACACAGTAAGAGGTACGCCCACTTCCATGCTTCTCAAAAAATGCCTCATCGTCGGTCAAAAACCCATGCATGCCAATGTGAAGATGTTGGGCTGCGCCCTTCTTGCTTCACGTCCTGATCTACGATCTTGTGAAGAATATGCACGGCACTCTGCTTGTTTACAGTCCACCAAACTTTGAACTCAGGAATGTCAGAGACAAGAAATCCCCGCGGGCCACCCACAACAGGGGATCGCCAGGACAATGGACCGGACCCCATGAGAAGCAGCATCGTGCATGCCAGGGTTGCATGATCGTGGTGCTCGAAATCTGTTGTTTCCGTGCAACGTATCCGATGCAAAGTGGAAACACTCCTCCACACACTTCGCCTGCGGCCACAACCTCCTCTGTGGCAGCTGCTGGCACCTCCGGTGCAGATGGGCCGCCTGCAGGCGCGGTCGAGGATGCAACTATTTCAGGTTGGCCGCAACCGTGACATGCATACCCTGACCGGACCTCCCGAGCCCCAAAGAACATCCCAAAACAGCCCAAAACCGTGGAGGTCCGAACCATTGAAAGAGCCCGGGCTTTTTTGAGGGCCTGATGAAGCTCGGGGAAAGCTGCAGGCTGTCAAATATCAGAAGCTCTCTACATCGAAAAGTATGCATGAACACCAACCCTCCAAATTCCCGTGATCTGCTGCTGCCTTGCAGGCTCTATTGGTTTTCCTTCTTCACACAGAAAATCACCAACTTGAAGCAAAAGCCATCGAAAGTCTATGCTGAAGGTCTGCTCAGCTAGCATTAGCCAGCAAGATAGCAGCTGTGCAACAAGGAGGCACGTTTCGAGGGACCACAGGTGACGGGCAAAGGGGACAGGATTTCCATGTTTTCAACAGCTCGCAGATTCGAACCCCTACCGAGTAGGGGATCGTCAGGACAATGGACTGGACCCCATGAGAAGCAGCATCGTGCATGCCAGGGTTGCATGATCGTGGTGCTCGAAATCTGTTGTTTCCGTGCAACGTATCCGATGCAAAGTGGAAACACTCCTCCACACACTTCGCCTGCGGCCACAACCTCCTCTGTGGCAGCTGCTGGCACCTCCGGTGCAGATGGGCCGCCTGCAGGCGCGGTCGAGGATGCAACTATTTCAGGTTGGCCGCAACCGTGACATGCATACCCTGACCGGACCTCCCGAGCCCCAAAGAACATCCCAAAACAGCCCAAAACCGTGGAGGTCCGAACCATTGAAAGAGCCCGGGCTTTTTTCGGAGGGCCTGATGAAGCTCGGGGAAAGCTGCAGGCTGTCAAATATCAGAAGCTCTCTACATCGAAAAGTATGCATGAACACCAACCCTCCAAATTCCCGTGATCTGCTGCTGCCTTGCAGGCTCTATTGGTTTTCCTTCTTCACACAGAAAATCACCAACTTGAAGCAAAAGCCATCGAAAGTCTATGCTGAAGGTCTGCTCAGCTAGCATTAGCCAGCAAGATAGCAGCTGTGCAACAAGGAGGCACGTTTCGAGGGACCACAGGTGACGGGCAAAGGGGACAGGATTTCCATGTTTTCAACAGCTCGCAGATTCGAACCCCTACCGAGTAGGGGATCGTCAGGACAATGGACTGGACCCCATGAGAAGCAGCATCGTGCATGCCAGGGTTGCATGATCGTGGTGCTCGAAATCTGTTGTTTCCGTGCAACGTATCCGATGCAAAGTGGAAACACTCCTCCACACACTTCGCCTGCGGCCACAACCTCCTCTGTGGCAGCTGCTGGCACCTCCGGTGCAGATGGGCCGCCTGCAGGCGCGGTCGAGGATGCAACTATTTCAGGTTGGCCGCAACCGTGACATGCATACCCTGACCGGACCTCCCGAGCCCCAAAGAACATCCCAAAACAGCCCAAAACCGTGGAGGTCCGAACCATTGAAAGAGCCCGGGCTTTTTTCGGAGGGCCTGATGAAGCTCGGGGAAAGCTGCAGGCTGTCAAATATCAGAAGCTCTCTACATCGAAAAGTATGCATGAACACCAACCCTCCAAATTCCCGTGATCTGCTGCTGCCTTGCAGGCTCTATTGGTTTTCCTTCTTCACACAGAAAATCACCAACTTGAAGCAAAAGCCATCGAAAGTCTATGCTGAAGGTCTGCTCAGCTAGCATTAGCCAGCAAGATAGCAGCTGTGCAACAAGGAGGCACGTTTCGAGGGACCACAGGTGACGGGCAAAGGGGACAGGATTTCCATGTTTTCAACAGCTCGCAGATTCGAACCCCTACCGAGTAGAGGATCGTCAGGACAATGGACCGGACCCCATGAGAAGCAGCATCGTGCATGCCAGGGTTGCATGATCGTGGTGCTCGAAATCTGTTGTTTCCGTGCAACGTATCCGATGCAAAGTGGAAACACTCCTCCACACACTTCGCCTGCGGCCACAACCTCCTCTGTGGCAGCTGCTGGCACCTCCGGTGCAGATGGGCCTTCAGGCACAGTCGAGGATTCGAGGGTTTCAGTTGGCCGCAACCCAAAATCGTGGAGCACAGACGCCGAAATCACAGGCCTCTAGATTTGGCTTGGCAGTGGGCGGGGTGAAGCCCCCATCACCACAACCCAAACAGGAGCAAGAACCAAACACCTCCTAAACCAGCCATTCAGGCCCTCGAAGTTTCGACGTAGCACAACACACGAAAGCTCTGAGAAAACCAACCCCAATCCGGCAAACGTGCCTTGGTCTACAGTGCCAACACGAAGGTGTCATTCCCAGGCCTCTTGCGCTGGCCGGCGACGTGTCGAGTGCAGCCGGCTCATCCTCAGGCTCTGGCTTGGCGCCTGAGACAACAAGTCCAACGAGAGCGAAACATGCCAAAAAAAGCAAATTCCCCAAGTCCAGACACTCTTCACTGAGCTTCAGTTCTGGAAAGGACTGTTGGTGATAGCCTTTACAGGCATCCTCCCGATGTACTATGTACCTAGAGCCAGCAAGGGGCCAACTGATGATGCTCGCCTTGTCGGGCCCTCACGCCCAGCAAGGGGCCATCTGATGCTGATGATGCTCGCCTTGTCCAGCCGGCTAGCAAGGGGCCAACTGATGCTCTCCTTGCCCGGCCCACAGCCAGCAACGGTCCAGGAGCAACGGTCCAGCAGCAACGGTCCAACAGCAGTGGTCCAACCTTACGTAAACGCGCGCCGCATTGTACCGAAGAGTGGTGAAGCTACAGAAAAGCGTGGCCAGCGTGTTTCAGTTAGGTTCAGTGAGTAGCGGAAGATATATGTGCTTTCAAATCTCGTTGAACTTATTTTTGCTTGCCTTTTTCTAGAGTACGAAGTGGCAGACGGGCTTCCTAAGAGCTGCGGCCACGTCGTATGTTTAGCGAGCAGAGGATGGATTTACAAGGTTTCTGGCCTCGAGCACATGCGAAACATCGCGAATAACAATGACATGCGTGAAAACGTGGCACGGGAACGCGGCGAAGCCAATGGTGTTTTCGGCATGTGAACCACAAACAACACTGTCAATACCGATGCAATCGGCACATGCGATTTGCGCGCTTTGCGTGGGAGCCAACGACGACGACGCCGACGACGACGACGTGGACGTGGACGCGGACGTGGTGGTGAGGACACTGGAACGGACCGGCACCCCACATCCAGAAAGCCTTAGCTTTGGCTTCTGCTAATCCAGACTCAAACCTAAGGTCTGCGCGGGCTTCGCGGAGCTTCTGCACCGCCTCCTCAAGGCCATCAGGTTTTTTGGGTTTCTGGGCAGGTGGAGGTTGCAGAAAGCCGAAACTTTAGGTGCAGGCATCCAGGATGGCCCACCTGCTCTGTATTGAGAATCTTCTCCGACTCCAAAGCTAACCAATGTGGGTGGCATCCTGCCCTGTTTTGGATCACTTCGCCGCAGGGTTTTGTCCGAATGCTCCTCAAGCCTCCTAAAATACCCCGCGGGATCGGACACTCAGGTGGAAATTGCACTCTCCATTCTCTACGGGAGGGCATTCCAGAGGCTGTTTCTGCAGGGGCTCGGTGGAATTGTATGCGTATCCCCTGGCATAAAGCAGCACCAAAAAATGCTCGCCGGATTCTCTGCAGATTCTCTGGGATTGAAAACGCCAGGGTTGGGAGAATTTCTGACTTAAAAGGTTCTATTCTATATCACACGACTCGCACTAGTAGAGCGGTTGCCGGCTCACACCAAAAGACCTCCAAAGGTCAATCGGAGTCCTCTGCCAGAAAGGTCTCTTGCTCCAAGACCTGTGCAAAAGACCGTGAGGAACTATGTCAAAGGAAACTGAGAATGATGGCGATGCATGCGACACTATGACTAGTCATGCTGAATTTCTCAAACAACATGGTGGCTGAGCCTTCTGTGTCCCTTTTGATAGCTTGTCAAATCATGTGCCGAGAAGGGTTTTGCCTGTAAAACAACTCGGATGGCAAGTTCATCGGCGTCGGCAATGACATACGATACTCGGAGGAAATGCGCTGCAGTGCGGTAGTGTCCCACCAGAAAAAGTCAATGCCCTCCTGCAAGCCCAAACCCTGTGCTCCTCTAAACTTGTATGTCGCCTCGATGAGCGCACGGTAATCGAAGGCCTCCTTCCTCATCAAGTGTAGCGCACGCCTTGCGGACACCAGAACAACACGAATGGGCAGACTCGTAGAAACCCCGATTCCAATTTGTCCTGTTTAGTTTTGCTTCGCCAGCCCTTCATTCACGGGAGATTCACGGGAGTACATGCCCCCCCCTACAGTACACTCCATGCACAGAGCGCCTTTGAACTTGTGAACAACAGCTCCTCATACCCTTTGCCCTCAGCTGAGGTTCCCCAAGATAACCTAGACAGACGCCAAGCAGCTCTTTGGATTCCAGTTCAGCTCGGAGCCTGCGTCCGAAAGTCTCAGGGGCCGTGTAGGGTTTGAGAAATGTGGGATCGTAGATGTTGGTTGACCCTCGGCTGAGCAAGATTCTGCCAAGCTTGAGAATCACCGTGCTTGCGCAATCTGAGAAAAGCTTCGGCTTGCTTAAAGCACCACCGTGCTGCAAGGCAAGTGCTGCGCAATTTGAACGCGCCATGGTGCAAGGTACTAGCAAGTCAGCGAGATGTCTACTTTTCCTGGAGAAGACAAGAGAAGACACAACTTGTGAGCCGCGTGATGAGGGGCCTGCATGCACACACTTTACCTGTCCATTGGCCGAAAAGCAAAAGTAAACGGACAACCACGCTGTCCCATTCATCTCATGTGAATGTCCTTGGGCATTCGCTCGGAGGCATGCAGCCTCTAAATTTCAACATGTTTCAAGAATTGAAGCGGTAGACCACCAACCCTTGTCGCCTCTGGATCTCTGCTTGGTGTGCCAAGTAATTGGAGACCTGGACTCCAAATGACAGGGTTCGTCAGGCCGTTCGAGCCCCCGTGGCTTTGAAGCTGCTTTGGGTTCGCATGACTCGGAGGCTTTCGATTCAAAGGAGACAGAAGACGTCCCAAGACCGAGGCAGATTCCCAGCTGGTGACTGAACCCATGTTACTGGCTCCCAGCACAGAATTCACAAGGCTGTCCAATTGAACAACACGAAACCTCTTGGCGATTCTAAACACCGCAAAAAACAGACAGTGCACAAATCAGCAGGGCGGCCAGCGGTACTGCCACCTTTGGTGCAGGTTCGCTGCGAGCAGTGTCCTGGACCAGTGTGCAAGGTTCAAAAAAAGGTTCTTTCTGGCTGACCTTATTTGTGGCAATTCTAGAGGGAACATTCCAGGTTCGAGGGCATATTCCGGGTTTTCTGTCTCCTCAAGGCTCAGCCAAGACCACGTGGAAGCAGCAGCAATAGCACGCGCAGTAGTGGGGCTCACGGACACGCTGACGGACGGCTACTTTTCTTGCCGGGATTTTGAGTTTAAGACTGAGGGTTTCCTGTGTCTAAGTCCCGTCCCCTGGTCTCAGGCTTTGCTACACCAAAAAACAGCGGGGGTGGGGGGGCGGGTTGCAATAGTGTCCGTTCAAGCTTTTTACTTTGCCGAACCTTTTCTGACAATATGCGCAGATGCTTCCCTCAGTTGTGCTAGTTGCACGAGCCGCACAATCTCCAATTCAAGAAGATTTAAGAAGTTCGGCTGCGCCTGGGTGCGCCGTTCGCGGCGGGTGGGCGGCGCCGGTGGCTTCGCCTCATCGGCCTGACACACGCAAAAACACAAGGGAAGGTGACCTGCTTCGGGGTGCCCAAACATGGGAATGCATAAACGTCCTTTGCAAACACTCCAAGTGAGGCAAAGATGTTATAGAAACCTCCCTGGCTGGCACACATGGGTTGCGATTCCATGGTGCAGCGATTTCCATGCTTGCCACCGACCAGGCTACTGACAGTCAAGATCCTACGAAGCACGTCGGGGCTGAGAGAAAACCCACGGAACACACCCAGCGGATAGGAAAACTTGTTTGAAAACATACGGCGCTCCCATGTGTATCCTGATTCCGGATGGTCCTGCCTAACTTGCAAGAAGCACACCACAAAGCAGCATCTTTTAAGAACATCCAAGGTCCCAAAGAGTTGTTTCGATTCCATGCAGGGCTCAGGTTGGTCTGGCTGACATAGGGCTTTTAAATACACGGTCAACAAGTGCAAGATTAGGGCCCCAGGGCTGTGGGTTTAAATGTTTTTCTACACACTCCATGTCCCGACTTGCAAGTGTTCTACCGAACAAGACCTGAGCGTAAACCCAGCCTTGAACACGTCGCTGCAACTCGCTTGCCCCATGGCGACCGCGGCTTGCGATGTGCTGAAACAGTCGTAGTATCTGCCACACGTACATGTTGAACGCTGTACTGTAGTACGGCTTGGGCAAAATTAGCTTGCTACATCTTTTTTGAACACTGACTGATCTGAGTCTGGGTGGGCTGCAGGTTGGTCAGGCAAAATGTATAATTGC
Source organism: Symbiodinium natans (assembly GCA_905221605.1). Classification (NCBI taxonomy): domain Eukaryota; class Dinophyceae; order Suessiales; family Symbiodiniaceae; genus Symbiodinium; species Symbiodinium natans. The sequence goes on from CAJNDS010001946.1 coordinate 46,689, forward strand.
AGATATTTGCTGTCTCCCAGAACAGCGACGCACCTAACCACCGAAACGGCCTGGCTACACTAGCTCATGAAGAATTGGGCAGTGCCATTGTGATTTGTGTTTTGGCAAGTCATGCTGCGGGTTTGCCACGTTGTTGCCACTCGCCGCGCTTCTGGCGGCACACGGGGGAGAATACGAGTGCACGCGGCGACACTGGCGCCGGGCAACTTCTTGCACATTCCGAGCGAGTGAGAGAGTGATAAGGGGCAGTGGCCACAGGGCCCGGAGGCTGGAAGTACGAAGTGCAAGAGAGCAGAGAAAGGGCGGAAACCAGACCCTGCACATTTTGGGCCGAGAAACCGGGTCCTGCTACCGCACTGAACAGTGGCCAGGCGGAGTGTCCCGGGAGAGTGGAGATTGCTGTTCCCCGTGTGTTTGGCCTTTTTCCCTCCCCAACCTCCCAAAAAGGCTCAAGCTCCAGCTCATGCACTTTGTTCCTTTGCCTACCCCCAAAACCCCCCCCCAAAACCCCCCCAAGGCTCTCAAAGCCCAAAACAGCCTACCAAAGCCCAAATTGGCTCCTGGCTCCCAAAACGCTCAAAATTGGCTTCCAAAGCCCAAAATTGGCGAAAAATTGTGCTTTCCCAAAACCGAAAATTGGCTCCCAAACCCCAAATCGCTTCCCAAAGCCCGTAAGTCTTTGTTTTTTGCCACCCGTCTAGCCACAGCACTGCGGGGTGAACTGGTCGGAGTTGGGAGTCTAGGTTTGGTTTGAAGGTTCGGGCATTTTCAGAAACTGGATGGACCTGTCTGCTAAACCCATCCTCCCACCCGAGAGAAGTGAAGCATGTTCGACGATGTTCGACGGCGGATCCCATTGTATCAAAATCTTGATGTAAACGCTCGGTTCCACGGGCACCCATGCAAATTCATATCAGTGGAACGCCCTCTCGGATCCTGCATCAGCGATATCTCACTGCATGAAAATTCCCATGTAGACGACTGCTTGTCCCGGCTCTTATCTAGTACGCGACATGAAGAAAGTATTGAATTTCTAGAATTCTCTAATACAGTAATCCAATAAAAACAAAAATCCCGAGGAAACGGCGGCAATTTATGGCACACATTGACTGTCAATCCAAACACTAGTATTATCCTGTGTTTTATTTCCTGCATCCTTACATTTCAGTCTGTATAATTCGTTTCGTTCTCCTCAAAGTCCTTCCTTACCGCGTGCCCGGTACTGCATTGCACAGGTTGCGTATCGACAATTGTCCGCTCAAAGCCGTACGCAACCTTGCGAGACCAATGATGCATTGCCATGCTCGGCAGAGACTGCAGCCTGAGGAAAGAGACCGGTCCCTTTTGTGCTTAGGCTCATCATGCTCATCCATGAGCTGCCTTTTGCAGAGTGCACCAGCGGCAACTGATGCCGCGAAGAGCGATCATTAACTTGAGCTGACCCGTGAAACTTTGCGATCTGCCTCTGGCACATATCAACAAACTTCCAACCATCGGAGCCTGTACAAAGATTGGGCGCATAAAGCATACTTGTGGCCCATGCAAAACATTCGGTTTTCTAAGTGATCAAAAGGTTCCGGCTGTTCAGCGGGAGCTGTTTGACAAGGCACCGGATTCTCAAGGCCTCAGCCAGCCGGGCTTATTGGGATTTGTGCTTTATTGGGGATGCTTTCAGCAAGTGGCCTGGAGAAATCGCAAGAGCTTGACACTACTAGACCCAGCTTTGTTCGTCCGCCAGGTTGCGGCTTTGGCAAAACACCAACGGCTTCCAGCACCGTAAATGGAATGGAAGTTACACCTGCGCGATGAAATGGTCACATATTCGCGAGCTCATGTGTGGCCAAGCTGCCATGTCAAGATAGCAAGCTCTTGTCTGGAGAACTGCTCCCCAACACGTACGAACACGGCACAAATTGGCATTGCCCGAAGGCCGGCGAAATCTAAGTTGCGGACTGATCAACGCGCAAATGTAGAGAACAGCCTTCACGAGTGGCTTAGAAGATCCGAAGTTCGTGGGCTGAACGGATAGGCTACTTCAGGGAATTCTGACGAGCCGGCATGTGACTTGGCAATGGCAACCTGCCTGCTTGATCTGGCGTTTCCAAGACCACTCCATGACAATGCCCATGCAGTATGCTGGAATGATAAGCATCATAGCCTGCAGTTGCCGCTCCCTCCAGCTACAAGTTGGTCACGATGCAGCTGCAACGCGGATGCCGTAACCGTAACTGTGTATCGAGTTCTTTTGGCTGAGCATCCGTTGCAACGGTGGCTCCCAGGAGACCTTGGCCACGAATCAGTATGGGGCCGACATTAACTTGGGAACTTGTTTGGTGTTCTACCTCGGGAATCCGTAGAGTGAACGGCTGGAAAAACCATCCAAAGACTTGTGAACAATCAAAAGCACGTTGCCCTTGCGCGTCTGTTGCATTTCGCAAATGTGAAGCTGTCTTCTCTTGGCGTATGCTTTTCGTTCTATGGAAACTCCTCACTCTATGCAACATTTTCCTCTGCATGCTCTTTAGGTTTGAAGACACTCTATTTCCTCTAAACTTACCTGGGAAACCCCTATTTCCTTTGTATCTGTGTAGGTCCAGGCTAAAACAGGGTATGGGAACGAAGCTTCACAACAGGAATAAGAACCCACCACGGTCGAGAGATAGTTTATGGTCGGTCTAAGGTTGGGACTCGTGCTTCTGCCCCATCTATCGAAGTTTAATGACACCCAAAACACGCAAGTGCGATTTGTGCCTACTTCCTTGGGTGATCAAAAACCGAGGTAGCCACAGATGACTTTCAAGCCGCACACCCCTTCCCCAATGCAGCAGATTTTCTTGAAACAGTCAACGCTGACTACGCCCCAACCTATGGCAGAATCAATAGCTCGCTGTTTTCCAGACCGTCTGGCCTGACCTGCTCAAGCAACCGCAAACTCAGGCCTAGCTCCGCTAGCTTTCGTGAAAGGCTGTCCTTCCTAGAGAAACCGCCGCCGAAGCCGCAAGCAAAGGAAAACATAACACGACACAAGCAAAAATCGAAAATGGCTTCGCCATACCCCACCTTCCTTAAATTCTACGAAGAACATCCAGACGTCGACCCGCGCATGCTACGATGAACAGAGCTGCTGAGCACAGTCCCCACGTTCGGCACATTCACCTCCGCGAGACTCTGCTACAGTGCGCAAGCGCAAACGGGAAGCAGGGAACATTGCCAATGTGCACAATGTACGTGCTGCATACGCCAACCCAGGAGCGCCGAGTGGCGGCAACAGCAGCTTGACAAGCCAAGCAGGCAACAGAGACCCCGATGCCTCGAGCTGACATGGCCAAATGTCCGTTTACCCGTGCCCAAGCGCTTTAATGACTTTAATGCCGCGGCACGGAAGCATGGTTGGTCTCGAACTTCTCCCTCTGAATTTGCCGGGCTCCTTGGTCAGCCAATCTTAAGTTGCCAAGACCGTAGTGACCTGCATAAGCCTCGTGTGGCTTTGCGCCTGGCAATCAAGCTGCAGCAGAGGTGCTCCAGCAGCGAGGGTTCTGCCTTCACAAAGTATTCCTTCAGCTGAACACCAGATTTCACCTTCATTGTCGCCGACAAGTTGTGCTATTTCTGTGAGCTCTTCTTGCACTGATCGCTCAGTGATGCCCGATGCAAAAAAAGAACTTTGTGACACAACGTCAAGGCTCGGTTGGATTCAGATTCGCTGGGATAGCGACCTTGGCATAAATGAGTGACATCCCTCAATTCCGTTCTAGCCTGGGCCTAGCTCCTGTGGGGGGTACAGTACAGATCCCAGACCGTGCGGGTGGGGGCAACCGTTTCAGCTTCAGCTCCGGTTTCAGGTTGCCGTACCTACTCAACCATGTTGGGCTCAGGGCACCCGTTTTTTCCCTCGGAAAAGGGGGAGGGATTATTCATTGCTTCATGCTTCAGTTTCGTTTTCAGTTGTCTACCCGAGCCTTGGGGGAGAGGAGGGGGGAGGGCTTCGGATCTGCGCTTGCGGTTGGATCTAAAGCCTAAAGAAGTGCCTGGATGCGCGGGACATGAATCTCGAGCATGGGAGTGCAGATACAGCTTGAAATGGCAAAGGCTAACGGAGAGGCAAAAGACAGCTCACAGCGATGAGGATGATACAGATCATGCTAGATCAAGGCATCAAGATCCATGCAGCGCAAGGAACGCCAGCCAGAGTGGCTGCACTTAGCACAGCGGAAGGAAACTTGACCAAACCTGGTGCTTTGATCGACGATGTGGTACTGGCCGGAAGGAAGGCGTTCTTGCCAAGCTGCGAAAAGTGGAATGCATGAAGCTTGGCATAGAAAGAGACAAGAAGCCGACTCCGACAAGCACTATAGACCCGCGAGTGGTTGCTAAATGCTTGTCTTGGCTTAGAGCCGGGGGGCAAGTCCCGCTGCCGGGAGACTCCCCAACGCACCTCAAAGCCCAATGATGATAGCCAGCGAAGATGCATCAGCGCCCCCTGTCTTCTGTGTCGCTCGAGGTAGTAACACGCAGACCACTGGATAGAGCACTGCGCTGTAACCGAAGCATTGCTTTATAATTGTTCTGAATGAACTTGGTCCAAAGCGTGCTTTATATTGCTCTGAATGAACTTGGTTTACCAACTACCACGTTTTCTGGAGTCTTCGAGTTTGCATGAGGAAGACAAAAAACCCAGCCTAGAATTGCTGTTGTCGTCCACGCATGGCTCGCCATCACGCGCAGACTTGTCATGGAGGACCAATGCACTAGGGACATGAGACAGGACATAAGATGTTCCAGAAGACTCGTTCATTTCCCTTGCACAGAGAGAGTCCTAAGTCCTAAGGGCTACAAAGCAATAGGTTGTACATGGAGTGAAAAAACGAATGAAAACCAAGCGAAGAAAGGAGAGCTCACTTTGCTCGTGCATTTATAGATTCCTGGCTGAACAAGGTGGCGCTTCAGATTCAGCAAAGATGATGTTGATCCAATGTAGCTTAGCTAGGAGAAGAGCTAAACCAGCTGCAAACCCACCTAACTGCAATGCAACTGGACCTCACCTATATAACATGGCCCATCAGGTCTTTTGTCCCAAAAAGTCAGGCATGCCAGGCTACTCCCGCACCTCCACGATTCCACACCCTAATCAACCCTAACAAGCTAATCAGTGGCTAATCTAAACCAATGCTACGGCGTAATGTCCGATCATCTCTCACTTAGCTCAAAGCTATTGGAAACCTCTCTTGCCGATCGAAAGGGACTTTGTGTTTGCTTCACATGAAAGCGTAGGGACTGCTTCAGGTGATAGGTCGATGATGGACACAGACAGGCTCTAGATTTCTCGGCGCGCAAGAAACATGTCGATTCTTTTGGCCGAATGTGTGCTCTTGGTGGGCCCAGCAAGTCTTTGGTGTGGTCCAAGCAGATTTTTTGAGTGAACCCAGTAGTGATGCGTGAATCGGTCGGGCGCCTTGCCTCAATCTGGGCCTCAACAATGCAAGCCACTTCGTGTGCTGCGTGTGCTGTGAAGAGCTTCTTGACGGGACGGGGCACTTCGGGGCCATGGCTCTCCTTTCCCTCATGGCCGTTGGGTCGAGGGAGAAGAAGCCTCGTACGATCTCGTACATGTTTCGTTCGAGCGAGATCCCGTGCAGAAGAATGCACACCTGCCCAAGTTCCTACGAGTATGTCTCATGGAACAGAGCAAACTTTCGCGTTTCCCGTTGAAGAGGTTCCTGTTTGTGCAGTGAAGAGGTCCTCTTCAAGTGGCACTCGTCAAACAAACAGGCGACAAGTACTCATGCCTGACTTGACTTGCTTCAAGAACAACCCGACGACTCCACAACTTTACAACAAAGGCAACCCAGGTCCTATACAAGAGCAGAGCTGCCATCATCGTAAGCGTCAGAAAGCATCGGCCGGCCGCTACCATGTAGTCCTGCACGGGCGCCCTATGCTTGCGCTGCGAAAGGGAAAGGCCCTAAGGTCATGATGGCATGCCAGCGCGCAGTCCGTGGGATCATAATTCTGCAGGATGTCCGAGCGAGTCTTGTTGAGAAAGGACAAGTAGCCTAAACTCGCCAAGACATGACAGGTTCATGCCCACAGCCCCTACTTCCAAAAGTGATGCGAGTAGGTTCGCAGAAACTGAGGCAAGAAACCGGTGACACCGATCAAAATGTAGAAGGCACATTGGAAAATGTTCACACGTGCCGAAACTTTCTTCATTCGTTCGCGCGTTGGTCGGACGAGACGATCTGCGATCGGCACCACGTTCAAGTGACAGTTGAAAGCGAAGACGCACAAGGCGAATGCCTGGCGGGCGCCATGACTACATCAGCATGTCTTGCGTGTTGCCCGGAACTACGTAATTAACACCAGGGCATGCTAACTCACGACTTAGTGCAGAATTTTGAAGCCATGTGTGCCCGGCCTCAAAAAAATGCACAGTAAAGCTGGCCACTCTGACAGGCCCATCGGTGACCTGATTCACCTGACACGGGGCGACTGCGTGAGCAGATTCTTGCAAAGTCTCTATCCTTCGATGTTAATCAATAGACATCGCCACACTGCATCCGAACTTGCTGTGTCATCCATGCAACAGATATCCACAGATGTTTAGCTGGTGACCCTCTGTTTCGGTCGGGTCTGCTCATGCAGAATCCAGCCTTCATCACCCTTCACAGGCCCATGCCCGCCCTCGCTGCCCACCGCCCCCTATAACCCGACTTCACCATAGATCGGGCACGGGGGCCCACTCTTGGGGTACTCCCGTATCCCGGAGCCGCCCCAAAGACCGACATTGATGGCGGAACAGCACGGTAAGCGCCGACTTGCTCACCGTGTTTGAAGGTCTGATAAGACTGGTATGGCACATTGCAAGCTTCATAGGTGCATGGGGTTTTCTGACTGAGGTCGTCAGAGAAGTTGCATGGTCAGGCTGTTGGAAGCACCGGATACGGCGCAGGGTTTAAAATATTCTGAGGCACGTGGGACTTGAATTCCAAGCGCCGCTCACTACAACATCGGGACATGGAGGACAGGGGTTCAGGGTGTTTGGGCTGTTGTGCGTTCTGACTTTGGCTTCTACATTTTCCAACTCGATGTCCTGACTCGTGGGACCCCTGATTGCAAGCACCCTCATCCGATGATGAGTCCTAAGCTAAAAAGCCAGCAGAGTGGAGATCGTTTTTGGTATGCACCCTGCCCTCCACACACACAGTTGCAGAACAAAACAAAACGGTGGTTTCCACATGCACAGGCAAGGAAAAGCCTAGGGTTTCTACCTTTCAAGCGCCTGTTTGCCCCCCCCCCCCCCCCCCATGCTCCAAGGATGAGTGGGCCCACATATCCTTTCCATTTCGCGGTTTTGGGCTGAACAGCAGTTTACAAGTTGAACATTGCAGTGCAGGGACCAGTACCGAAAAAAGATAGGCCCGCCGGCTGAGAATCCAAGTGGTCAGGCCGGAGGCCTCCAAGGCCCGCAGAGGCCATGAGGAGCCCCAGAGCAAAAAGGAGATGAAAACCGACAGAAGCACTGATATAATTGTAGCCCCCTGAAGAGACACCCCTCTGAGCTGTGCATGGGAACCCTTTGCCGTTTGTGCTGTCGATGCTCGGTCGATGCTCTCGGCAGGTCTGATGCAGACCAAGTCGCTTGGAACATTCTCGGGCATCTGAAAGCCACAACGAAGGACATGTACCTCAGGCTCAGCTCTCAGTAGCAAGGCTCTTCTCCTGCCTGCACCATGCCATATTGAGGAGCCTAGCTGCAAAAGCGACATAATAGAGACTGGCTGTAGAAACTTCAGCTTGGATAGATCGCTAGGAAGCATCATCGGCACCAGCAGCACCTCTGGAGCGAAGGAAGACACATACAAAGCATCGATGAAAGGCTGTTCATTGACAGGATCTCACAGTCCACTCGGGCTGAGTGCAACACGGCCGCCACAAGTATGGAACAGGTACGTGTGGGGCCTAGATTGCTTCAGTATGATTCAGAAATCCTCACACTCTCCACGCTCTCCTATGTGCAACGAGGCCATGACTGTGCCACGCTGTACCTTTAATCGCAAAGTGGCCCATTGTGTCCTGCGCCCAGTCCTCTGGGAAAATCAAAGCGATGATGTTCGGCACGAAATCCCCGATGAAGACCATGTATCCCACCTCGGTGCACAATGGCAGCTAAGGACACTACATCTTCTAGATATGCACAAGTGGTCATTTTGGCAAGCCATCGCAGCGCTCATGTGCCACATGGCCACGAGGGCTATTAAGCACAGTACGCAGGCACCGTTGCCATAGATAAAGAGCATCGCATCCAAAATGGGGCCTAGCCGTGAACGCTAAGAATGCGCTTCGATGTTGCGCTCTCTCTCTCACTCTCTCTCACTCTCTCTCTGTCTCGCTGTGTCTCTTTTTTTTTCCCCTCTCTCTCTCTCTGCACGCTTAGGCCCTCCGAAGGGAGGCCGCCCCCAGGGGGGCGCGAAGTCCGAGGGTCAGTCCTTGTGGCGACCGCGTGTTTCGCAGCTTCCCTGTGAAATTTCGAGGCTCGGGGTTCGAATGCGTTCCACCAAGTTATCACCATCCCTATCTTCTTCTTCTTCTTCTTCTTCTTCTTCTTCTTCTTCTTCTTCTGCTGGGCTTGAGAGGGACCTGGGGGCCTGGGGCCTTTTTTTTGCGCGCACGCGCGCCCGAGTCCGTTGTCCAGTGTTACACTTCAGGGTTCCCTGTTGGTCCCCTTAGTTTGGGTTATGATACTATGATGGTTGGCTGTTTTCTCCGTGAAGCAAAAGCCCCGAACACACCATCCCTCTCTCTCTCTCGCACTCTCTCTCTCTCTCTCTCTTGCTTGCTTGCGTGCTTGCTTGCTAGGCGTATGACCCCCCCCCCCAAGAAAGGCACTCTCTCTCACTCTGTCTCTCGATACTCGTTCTGCAGGGCATGAATGATGGGGTAAACCCCTCCGAGCAAGCCAGCGCACGCGTGGTCGAAGTGCGTGTTCGTTTGTGTTTCTTTCCTGCGCGGCCTGAGAGCAGAGGCCCCGCGGGTTTGCCCGCCCCGGCTTTTGTGTGGGCACATTGCTATTGACCCTCTCCCCCTGCTCCAGAGCTCCTCGATAGTGGGGCTCATGCTACTTGCCCTTCTCGCATCTCCCTCGTCACTCTCCTGTCTAGCTGGTCCTCGATCTCATTTGGGCTTCTGGGGTTTGCCTTTCCCTGGCGAGGAGTGTTCTGCTTCACTGGCTGCCGTGGTGTGCGCCCAGCGGTGTGCCCCTGTCCTTCCACCACCATGCCCCGCGTTGTGGGTCTGCTGATGTAGTGGCTGTGGCGCATCTGGGCTGTCTGGCTTTGCTTGCTCCGTCGCTGGTCGCCCCCCCCCCCCCCCCCTCGTCGCCATCCTCGACCTGCCCCTACCCCGTTGGTGCTTGTGCTTGTGCCTGTGCCTACGCGCGTGCCTTGCCGTTGGCCCTGCCTGTTTGCTGTTGGCGCTGTCACCTTCCTATTTGCTCTCGGATATAGTCCTCATCTTTGCTCCAAACGGTTGCAGCTGGTGCTCCGCTTGTGGCCTGTCCTTCTCGGCGCGACTCGCTGTTGCTGTTTCGGCGACGTCCAGGTCTCGGTTCCTCGTTGCCCTCGAAGCTTCGATTTGCTTATGCCCCAACAACCAAAGAAGTCCTCCCTTTGCAAATGCCTGGTAAAACTGTGCCCTAGCACTTCCTTTCTGCTTGTTTGTGACAGCTTGTTGCTTCGGACCAGGCGGTACTCTCACAGGGAGGGTGACGAGAGATCAGAGAGATCAGCAACCCGGCCGTCTTTGCAGTTGCGCTGTCTCGAGCACTGTCTGGCGGCGGGTTCCTGCCCAATTTGAGCCAGAATGGTTACTCTTTTTTGCCTCTGTTTTAAATTTGTCTTTCTTACTCTCTTCTCTTTCTGTGCAGTGAAAAACCCCCTGCCGGTTCCTCTCTGCCTCTCTCTCTCTCTCGGCCTGCTTTGGGTCCAGCACAGTGGGAAAAGAGAGCTGCGTATGAGCTGCAGCCGGTTCTGGTGCTCCTCATGGCCAAAGCGTGCCCTGACTCTGTGGCTCGATGAATCTCGCTGGGCCTTTCAATGTCGTACTAAGCGATAGGCATGTCCATCAGGGCATCCATTCCCACATAAGCCAGGAGTGCACCAGTCATCAGCATCACGCAGCCCAGCCCCACTCCACAAACATTCATAACCTTGCTGTGGTAAGCAGCGCTCATGAGACCACAGTGGCGGTTTGGACAAGCTGGAACGAATAAGGCAGGCGCAAAGGCAACCGAGAGCACTCCACCCCCAAGCGCGGTCGTCGTTAGCGTCAACATTCCTGGGTGTCTGACCGCCAGCTGGCTCTGCATGAGCCGGGCCCAGACATGATTCTGACATGATGGCCAAATGGTGTCTTGTTGCGACTGGGTTTGATCAGGCTCGAGGAAGTTGCCATCTAAAAATCTGGACAGCACTTTGCTTCCACGCACTCTTCCTCTTTGTTGCTTAAGAGTGCTCTACTTACGATAATCATGCCAAAGACCTAAACCACCTCATCCAAATCCACAACATGCGTGACACCATGTGATTGGTAGGTTGACACAGCTGGACTTTTGGGCGAAACTCATTTTGATATAGACAACAAGCAAGAGCATTCTCAGATTGGTGAGCAAAGAGTGTGGCCATGCCACAGCCATGCGCGTGCCCAGCGGCCACTTCGAAAGCCATTTTCCGTCATGGGTGACAGCCATCGCTCCTGGGCTGCGATACCGATGGCTGATCCTAACTCTAATGGGGCACATCATGGCATGAATACAAGCCTATACTGCAGCGCAGTGGCAACGCAAGGTCGCGCGCTGGGCGTCGCCGTGGCTACCTGGCAAGACCCTGGCCCCAGATCATGACAGATTGGACTACTCCTCCGAGATCCAAAGAGCACGACAAACACCGGAAGGAGTGTGCACAGACTTTCTTCATCTGTAAGGTGCAGATAAACAGCTGTGCAGAAAGAAGCAAGTCACCAAGCCTCCACTGCCGGCAAGCTCATTCCGGCGTTTACCCCCAAATCGCCATGGCTATCTGGGACCAAATTCCTGCGGACAATACAACCAGCCCTATCCCTGGGGCAGCTGCAACAAGCCTTGTTGAGCACAAGGCTCAGCCTAGTTGAACACGATTGGTCGACCCTCAGTTTGGATTGGACACTTCCTGGAACCCCAAGCCAGTCACACGCAGCCTGCCGTAGCTTCTATATCCATGTACTTCGGCACGCCGCTGTTGGCTCATGAGCGTGGGACAGATTGCAGTGCAGGGACCCGATTTTTGTAGCCAAGCATGCAGCGCCCTGGTTCGGAAAACAAAAGGGGAAGCGTCTCACACATTCGCTCCCTCCTTGACTGCCTGCTTTGTAAGTTGTATAAGTATAAGATGGCGCTGGCCATCTCTCGCCGAGAAGCGCCCAAAAGCTGAGTGGAGTCAAAGAATTAACGGTGGCCCTTTACAGATATTAATCAATGCCGTGCGAAGCCATTGGAAAACCTTCGAGGTCGAACGAAACCTTGACGTCTCCTACTCGATCATCATTGTACTTTGCTGTACTTTGCTACCTTTCCTTTGGCTTCATCTGCGGCGTAGTTCCAATGTCCGGCCGAGCTTCCAAAAGAACGAGCCTCTTACGTGACAGACTGCTTTGTGGGGATGTTGGAAGGCCCTTGGAAGCAAGGCGGACATCTTATTCGCATCCTTTCGCACATGAGCCTTTGCACTCACGCTTGTGCTTTTCGTACTTTCCCTGCTGTGGTCGTGCGCTCCACCACCACAGCTTGCAAAATGTGAAACCTTGACAGCTGGCATCAGCTGCATACATGTACTGGTATTCGCACTACTTTGTTCGTGTGCCTGACAGCAACTTAGCATGCTGCGGGTTTGGGAAAGAGAGTATGCCTGGAAAGGCGGTGCTTGCAGTTACTAAATGCTTTACCTCACAATGAGCATATGGTTAAAATGAAGGAGACGCGGCAGCCTGCGAGCCTCACTCTTTCCAAGGACAGAAGTTCTCTTCATCGGACTCCTTAGGCTGGTTGAACTGACTCAGGCTGCGACTCGAATAAGGCAGCTGGCAACGGGCAACCACGTGCAAGTTCCAACGCAATGGAAATGACAGGGGCGGTGTTCTAAAAGGGCGGAAGAAGGCGAATTTATCGTACACGCGACGGTAACCAAAAAAAAGCCTTGTTAGGCCCCTGCGGACGTAGGAGCATCGTAGGAGTCATCGCCATTCTGCGCCTTTGAGGCCCTCCTGCATCTCCATAAAGTGTAGGCATTCGTCACGCAAAGCCTCAGCTTTGCATGTCGCAGGCAGATGACATCCACATCTGTGGTTGCGCCTCGGCCCCCCCTCCCCTCGCCGCCACCCTGCCCCTGCCCTCCCCCTCCCCGTATTTGTGGCACAAGAGGGCGAGGCTCCAGGCTTTGTGACAATTCGCCATGCAGGCCATCCCTGTATGAGCACAAGATGTTTTGTTCCCTCCCGCACAGCCTAGATCGCAGGAATGATTTCCGGGCTCGAAAAAATCGGCTAAAAGTTTTAGGGCTTAGGGTCCTTGGGTTTTAGGGCTGAGAGTTGAGGGTTTTTGGGTTTAATGGAATGGTTTAGGGCTTGAAGGTATAGGGTTTGGGGTGGTGTGGGGGCCGAGAAGGCACGATGCGCAATCGAATATCGGGCAAAAGGATGACATCCACTTCTGTGCGCCAGCTGTTGGAGCCGGTCTTAATTCTGCAGCATGTGTGACCAACCCCACACCCTACACCAATCCCAAGCCCTAGTGCAGGGATCCCCCCGTGTGAACTTTATAACTCCACTGTAGTACAGCCGAGAAGCAGCGCAGTGAATACCCAAAGTATCCAAACATGTTTTGGCTCACTCAGGGTCTCCACGCCCTTTACGAACGGACCTCTCATTCCTTGGTGGGCAGGCACGCACCGCAGCGCCCTCTCTTCCCAAATGGCATTCGACTTAAAAGGAGTTGGGACGAATCTAGTGCGGGTAGTCGTCAAAAGAAGACTCATGTTATTTACCGAATGCCCAACATGGAAGCCCCATCCTTCCCGCACCAGCTCGAACTCTAAATTGCAAACGTTTTAGGGGGGTTCAGACAAGCCAGAAGCCTCCTGGGAAGCGTTCAAGTAGGCTTCCAGTCGAGTGGTTAGAACACTTCGAGGCAGACATGCATCCCCTTCAGGCCGTTCCGCCGTCGTGCCAAGAGAAGTTCGAGAGCCAGGTCATTGAGACATGAATGAGTTCTCTTGAGCATGAGTGGGTGAGTGATGAGCGGCCTCACCATGGAGCCCTCGCCTCAGGCGCCATCCCTGCTAAGGGGCACCGTAAACGTCATCGCCCTGTCAGCGGCTGGAATTCAAACAGTCAAGCGCCTGACCTCAAAGACAACGTTCTGATGTCACAACAGGCCGTGTCAAGCCACCGCCACCCGCCGGGAAGGATACTTTCCTTGACACCCGTGCGGATTTTCATGCGACGCGGCTCTTCCCTGGAGGTGGACTTCCGGGCAAGAGCCATGCCGCACGTTCTTCAGTTCAGCTGCGATTCAGAGCAGGTAGGTCATTTTTCACCCAAATGACCCCTGATGGTTCCATGCAAACCCTTGATGTAAGCTGGTGCAGGCAGGAGGGTACCCGCGGGGTCAAAAGAAATTTCGCCTCCTGAGGGAACTCAAGTTGCCCAATGATGCATCACCAAGACGTGAAAAGAATTAAGGATGAGTGGACATTCGACATGTATTCCGTTGGCGGGCTGCAGCGGCTTAATTGGTCAACTCACTTGGGGCTTAGCTTATTAACAAGTACTCACTGATCTGAGGTTGCTCCGTGAGAAGAATGTCCCTTGCATGCGAGGCTCCTCGAACAAGCAGCTTCGGTTTGCTGTCAGTCGCCATGTAGCAGCCATTTCCTGCAGCTGTGGCAACTCCATATGCCAGCATCGTGTAGGTGTGTAGTGTGCATGTGCTGCTTTGCGTTGACGATGGCGATGGCCCTTCGTTCTCAATTTGGCTGAGCTGCGAAGGAATGCACGAAGGCCGGTGAATGCATCATACCAGGCTTCTTCTTCCCAAGGCGCTGGGCAGTACAGAACAGGTGATTCCTTGTTTGCAGCAGCACGGACTGTTGGAACACATGACGGCTACAGATTCTTCCGACTAAATATCCCAAGCCACGCCGGTCCAATTTTGATTGTTGTTGATAAAGAGCCATACGGCGTGCTCGCCTTGCAAGAATACAAACTTGTCAGACATTCCGGGGATAGGATATCCCCTCAACCGCCATGGAAACGCGCCAAGTCAAGCGAACATGCTGAACTCCTGCATTGCCATGGTGTATCAAAGCTCCTGTAGCATGGTATCCCTTGATGCCTACGATGCGTGCCAGCAGGCAGTGTTACAACGGACGGCCTCCATTGGTAGGAAATCGCTTCAAGATCAAGTGGTTGTGGTAAACGCTGACCAGCTCCTGTGCCAATGCTGCGCGTGGTTTTCAAGTTAGATCACCGTTTGCTTGCGCTGCTCTGCATCAATGCCGCCTCTCTCTGAGGAAGCATATCTCCCCAGACCCTGGAGCACAAAAATGTGACGAGAGATGAAAATGTCGTTTGGGTGGATCTTTGCTTGTTTCACATGTCCAAGCTAGATGCCATTTGTATTATTGTAGCGGGGGACGATTTCATAGTCAAAGTATTGCCAGCATGTGGCCGTGGACCGGACCGCCTTGGACAGCATTTGCACACCGCCAAATTGCCCTGTCCTGCTCCCCCTCGTCGATGCCATACCGCTTGCGCAGGTGGTTCCTTTGCAAATCGGATGGAAGCAGTGACCCTCTTTCATCGGAGACCCACTTGTGTTGATGCGGGAGAGGCAGAATACCAATGCTGTCTGCGTGAAAGGCCCAATGGCGCATGTGTACACACAGGGCTTGCTTTGCTTCGGCTTGGTAACAATGTTGGTCCGGATAGTCCAAGCATTCTTTATGATGGGCTTTGTTTCGGGGGGGTCGGGGCGGTAGCCGGGGCCACATTGCATGACCGGAAACTTCCGAGAAGCGGTTTCAAGTTGCTTCCTTCTTGGCTCGAAAACCGCTGAAAACAAGCAACACGCCGGCAAAGCGCATGGCACCAGAGCTTTACAGCATCCGCGCCGGCATCAGCTTTCATAGCGGGCACGTGAGAGCATCCGCTCCCACTGAGAGGGACAACTGTGTCCAAAACAACATTTCAATTAAGGTCGCGCATCCAAGAGGTTGTCGCCCGCTTGCCAGAGCGACTATGTTTAGAGCATCCGCTTCATGGCTTCATGGTTAACAAGGGCAGCGCTTGCGTCTATAAGTCCGGTCTCTCGGCCAAGGTTGATGAATTTGATGAAGGTGGCTGCTGTGGCGTTTTGCCCGCTTATGAAACCACCCGCCTGGTACAGATTATACTTCCCTTTTCTGCCCCTCGCAACCCTGGCCCAAGCCTAGTTTTGTGCACAGTTGAGGAGCTACGGAAATCACAAGCCACAAGCCCGGCCTAACTGGCTCTCACCCTCGGCTTAATTGGGCTCAGGGGTTGAGGAAGCTTGGGTCGTTGGACCAAATCCAGCAGCAGAGCCTCTTCCTTGCCGTCACCCAATCTCTGCATCGGGACTGCAGCACCAAAGCCGTATCATGTGTGCATCCAGCAAGGCCTGGACTACCAATACAGTACTGCCCAACGGCACTGTGAAGTTTTGTGCGAGAGCCCGAGCACCTCCGTCTGTTTGCACCAGTAAGCATCTTCAGGAGGGATGCTGGCGTGAAGCCAAAGGCGAAGCATCATTAAGCAGTGTCTGCACGCTCCGCACTAACATTGTTGCCAAGCCAAGCCGAGCCATTGTTCATGGGTCGAGCTGCTTGCTGCAGCAGTGCGCATCGACTGCACGCGTCGCAGCTATCACGATATCCGGTGCCAGACACTACTGCACCGGCGCAGGAAGCTTGTAAGACACACACGACGACTGTCGAAACGAGGATCAAAGAGCAAGGCCGCTTGTCCTCACAAAGATATATACCCCCTTTACGTCAAGTGTGCATGTACGTGCCAAAAACAAAACAAAATGACGCCTAACAATCGTTCAACTTTAAACTTTGCAGTGCATCAAGTCACCATGGACAAAGCAAGTATGAAGAACTGCCCGTGTCACGAGCTGGTTATAGAAACATCCGAAACCCCGCCGGAATATATCAAACTGCTCAACCGTGGCGCAGCTGCTTGATGTACTGGTACTGCCAAGTCGACGTGTTGTACCTGCCAGGCTACTTCGGGCTGCTTCGGGGCGCCTGTTTCAAAATTTCCGGAGACGTGCAAGCCGTGCAGATCAGATTCCTTGTGCCAAGTCACCGAGTCTGCCACATTGATTCTCTGACATAAGCCTGGCCCTTGTCCGACAACCCACTTTTCTTTAGAGCAGCTTTCCTCGGCTCAGGCGCTGCTGGACATGTCTCAGGCCGGGTTCTGCAACTTCATGAACTGAGCAAACTGGACATAGGAAGTACACCTTGTATCCCGGAACCTCCTGGCTCCAGATTCTAGACATGCTTCTTTCAGAAGACGGCCACCCCTGAATCTCCAAATGTCGAACCCCATCCAGTGCCCGTACAACTTGGAAGCAAACATCCGAGCAGGAAATCCGGGGGCAGTCCAAGCATCTCCAGAACGTTGGCCTGGTGCCCCGTCAAACTCTGCTCAGTCCCGTAGTACACAATCGGTGTGCCGCGAGCAAAGAAGAGCAGCGCCAACACATTCCTGATCCGATAGGAGTCGTGATCGCCTCATTGGCGTAACATGCCACGGCTGCTAGCTGCAGGGGTTGATCAAATTACTCAAGCAATGTTGAAGGATTAGACGGCACGGGCCGGCACGGGCACTTGACTGTTCCGATCGCCCCGATGCACACGCACGTGATTCGACATTGCGCGCTCTCTTACGAACCTGGGTCCCGTGTTGCGTGCAGGTTTTGAACTTGGTTGTGCTCATCTCAAACAGTAAGCCCTTTTCATCATCGACTGAGCCAAATCGCAAGCCAAAGCATAATCGAGAAGTCAAAAACGCCACTAGAAAAGCCCGAAACATAACTTGGGACATGCTGCACTCCACTAGCAGTGAGCACAAACAGAAGCACAATGACATGTACCGGCAACAGCAGGACAACATGGCAAGGGAGTGATCGCATATTTCGTAATAAAACTTGCGCCGTTTCTTTTCTGCTCCTGTTTGTGCTGTTTCTGGTGCTGCCTTTTCTGCTCCTATTTGTGATTCTGGTGCTAACTTTTCTGCCCCCACTTGTGCTATTTATGGTGCTATTTGTTTGGCTCCAGTTTGCGCAATTTCTGGTGCGACTTTTCGCCCTCCTGTTTTCTAATATGTAGTTATATATATATATATATATATATATAGCAAGTGCAGTTTTATATAGTATACCGTATATACCGCATGTCTAGTATCTAGTACATATCAACACTACAGCCAGTACATGTGACCTTGAAGGAAGCAAGCAGTAGCAAAATCAAGCGGACAAGCAGACAGCAACAAGAATAGCGTGAACCAACAACGTAAAGACACATGCAAAAAACAAAAACAGAAAGCAAAACACAAGACGCCGAACGCAAAAAGCAAGAACCCGAAAGCAAAAAAAAGCAAAAAGAACAAACAGGAAAGCCAAGGAAGAGCGCAACACAAAAATTTTAAGCAAGAAGCTAATGGCTGAAAGCGACGAACAAAAACACGACAAACACAAAGCGGCAAACAGAAGCGAAAGCAAGTCCATGGCAGCGAAAAGCATAAAATCAACAACACGAACAAGAAGTCAATCTGGTTCGGGAAAGCAAAGACAAGTGATACTATCCTTCTTTTGATGTTTGACTTTCATGTGGTTTCTTGATTGGCATTCGGCTTGTTGATTCTAATTTGTTTCGTGTATGGAATGCGATTGGGGCCATTTCATCCGGCCATATGCGCCAGGCTCAAGAACATGTCGTTTGGGTCCTGGCAGTCGGAGATGGTCGGCGACTAAGGAGTTCAAGGGGTCTTGCGCGCTGGTTGGCTTTGCCCTCGCAAGAAGTCCAGCAAAACATTAGCACGAACAGACTGCGTACTGCACGTAGGTAGAGAAGCCCTCCCTTAACTTCAACCGTGAACAATGGTGGCAAGCAGAATGCCTTCGGCGTCTCGATCCAATCACCGAGTTAGAGTTGGCTGCAGGCATCCATCGCGTTTTGGATCGGAGCATTCAAACGACTCTTGCTCGCAAATTAAGAGCCCGGCAGTAGTATGTAATGCGCGCGAACTCATCGTGGTTGTCTGCAAAATTGCCAAGCAAATCCGGATTATTGTAGAGACCCGGCGTCGATTGGAATGCCATGATGTCCCACAGCTTCCTTTCCAAGAGTGTTGCAAATGTCTTTGGAGGCATCTACGAAATGTGGGCATTGAGGTCAAATTCGCCTGAGCATTTGGCATCTTGAGGATCAAGAGTAGATAAGCTCAGGAGCATCACAGTCAACCTAAAAGTCATTCAGCCACCGCAGAACTTGCGTGACTGGTTTGGGATTCTGTGGATGCTGTTCTTGGTGCCACGTGGTGGGGGCAGGCATGCGGTATGCTGGTCTGCTTGTGGCTTAGTTGGGGTGTTGCACAACCCGCTTCGAGTCTCACACTATCACGGTCTGGGCCCTCAGGTCCTTGGAGTCCTCGAAAGCTGGCATTGTTCTATTTGGGCGTTACGGGCTGCATCCGGCTTCATGCCTCTGCTTAGTATCACCAAGGAGTCTTCAAGGAGTTGGTCCGTCAGAAGACATGGCTGGTCCAGTTTAATTCACACTCCGACATTAACGTGGCCAGAACGTGCTCGCCATCCACATGGTCACCGAAGGCATGCTGTTTCGCAGGCCGTCCTCAAGTCCGGAAGTTGAGGCGTGAAGGCACCTTGCAGGCGATAGTTCCCCAAGTCTCCGCCCAAGTGGTACTGGCAGAAGCTCGCATGGACCTTTCAGGACTCGATACGTGGTTTATCGTGGTTTACTGACGCATACTGACGCGGAGTGGCCAGCTGCCCACCTGGTAGAATGCCGGAAAATTCAGCAGCCCTGTCAAAGCATCCTGGAAGTCCGCGTGGTAACCTTTGGGGATGCACTGCCAACCTAGAGCACCTAGAAAATGTTTGGCAATGCGAGAGGAACTGGAACACTTCGTGCTGCTGCTGCTGAGTGGAACTGGAGAACAAAGCCACCGCTGCTTCTGTTGCTAGGAGGTGGGGTTTAGTGATAGTGCATGTGGAAACACTTCGGAAGCTCTGCCTTTGCACACCAATGTGCCTGGCTACCACGGGCATAGCTGCAATGTGAAGCACACAGGAGACCTCAAACCCTCTTGAGCCCTGAACCCCAGGGCCTGGGGCAGGGGCCTCGACAATACCATCTACTCTTATGTACTTCCACTGTCGTGCTATCAACTGTGGTGCCCGAATGATTTCGTTTAGTGTGCTAGTTAATAGAATACAACGCAAGCACGCATCGTATGAAGAGCCTATTTGAAGCGCCGGTGAACAAAACATTAACTGGGTTCATGCATCATTAAGACTCTTCTACAACAACTGCGAATGTAGTCATTTCTTTATCGTTGTCCTGGCTCTTTCATTCTTATCTTTTCCCTACGGGTTAGTGAGATTAGTGTTTAAGTTTAAGCCACAAGGGCGTGAGACGTATGCACATAGTATGAAACGCAAGGAACAGAGAGAAGGACAAAAACCCAGCTGTTCGGTTCTGACCCTAAACTCCAAGTAAAAATGAGCTTGCTCCATGGGTTCGTCGTGCTTGGATGAACCTACGGCAACGCTGGATGTTTCGGGTCGGCAGAACATGATCGAGCAGCTGATGTTGTTGACCGTCGTCTCACCCAAAATGTCCACGCCAGCTGCATCTTGCAGCTCCTTCCTTGGAGTTTGCAGAACATGCCGTGCTTCCTGTTTGAAAGCCGCTAGCTACAGTACTTGTACCAACGATTCAGACAGATTGAGCCCAGATGTGCCCAACAACCGAAGCCAATCAACGACAAGAAGCAGAAATTCCTTGTCCATGTAAATCGCGGTGTCGAGCCGAAACGCATCAACATCATACTCTCTCACGAGGTACTGCACGTACTCCAGAAGCTTCTGCCGAACGAATGGGTGGTCCTGCAATAAGCTGCGACGTACCCACCCCATCACGAAGGCTACAAAATATTGAGAGCTGACGCACAACATCATTGTCCATATGTCATATGTGACCCCATATGTCTGTCCTGATTGAGATCAGCAAGCGGTCCAAACCAGCCTTCAACCTGCAGCTGAGGATTGTAGCCTGGGCAATCAGGCCCTCTGTTGCCCGGAAAACAGTTGCACTCCGTGAGGTTCATGACGCGCGGTCCACCTTCGCTAATGCAGCAACTCAACTGGCTCGCACCAGCACGTAACAGAAAATATTGCGAGAAAGGAGCACTCGGTCAGCTTCTTGCGTACCTGAGATATGATGGAACATGAAGGCGCACTTGAGGCTAAAGCTGTAAACGAAACCGTGGCCCAGATATGCATCAGCTATAGTATAGTTTGTTTTCCGCCCAACTGGATGCCCATGCATACGACCAGCGGCCCATGAACGCACCCACCTTGCCCCCACCCACACGTCGAACGAAAGAGACGCGGCGCACAACACGCGATCCGAAGTGACATGTCCTATCCTTCTCTCTCTTTCTCCTATCTCTCTCTAAGCTCCCTCTGTCGCTTATCGCTCTCATCTCTGTCTTATCTCCATTCTCTCTCTCTCACATATCTTTCGCATCTCTCGTATCACTCATCGCTCTCGCTCTCTCTCTCATCTCTCTCTTATCTCTCTCTTGTCTCTCTCTTATCTCGCTGACTCTCTCTCATATCTCAGTAATGCATGGTTAACAAATCCATTCTTTTCGGCCCGTTCACTCGCTTGAAACCAAACGGTCAAACAATCACTTTGGTGGAACCTTTCAATAACTTTGAACAGGAATGTATGGGCAACAAATCCATTCTTGTGGACCTTGCAATCACTTGTAACAGAACTATATGGTGCCCCATACAAGTTGCGATAGTTACGAGGCGCACTCTACATGTCTCATCCCCGTTACTATCAGCACTTTGAGAAGCGAACAACAAACGAAGCTTAACAAGTGACGACAGCTACGAGGACGGCGACGCCCCTGTGCCTCATCCTCGTGACTGTCAGCACTTTTGAGGCCTCTACACCAAACCAAGCTTCAAAAGTGACGACAGTTACCAGGATGGCCTCATCCTTGTATTTGTCAGCATTCTTAAGGCATCAACGCCAAGCCAAGCCTCAAAAATGACCACAGTTTCTGGGATCGCGCACCTTGAGGGTCCTAATCCTCGTGACTCTCAGCCTTTTTGAGCCATGAACTTTAAAATGAAGTCCAAAGGTGATGATAATTGCAAGGATGGCGCAACCCGCGTGCCTCATCCTCGCAACTGTCTGCACTCTTTCATAACCAAAACGTGACGACAGCGACAGTTACGATGATGGCGCATCTGAGACGCACCTGTGGGCCTTCATCCTCGTGACGGTCGGCACTTTTTGAGACATGCAGTACGAAGCCCGCTTTCGGACGCTTCCTCTTTACGCGCGATGTCGAGCAACTCCTCCACCCGCGAACCCCAACTCTTAAAGGGCCCAGCACGCACACGAACACTGCGGGACTACCTCAGCGCAAACTAAAGCAGAACCGATCTAGCAGAGTCATGCAGCCACCCACATTGAGCCAAGGCGCTCGTTCTTTAAGAACTTTGTCGCTGCCTTGACTCTGAGAAGCCTCTGGAAGAGTCGAGGGCAATGCTGGGGCAAACGAAGGCCTATGGATGCAATATAACCTAGCAAGTGGCGCAAGAAAGAGTGTCCAAACCCGGCAGTTTGCAACCCTGTACAAGCTGCGCATGGCTTTGTCTTTTCAGCGGCGCCACCGACATGGCAAGGCCATGTGAAGGAACATGCGCCATTTCGCAGTCTGCAGGGGGGTTGCTCCCCAAACAAGAACGATTTCGGGTTGGCCGCGGGGCCGAAATCGTAAAAAAAAATGGGCTCACTTCATGGCTCCCTTGTTGGCTGTTGGGCCGGAACCTCGCAATGTGTGGCTCCCTTCATTGCTCCTGTCAAGATGCTATATCTCATAACGCGCTGAAAAATTTGAGAGGTTCGCTCGACGCATATTCTGCTCAGATTGTTCGAAGAGCGTATTTCTCCTGAAGCGATGAAAAAAACAACGAGAACATAACTGAAAATGTCCACGCGGCGCAATCTTGCCAGACTGACAGGCGTCAGCGTGTTCAAGGGTCGCACACAGTCGTTGTTTGCTCTGTGGGTGGCACCGTCTGCAGATGAAATACGAGTACATTGACAAGATACCGTCTTTTTGCATGTCACACGCGTGTTCTATTCAGCTTCCAGATGGGACGCAGTCTTGATGAACCGAGAATTGAGTAACACTGCAGAACTAGGACCTCAAAAGAAGCACCTGTAAAAACCAGAATGCGACACACACACACACACACCTAGCTCAACAGGACACAATGGGCATGGGACAACACATAACCTAAAATATGCTGCGCCCCAGCGCAGCATAGAATCCAATGCGGCTTGCGGAAGCTCTTTTGCAAGTTGCAGTTCTGCTTCTACTTGAACTCCCTCGTGACTGCAAAACTGAACGGTCAGAAGCAGTCCTGTAAGTCCCTTCCGGTGATTTACTTCTTCAAATCAACCCGTACTGAACTCTTAGCTAGAGCAGCTAAAAGCATAGGCCATGGGCCTGGGCAACTCCTCCAAGGACGTAGTCTCGGAACGGAGTCGCTGGAGACTTGCCATAGGTGTGAAAATATTCCTGCGCAGAAGTGCACAGACACGAAACTCTCGTTTTTCTTCGTTTCAGCCATTCGTCCCTCAGCTCCTAGAGAATTCTTCGTATGGCACTTTCTCCCCGGGCCTCTTTGTCAAAGGGCTTAATGCCAGCAGGACCCAGGTAAGTCTTCAAGGCATCTGGAGTCCAGGCGGACTGAACAACAAAGGGTCGAACATGGTTGGCCACGATGTCCACGACGAGGCACATGTCCCGTTTGTGCAGTTCTGTGGACAAGGCTCGGAGGGTGTCCTTTGTTCCAATGTGCGGCTCAACATCGAAGAAGTCCTCAGCATAGTAGCCCGTGTAGTCCAAGGACTTCACAACGGGTGTAATCCAAATGCAATCGAACCCCATGCCCTCGATGTAGTCCAGGCGATCGATGATACCTCGCAAGAGAGCGTCTGTCAGAATGGAGGCTAGGTAAGGTGTTTGCCCGGAACCTTAGTCCCGTCCTACGGATGCCGGAGACATTGAGTTAGCAACTTTTTTGGGCTGGAGTAAGGGTTGGTGAGTGCGGTCTGGCAGAAGATTTTCAATAGTCGGCAGAATCTCAGTCCGAATGGGATTTGATGTGTACAGCAAAAACCCCAGCATTTCATCGCGAGATTAAGCAGAGGACCTTGCAAAGTACCGTTGCACCACGCACCACCATTTGGCAACAATGGGTTGGGCATCGTGGCTAGGTCGCAGAACTCATAGTTGTCCTTCGGTGCGCGCAGGGGCTGGTGTTTCACTGCTTCGCTCAGCTTGCTCTCAGCGCTCTTGCCCCGATCGGTCCTTGTCTGGTCCACTCCTTGCGAACCGATCTGTGACAATAAAATAGATACTCTTGCCTGCGATGCTGGGCTTCCGCAAAGCACCATGACCGGCCAGTATGAGAGCTGCCCAGAGGACCCCAAATTTAGAGAACGCAAGGCGCAGGTCGTCCATGGCCACGACAAAGCACGGAGTCTAGAGCTTATCAACTTATCGCATCTTGAGCTTTCTTGAAAGCTTGAACTTCTCAAGGCAAGGTTGACATTGCTTAGGCTTGCAGTGCGAGTTTTTGCTTTGTGGGCTCAGCACGCCGAGATCTCGCCCTTGAGATTGTGGTGGAAGACTCGCACCAAGCCAACAAAATCATGGTGCAAACCCGCACAGAGAGGAAGTAACAGCACACGAAGGCACGCAGCCTGTAACACGCAGGTGCATTTTCGGTCGTACCACCTGTGTGCCAGAAACGACTCAGAAAGCAGCCGTAAGCTTCGCAGATAACATGTTGGCTCGGCAAGCCCAAAGACACAACAGCCACTATGCTTCTGCAGTCTGGACGAGGATTGTTGCTGCCGAGCAACGATTATCAACAATTGCCCTGCGCATGCACAGCACGGCGGAACGTTCAGGAAACGTGAAACCCATGTCCAGGATGCCCAGATGACCTCGTGACCTGCACACGTGTCGGAGCTGCCGTTGAGGATGGTTTCAGCACGGAATACAATGCGCGGTGCCAAACCCCAGCCACGTGCAGTATCTTTTTTGACGTGACTCAGAGTTGGTATCGCGGCAAGGCAATTTGACCTGAAGTCCCTGTATATGCTTCGTGAGGGGCTAAAGGTGTGGACTGCAGCTGCCACGTTGTGGCTGCCTGCAACCACTGCAAAATCAGACTTCCCCTGTGAAACCTGAATGACATCTTTGCGCTTGTCAGCAAAGGTCATTGACTTGTGATCTAAGCCTTTTTCCTGTGCATGTGTCAAACACTCACACTCGTCTCCAAGACGCGTGGATTATTGACGTACATGGGAAAGCAGTGGGGGAACATCCTGGAATTCGCCGTGGCATTGAACTGATCACATCTCTGAGCCATGGCCTCCAGCTCGCCCTGGAACTTCTTCAAAGAATCCTTCGGAGAGGTGTTTGCTTTCGCAGGTGGAAATAGATGGGACCAGTCCTCGCCCAGCAGCCTCCACTTCGAACTTTGCAGGCAACAGAGCATAATAAAGAACTGAAGTCCTGCACCGAAAACCACAAAGCAATACTCATTTGACTCCGGGCAGCTTTGGCATCGGTGTTGACGTAAAGGACATGAGTAGCGCCTGCAAAGTTGCTGTTTGCTTTGTCCCGCGGATCGCCCCATGTGACCACTTGAATGATGCCCACGATGCATCCTCCAAGAAATTGCGATCTGACTTCTAACTTCAACTACACTATACTGATACCCGCAGACAGATGCAGTCTTGGCCTCCTTACTAAGGTTGCAAAGATGCACTCAATCCACACTGCAAGCGTTGTGGTTGATCATTTGGGATGGGCGCTCCCCTGCACAAAAAACTTGCTGTCTTTTTCTCTCTCCGTTTGTCTTCACGAAGGCTCTATATCTTCAGCTGCCTGCATTCATTGAAAGTGGCAAGGCGACAAGTGACGGTCTCTCGGCCTCTGAAGCACAACGCTCCCAATTAGGCTGGACTGTCGATGACTGTCTCCACACTTGCATCGTGTTGTGTGGGTCCTGTGCGTACACCTCGACAGCCCCCATCTGCTCATGACCTGCGATCGACCAACTACAGCCATGCTCATGCCATCTCGCATCCCTGGTGCTTTGCAGACACTCTCTTGTTTGACGCGCCTGCAGTCGCCAGCCATATTACGCCGGCCAGCCACTTGACATAAAAGTCCCAGGCCTCTGCGTCCGCGGCTTCGTCGGATACCTGATTTCGGTCAGCAACTAACATGTTGCGGTGACTTCAGCTATGAATGAAGATTCCTACCTCACCGTGAGGCGACAAGGAGAAAGAGGTAGACGCACAAGGACCGGATGCGCAGACAGCAATGGGACTCACCAATAAAGGGGACAGAGCTAGAGAAAAGAGAGACAGATCGAGAAGCGCCGGAGGAGGTGGAGAGGGGGAGGCAGTCGCAGAAATTGGATGGGTTGACCGGCACTCTTGCTATCTCTTGATGCTGTACAAGCAATGAAGGTGTGGGCAAAGTGCTTGAATCGTTGAATTGACGGCTAAGCACTCGGACTCGATTCTTTGGAAGGCTAAGCTGCTAAGTTCCAATAAGCGAGCCATGAAGCTCTGAGATGGGATGGGGCGGGCGTGAGAAAATATCAAACATACCCCACCCCAGGCGGACCCAACGTGCTTCTGCATGATATGCTGGTGTACGCCTGACATTCCGGAACCTGCGGCACAACATTGAGTATATTGAGTATGTTCGCACCAAGGTGCAGATTGGATCCAGGGCGCTCCGAGGCGACTGAGGCTTGCGGCATCCACCCCCTCCAAGCAATGGAAGAAATGCCGGCCAAATGCTCGCAACTCCGGGTCGGCAGCTAGGTCTCGTTTCCTTGGCAACAGCTGTGTGAAAGGGTATGTGCATGCTGTACTACTGCAACTGCTCGAGACATGGCAACATGAAGCACGCTTAATCTGCAAATTGGTGTCGACACATAGTAGCACGACAGGTAGTTGGCCACGAAACGTTCCATGATCTCGTAAAGCTCAAGGGCTTGGCGCCAGTATTCGGTGTCCACGCCACTTGCTTTGAGCTGCTGAATATAAGTGCGTAAGTTGAAGATGTCTTTGGTGCCTGGGACAACCAGGTTGGGGGCTGCTGTAAACGCTAGCTCCAAACCTTTTTGTGTAAGAGCGAAGCAGCGTGGCCCCATGGATCTTGGAGCTACAAGATTGAACTTGGCATTGTCATTGATGGAGATGGTCTGGTAAGTGAAGGGCGTCAAGAAGCGTCGAATCGGATGGTCTGCCGACAACTGTTCCCGCAAAGCCGTGACGAACAAATTTGTGGTTTGCAGGTGTACATGGTAAAGATGGTCCACGAGGGTCACCAGCACGAACGCTGATGATCTAAAACGAAACTTGGCCCGTGCCCACTCCGGATCTCCTGGCTTGGTAACGACCTTGACAGGGTCATCGTGCTCTTGCATCGGCCCGAGTCCATGATCCACAATCATGACTGGCTTCCACGACTCATCAAAATACGCATCGCCGCCATACCTCTCGTGACCCTCTCGGACTGGCAGCGCCGACAAGGCATTAGTCTTGACCACGAAAAGCTTCTTGCCATCAACAACCTCGGTCTGAACGCGATGAGCCGCCAGCCCATAGAGGCAGAACCTAGCCAAAGCTTGATCACTGTGCTTGTCTGCCCATTCCTGATAGACTGGTGGGTAAATTGCTTGTAGCTGCTTCATGACATATTGAACACAATCCTCTTCTGGCTCAAACTCGCTAAACCTGTCGAATGCTGGCACCAAGTTCAGGTTATGCTCGACGAGGTTGTGGTGCCATCTCGGTGTGATATATGGGCGCAGGAATTGGTCCGAATCGCCCAAAGGCACCTGGAGATTCAAAGTATAGTCCACGTATACCTTTGGCAATTTCTCCTTTGGCCTCATCATGTCCAAGGGCATGAACTTCTCACTTGCGTTCGGGAGAGGCACTCCCCAGTGAAGGATCATGTGCGACAAATAGATCCTCGGCAATGTAACTCACTTACACACAGAAGCTCCAGGAGGACACGGCTTATGCACAAAGACAACGATGCAAGTGAGCACGCAAGGCTTTGCTGACAAGCACGCTTTTCATCATGTTATGTCGTCCTGCGGATGTTTCTGCGAAACGGTGGTATGGAAGACATCGTGTTCGTGGACAAAAAAACAAAAACTTTTGTTTGGAACAGGGCATTGCAAGTTCTTCTGGAGCTTGGGGGTCGAGCTGCCGAGCATTTGCTGTTTCCAAAGGCGGCGGCTGCTTGGGAGCTCAAGTGGCTTCCCAAACAAAAGCAACACAAGAGCCAACCAAAGTCATGCCCACTCAAGGACTCCTTGCTTTGTGTCATCGTGTGTCCTCGACCGTGCGGACTTGAAAGACAAAATAGAGGTCTGACCGTGGACTTACACAGCTCCGGATGTTCCAGGAGACTGCTTCAATTTTGCTAGCAATGCAAGCCTTTCCCTTGTGCATCTTCTGTGGTCACAGGCACTATTGACACCGTTTTCTTGAGAGGCCTGTGCCCTCAGACATGCAAGGAGCAATTGCCATTGGACGCCCATCTCTTCTTGCTTAGTGAAGACTCCAGAAGTTGCACAGGTAAGTACAGACACACACATACACATGTCTGTAGATTCTCTCTCCTTGGCGTTGATTCGTCATTCACTCTTGCCATGTCCTCCCCTCTCGCATCACAACATGGCCGCATGACTCAAGCCACGAGGCATATGGACATATAGATCCCAAGTCCAGTATGCAGGGTAGCCCTGCCACATGCACGTGTACATCACGAAGCACGACCTCGATCTCTTGGAAGAAACGCATGTGCCAATACTGGTGGCAAGATGATGCAGACCTTGCTTATCTGAGCAGGCGACCCGGGCAAGAGGAGGATCGAGGCGGCAAGAATGGTGCCGGCACTTAAGAACACCACCGCCACAAGACCAAGGGCAAAAAGGATGATGGCAGCCAAAGGATACAAGCAGGCACCAGGCCAGCAGAACAGCGAGTTGCTGTATCCAGGGTTGGGCCTCGCTTGCATGAATCGTCAAACTGAAGCACGGGGGAAGGAAAAGCTACGCGCAATCTTTCTATGAACTCTTTCTTGACCACTGTTCACTACGCCATCTTCCACTGCCAAGTAGCTGCATCATTGGAAAGCTTCGAGGCTCGTCTGCAGGGGTCTGGAGCAGCTTGCGCTGCTCCCCCTTTTCGGCATCAGCCGACATCATGCTGCTGCGTCTCGCTACTGACGCGGCTGGCTTCTGATGCACTCAGCAGCTTGGCGTGTTTTGAGCAAGAAGGTAGCACCACGGTTTCTGTGGGAGGACTCTGGTCTCTCCGTTTGTAGTATCAGGCCAGGAAGGCACCAATTGACAACAGGTCACCATGAGTTCGGCTCGAAAGACATGTGCAAAAGCAAACTGCCAGCTGAGAGCAGGGCCTCGAAGGTGCTGCCAGGAGAGCCCAAGCTCAGCGCACGGCTCAACAGCTAACATGCTGGCTGAAGAGGCAGAAGTGGTTCTGAAAAACGGCAAGACAAGCAAAACCTTGGACAGGGACAGATGCGTCAAGACAACAGCGGCCGAAGCCAGCAAGGCCAGAGCTGGAAGGCTGCAGCATCGCAACACCTTGCAGTAGCTACACCACACCATGTGCCTTGTGAGTATCACTGTAGAATTTGCATGTTGACTACGCCAGGATACACAAGGTCGAGAAACAAGCTGGTAACGCATGCCAAGTCAATGAGGCCTGTCGCGCGGGGGCGAAGCATGAAGCCCTCTTGGCCGCGCGTCTCGGCGAAGTACCTCATCGCAAGGAAGAGTACAGGGAAGCCAACATGTCATCCAACATGATACCGGTAGCTAAGCATCCGTTCCGTCGCCATTGAAAAAAGGGCCAAAATCTTGACACGGTTAGCAGAGCTCCTCCCAAGATTCTGAACTTTACCCAACACAACAGCTTAACACGAACTTCGCTAACCGCGAAAAGCTTGAGAACAAAACTTGAAAAGCCCTAGAAACCACTTTGGCGATTTTCGCTCCCGCCTCATGCCTTGGAGTCAGGTGCAGTGTCGCCCCTCCCCCCCCCCCCCCCCCCCCCCCCCCGCGGCTTATGACATTCCTAAAAGCAATCGTATGAAGCAGAACGTGCCAATAAGCACACAATTCACGTAGAACGAAATGAATGAAAGGTGTGGATTTAGGTGTGGATTTTAGTACCGAGCTTGCAATCAATTTTGAGCCCGTAGCCTTGCACTGAAGATAGAAGATTCCCCGGAGGAATCATTGATTTGGGGATTGGCGGTTGATGCATTGACATTTCTAACCGTTGGATTCTCGTCCTGCATTGAAGTTCATACGAAATGTCTCGCTTGAATCGTCGCTCTTTCAATCTGCAGCAACGGATCATGTGATTGGAATCTTCAGAGCTTGCTCAGTATTGACCATGGTTCTGAAACAGTTTTACCTGGGATTTGAAACTGAAGATTCTCGGAACACTTTTCTGAGAATCCTCAATCTGAAGTGAAGGGTTTTGGCATTGCAGAAGTGATTTCAAAACCTCACCACAAACCCTCAAGGTTAAGATTTTAATTAAAAAAGGCAGCTGCATCGTCTCTCGGGCGCGCCCTCTTTTTAAAATGGCAAACTGCAGCGTCTGTAGCCTGGCCATGCTCCACCCTCCATTGGATTCGCCACTAGCTCGCGAACGTGATAGACGTCAGAATTGGGGTTCATGATTCCGGCAGCAATACTGACGTTTGAATCAGCATGAATTATGGCCTCACACGAGGCTAGCAGGAGCGCATCAACCAAGCAGTCCCGGGCATCTGCAACTGTCAGTCGCGTGGGCTGACCATGAACTTCCTTGGGCATGTGTAAATCGTTGAGGCCTCCCTCGCAACGCTTTGCTGCATCATTGCAGATGAGGTTTGGTCCGAAGGCTGCGCGGAAGGCAGCCAGCGCAAGCTCATCGTCAGTCGCAAGAACGACTGTTGGTATTCCATTTCGACTGTACCTAGGTAACAGCTTGCGCACCGCACCAATGTAGGACTCGGTGCACAGCATGCGCTGCTCAAGCTGCATGCGTGCCGTTCCAGGGTTGTCGACCCGTTTGTGCACGCCGATCAAAGCCGGAGCTCCGGGCAGAGACCTCCCCGGTGCCATTGCGAGGATGCGATCACGCAGCTCCAGCACATCTGATCGTGGCTTCAGGAACTTTTGAGCCACCTCTGCGTAGGCTGTGCGCCGTTTTGCAGCCTGGGGACCACGAAGGAAGCGTCCGCGGAACACATTCACCAAGAGGAAGTTGAATCTGTGTGTCACATCGAAGCGTGGCTCGCGTGGCTCACTGCAGGTTTGGGTTTGGGAGATTCGCTGGAACAGCCCGTGAAAAACATCATCCCCATTCGAGCCGTAATTGAACTCACGCTCTTGCCCGGTGACTACCCAGTCGGGTTCGACATGGACGCTGGCGAAGTAGCACGCATCAAGGACCTGCAGCCAGTTGGCGAAGAGACCATTATCCACTGTCGTGACGCGCACATAGCGGGCCTCTGCCAAGTCACAGAGCTCCCCCAGCGTTCGCAGAATAGCTACAGGAGCTTTGCGAGCTTCTGCTTTGTGGAAAAGGAAGTCCCCATCGAGGTCGTGACCCTCTAAAGGGCGTGCCTTTTGTAAGGGCCCATCTCCCCAATCGGTGAAGTCACGAAGTATTGTCAGCACCTCTTCGCAGCATTCCAAGAAGAAGCGGAGCTTGTGTGGTGCGATGCAATCGACGGCGCGGCCCAAAACACGATAGGCATACGCAGGCATGCGACTGTGAAATATGCCGAGTGCCAGTTCGTCGAGGCCCTTGAGAATTGCTGGGACGTTGTGATGGTCACGGAGCCCTTGCGAAGCTTTGCAAGCTTGGGACTGAGAGTCGAGGCTTATCCACCGTCTCGGTTCCAGAGCTGCCAGAACAAACTGCGAGGAGCGCCGAGGCAACTTCAGAAGTTGCCGGAGCAGGTAATTTCGAACCATTCGCCAGCGGTCGGCCAGAAGCTTGTCCTGTGGGCACGGTCCTGTACCAAGCCACCAAGTGATGAACATCCCAACGAGTGAAGGCCCCAGCTGTTCAGCGACGAAGTATTCCACGTGCCGGGACAGCTCCAGAAGAGAAATATCTGATAACGGCCACTGGACTTTTGTCGGCTCGAACAAGTTACCAGAATCATAAAACCACCAGTTGAGAGACACATTCTCCTGACCAATGCTATGCACATGATGAAACCAGCTCATAGGCAAAAACAGGATGTCCCCTGGAAGCAACAGCGCATCCACACCACGGCCCTGCAAAGCTTTTGCTCGTGGCCAGTGATTCAGATCCAGGTTCTCCAAATCGACTCTGGCCTTGCGGTCAAGCGAGTGGTGAACCGGGTATGGGTACAGGCAATCCGCACAGGTCGCATCAAACAGCAAGAACCGCTTGCAGCCTCTTAACTGCAAGTACAGGTTGTGCTGCTGATCATAATGCACTGCCGTCAGGAAGTCGGAATAACTGACAAACAGCTGGTTCCGTGACAGCTCGCCAAAACGACCTAGTTGCGCAAGCTCGTGGACTACACGTCTGTTCATGGTGTGAAGGTCAGCTTCAATATGCTCGTCGAACTTAGCAGAAGTAACAATCCCGCCCTCGTACCGGAGCACCGGTGTTTGCAAGTAATAGGATTTTCCATCTTCGTTCGCTTGCTGCTTGCGGACAAACTCTTGAAACGTCATCTTGCACGCCTCTGCAATTGTACTTGGCTCATACCCACCCTCGTTGCGGCTCTCGAAGGAGTAGGCAAACCGCTTCACATTTTGAGAAGAGGCAAAGGTGTGATAAAGCTGCGTGCCCATGTGCTGACACAAATAGTCCACATCCCACCTCTCGACGGCTCGATCGAAGATGGGTAGGTTCCGAATTATGCATGGAAATGGAGAGGTAGGATTGAAGTAGCTCGCCAGCTCCTGCTTGACATCGGCTGACAACCCGCCCTTCGCATCCACAACGGGGCATTGGCGTCCAACCAAGGTCGGATCATGTCTCGGAGGAACTGAGGCGGCGGTGAGCACCTGTTCACGTGTAGTCAGTGTAGTCGCCTTGGTGCAGTTTGGAAGCATACATTCGGCTTCCACCTGACTGTGTTCAGGAAGGCTGTGCAGGAGACTGTATTCGTGTTTCTCCTGCATGTGAGGCTCCCAGTGGCACTTCTGCCACAGCACGTCCACGACTTGGTGAAGTGCTGCCGCATCTTCAGTCGATGCTACATTTGCTGTGGCCAACTTGACCCGTAATCCTGTGCCCAGTGCCTCTAGCGCACTCTGCGAATTTGCAAGGTCACGAATCTTGCGCAAACCTTCTGAGATCTCCGCTGCAAAATCTGGAACAGATGGCTCCAGGCTCTCTGGGCCGAGGCGTTCCGGACTACCTTGAGACGGGTCAGTCTCCGCGCACTGCCGGTGCACGATCTGGGTGCCCGACACATCCTTTAAGGATTTTAATGTGCAGCGAAGCTTGTGCTCAGGCCAGGCTTTCCGCTGGCACTCGGGGCCACAAAAAGGTTCCCAGCAACGGCTACAGCGTGCGGGCGCATCTGCACGTGAGCAGGCACTGCATCTAACCATGGTAGCCGTACGGTGACGATCTAGCATTGTTCTTCTTCTCAGATTCAGAATAACTGGACGGATGTCGTGTTGCACACACATTACATGTTGTGCCGCTAGTCACAACATGCCAGTACTTTGTCTTGCCAAAATTGCTGAGACCGGCGAGACACAGAGCTCTCCAGAGCCACCCTCTCCGGCGCTTTCTGCCACGCATCACTTTCAAGACAAGGCACGCTAGCACGCTCCGGGACACTCTGCGGTAGTTCTTGCAGCACAGCCTTGGCAGAACAAACAGTTGATTTCGACAAGTTTGCACCCTGACACAACTGAAGCCCTCTGCACAATGCTCTTTTCTAAACCCTGTAAACAGTGCAGAAGCTGCACTGGCCCAGTTCAAACCCGTCACATGCGAACATACTTGCGATCAATGCCATAGTATTCGGATGGAAGCTACGACAGCATGTGCGCTTCTAGCTCATGCTGTGCAGGGCTTCGCAGATAATGCAACATAGCCTCATGCATCTTTGATGCTAGCCCCCAGGCATACGACCCATAACGTGGGACAATTTGTACAGACAGTCATTCTGTCATGTTTTATTTGGATCACATGCTCAATCAATAACGTCTCACAGGCCGTTACGTTGCACGACTATGGGCCGAAACTCGCTGGTGGTGGGGGCCTTCACAACGGGGAGTGGAATGGAGAATGCTGTCTACTTGTAGAGAATATACCTACGTCAGTTCTACTAAAGTCATAACTTTCTAGAAAAACTCTCAGGAAGCCGCGAGTCAGAAAACGTACAACGAAATTCGAGGAACGACTGCAAAGCGATAGTAACTGGTCCAGACAATGGGTGCCGCACCCAATGAAGACAGCATAGTTGGGGGTGCAGGCATAGAATCCGCTTGGGTTTCGGCCAAAGGTTTAAGGTTTGAAAATGTGCAGGGCTATCCAAGTCTGTCACAGGTCTGGCAGACATTCACTGCTTCACTGGGCAGGTCAGCCAAGTCACCCTGCAAACAAACTTGGAGGAGGTCCGTGAGGAGCTGTCCGAACTTGAAGCTATGGTTGTTCAGATGTATCTGAGGGCACAATGCCCACCTGAACAGGGGGCTAGCAGTCGCACAGTCAGTCACCGCACACGAGCACTTTGCGCGACTGTATGCCGCTGTGTCCAGACAAGTCATGAAGGCTTGTGCAGCCACACAATCCTTTTCCGCAGTTCGGCCCAGTCTGTCCAGATTTGCACTTAGTTGCCTTACTTGCTTTAAGCGATTCCAGGGCCTGGATTTCGTTGGTATTCACTCGTACTATCCAACTGCCTGAGACGGGAATGCGACTGCGCCATCGCTCCACGACAGCATCAGATTTCGTGAAATCCGGAAGCCTGTGCATTCCATCGTGCTGGCCGATTCGTGCTGGCCGACCTCATCTACGCAATCTGACTCAAGAGCGGTAATCTGCGTTGATCTTCACGTACTCAGTGGTTAGATCTGATCCGAGAACCTGGGATCCAAACGCAGGGCCGCATCACGTTGTGGCACATTACCGCATGCTTTGAGGACAACTCGAAAGAAGTTGGTGCAACATCGAAGACATTCCGAAGTGATGCAGTAGGTATCTGTCATGACACTGTAAACCTGGCTAGCACAGCCCTTGAACTTGAAAGTATTTCTCTCGCAGCAACAACTGCTTTGCCGGATCCTGTTCCCAAAACCACCTCCACATCCACCACTCGACGGTGCTGCGGATAAGGCAGTTGACCTGTGCATGCTAGATACCAGAAAATTGCCGACTGCAACGAACCGGACCTTACTAACTACACAAAAGATGAGCTGAGAGAACAGGTTCAATGTTCTTCAAAGCGTCAGTCTGCTGCAGCAAACTTCAAATGGGAGCTTAGTCGTTGCTCCTTGGCAGTGTCTAGTCTGAACTGGCCGTTCTCGAAGATCGTTTCCCCACCGATCTTGCAGACGCAGTCCCGTGCCATCTTTGCACCGTCGGTCCCCAAGGTTTGTCCGA
The DNA here is from genome assembly GCA_905221605.1 of Symbiodinium natans. Lineage (NCBI taxonomy): Eukaryota > Dinophyceae > Suessiales > Symbiodiniaceae > Symbiodinium > Symbiodinium natans. The sequence continues at coordinate 81,824 of CAJNDS010001946.1, forward strand.
CCTTTCCGATCAAACGCCCCACATTGGGATCGTTGCCGGCAACAGCTGACTTGAACAGGGGCCCATTCACGACTGCTTTGCCAACCCTTCTCGCAGTGTCATCTGTGTCAGCACCGCTGACACTCACTCGGATGACATGCTGGGTGCCTTCTCCATTTCGCACAACCTGCGCCGCAAGATCACAGCAAACCTCTTTCAAGGCAGCCTTGAACTCTTCCTTGCTGACATCTGCTGATGCCCGGCCGCTCGAAATTAAAACAACCGTATCGCTTGTAGATTCGTCTCCATCGACGGAAATGGCGTTGAAGCTGGCAGCTACGCATTCCTCCAACATCGCTTGCAGCTCGGTCCGCTCAAAACTGATATCTGTCATCAGGAAGCTAAGCATCGTAGCCATGTTTGGCTCAATCATACCGGCACCTTTGGCGATGCCAACCAACTTTGCACCAGCATCGAAGGTCTTTGCGGACAGCTTGGGGTAGCGATCTGTTGTCATGATTCCACGGGCAGCAGCAACGGCGCTGCCTCCCTTAAGCATTTCTTCTGTCGGGAGAGCTTGCACCATCTCCTTTACAGGTAACCTCCAGCCAATCACTCCTGTCGAGCTTGGTAGCACTGACTCCCCGCCACCTGGTAAGTTCAGCTTCTTGGCCAACTCAAGGCATAACTCCTCACTTGCAGATACACCTCCATCAGAATCAGGTGGGGAAACGTTGCTGATCTTGTTGTTGACAACGACTGCTTGAAGCTTTGCTTTGTCTGCAAATCGGCATCGGCCAACCCGCACAGGAGCACCAGGAAATGCGTTTTGTGTGAAAACGGCCGCTGCCATATCACTAGGCTCTTCCAGGCACAGGACGGTAAGTCTCATGGGAAGCTCCCCCATTTCCTGAGCTTCTTCGGGGATGAACGTCAAGTTACTGTTTGCGATTCGAAACCCTTTGGGCAACTCGCCGTCTGCCTCGAGGGTCTTGAGATAGTCCTCTTCGGACTCAAACTCTCTGGGATCCTGCAAACCAGCCGACCATTCGCTACCTCGGGCAGCAAGTCTCCCCAGTCTCCCCACTCTCCTGGCTCGCGAGGCTCGCGAGAGTCGCCTCGAGCAAGCCAGCGATGCTGCTGAGCACGCCCACATCATCCCCATCGCTCGAAGTGCTTGATGCCCATGATGTCCCCAAGTGGTCAGACCGTGGAGGCCGCTGATGCTGTGTCTTGGCATCGCTCCGACATGGCGCGTGCTTCGATGAAGCCCTCGATAGGAGGAAAGCTCTGTAAGCGCGCTGACCTTAAGCTCAGCGGATAGCTCGCGATTCAATTTAAGATAAAGCCATCAAGCACGATGGGTGACCAAAGTTAATGCTCTGGTTTTCAGGTTTTTGCCAAGCGGCGCTCGGCGTAGATAATCCTTAGTCCACTCAAGGAAGAAGCGAGTACAAACGGACAGCGCTCTTCTATCTGCGGAAGCTTCAGGAAACCTTGTCCTGAAGATTAAGTGTTCCGGAAGCAGATCGTTCAACACAGCGGCGCCGCATCTTGCTACTGTCGTCTCTGCTACTGCGCTGCTTTTGTCCAATCTATATCGCTTGCCTGCGAGAACTTATGCATTGGCCGTTTCCTGCCCGAGAAGCTATGGTCAGCCAAGCCTCTTCTCACTGTAGAGGGGCATGGCTGAGCCATCTCACACAAGTTCGCATTCGTCTGAACAGTTTTTGAGCCGCTAACTGACTTGCAGCACTTCTGTGTGGGGAACGTCACGTGGCAGACTGAGCGCCCCAATATCCCGACCTGGTCTTGGGCTTTATGTTCATACTGGCAGGGTTTATGCTGTTGCGTCTAGCCACGGCTTTCTGCCAATGATATAAGCACCAGGCTTTGTATCAGAAGAGCGCCAGGGCCTATGCAGCATCACACTACCGAGGTGAAGGACGAAAGGGGAACATGACGGGCAATGTGAACCAGAAGAAGACGCTGACACAAGAATATCCGGTAAGCTCCTGCACGAGCGCAATCTAACCTGCTGTCCGAACTTGTGGGTTTGTGCTGCAGGGAACATGCAGTTGACAATATACGAACGGAATGTCATAAGAATGGCATCTTCCGGATGGTGGGGACAGCGAGGGAGACTAATTACAGAACCCCAGCATCGGGCACATCAAAGGCTTGGGCAGAAGACGAGTTGGTCCAATACACCGTCTTCCCCCACTCACATCCCCCCCTTGTTGATGGAAGTCTCCTCGTTGCACAGCTGCGACAAGCGAGTAAGCTGTGAGATGGGACAAGCGGGACAAATGTGGCAACGACCAAGTCGGGCAAGTGGTGCAATTTCAAGAACTGGGATGCAGCAAGTGCCAAGATTGTTGTGGGAACAACACACAAGAAAACAAACAACAGACACACAAAACAACAAACGTCCCGGCGTGGGCCTTGTCTATCTGGGCTGAGCTTGTTGCCTCCATGGATGCAGTGTCCCCACCTGCTTGTCCTGCATGGCCGTGTGCAGAAGCAGACTGGATCGAATGCTCTGTGGTCTTGGTAGACTCGTGGCCAGCCGGTGCCGGCGAACACGCCTCACCGGAGAAGTCTGAGGGTATTGTAGCCGCCGAAGGCATCTGCAGCGTCCTTGGTCAGAACATGTCTGAACTCTGCTTAGAAACTTGCCGGTAAAGCACTCTGCCTTCAGGGTGCCCCTCAGTGCGTGCAGTGTGCATTTCAACCGAAGTGTTAGCAGTGCCCGCTATTCGGGCTGGGTGAAGAAGTGGCTTGAAGCTCAGGATTCTAATCAAAACCGCTTCCCACCCTAGGTACGCCAAGGCTGCACAATGTTTTGGAGCTGGCGCGGCTTTGCCGCTGCCAGCTTTCCACTGGCAGCCTGTGGAGCAAAACCAAATTCAACAAACTGGAAAACCCGCCAGCAGCGTACAGGCAAAGAAATTGATGGCCAAACCAGCCATGACAGTGTGCCTGCACTGACAACCATTTGTATGCTTCAGATACTGGACGACAGATGCCGGACGACACGAGCACGAGGGCTCAGCAGGGTCGGCACAAGCTACGGCTGATTGAAGCATCTCTGTCCAGCATCCGGCATCCAAGTGGACTTCGCTTCCATGATGCATCCAGGGTACTTTGAGGGTAGTCTTAAGGCTCTGGTATCTGTTGTGAGAAGGCTGCCGCACACAACAATATGCGTTATGTCTGGCCTGCAGCCGTAGCTGCATCGGCCAGCACCTCGAAAACACTGAGAGGTTTTAGGAATACAAGTGCTCCGGCCAACATCACGTGGAACAGACGCATAAGCTGAAAGGTAATACTGGTACAGGACATGACGGGAAATACCTAGAGACATCGACAGATCCCTCTTCTGAAAGACCGGAGCAGTCTTAACAGCTTCCAGCTCTGCTAATGCAGACCAGCTGAATTCGCCTGCTTTCTTGGTTGAGCTGTTTTGCAGGACCCTTGAAAGCAGCCTGATTGTTTCAGCGTGCAGCCATGCAAAAATGAGCTCCAATCAGGTCTGGAGAAAATAGAGAATCCTTAATTAGCAGATGCAGCTGCAAGAAGCTTTAGGGTTATGTCAAGGACAAGGCTGGTGAGGATGCTGCCTCATGAGTGTGCCAGCCTCGCTTGCTGTTGCGTCCTTCCCGCAGCTGCCAATCTGAAGGTCGACAATCGCACCTCCATGATCCTCTCAGAACATCAGTGTCGTCCGGCATGTGGCTCTTACCCTGACGTTCTTCGAAAGCTTCTTCGCCTGCACTGCGCGTTAGACGACCAGCCACATATGTGCTTTGAAATTGTTGATTGGCTGGCCTGCTCTGGGGCATCAAGCAGCTTGTCAGGATGGATTGGCCTCAAAAAGCTCAACGCCACACTCCATACTAACCATACTACCTCCTCGCGCAGCACTCGGGAATCCAACTTAGCCGAGCCACGCATATTGCCCAAAGCATGCAGCATGCTGGACGTACGCTTCCTCGAAGACAGAAACATGAGTCATAAGGAGCCACGGAGGGGGGGTGTGAGGACCACATTCCCTGCTTTGCATAGCCAATAAAAGGAGTCCCGACAAGAGCCATTGCCATCAACAAACCTTACACGAGCTATTCCCAGATGCAGGGTCTGAGTGTCAGCGCCCGCCCTTGTTCCAATACATTATCTCGTTGCCATTCAGCTTTCATCACTTCTTCTGCTTGGTGGGACAACTTCGAATTATTCGAATTTGCCCAAGGCTTGCCTAGGTTTTCAATGCTCCGACTTGCCACTCAGCCACGGGTCGTATTTTCCCGCGGTGTTTCGGGCGCTTTGCAAGGGTGTTGGTGTTCCTTTCAGGCCTTCTCATGTTATACTTTGTGCACTTGTTAAAACTTTTGGTGTGCTCTGTTCCGTTTGGAGGCGGTTGGGGGGGTGGGGGGATGGGGGAAGAGGGTGAGGGGAGTGACGACCCTGAGAGCGAACAGTCAAATCTCATGTAGCCACAGTCGTTGATTTTGCAGATGCCTTGCGTGGGTCGCGCCTTGGAGCCGTCAGTTCATGATTGTTTCTGTTCGGGCTTCAGTTGCAGGGTGGTGGCACCGTTTTCAATGACCATCTTGCTTGCCAAAGAGATTTACTAGATGATTTGCAATTTGCGCTTCAGCCATGCACACAAGGATGACACTACGGATTTGCTCAGTCATGAAGTGGACACGCATTCATGTATGTTCAGATTTACATGTGGTGCTCAATCTTGTGCATGAACAGAATGATGTTCAACTCCACAGCTTGTTGCAGTTGAACAAGATTGCCTGAAAAGCGCCTTACAGATGGCGGCCAAGCTTTCAGACAAGGAACACAAGCATGGCGAAAAGAAGCATGTCAAATTGTGCACACCGTGGAAATTGTGATCGCCGGACCGTGTAGTTGCTTACACTGCAACGGTCTGAAGCCCTGCCTCCCACCAGCTGCGCCCTCTTCCAAGCCGTCAGCATCCAGTTCTTCGTATGCAGACCTGCCAGAGGGCTATCTAGCTGCCGCTGTAGGACTGCAATTTCAAAGAAACGTTTGGCACTCACGTTGGCAAAGCCATGGACAAGCCGACAAAAGGTGGGTCTGCAACAATTTTTTTTGCTCAGTCGGCGAACAGTCGCGGCATGTCTTCAAAAAATTATGTAATGCTCATGCTGACATGCGTCAATTGACTCTCGCGCAAATCCTCAAGCTTCGAAGCCCAAGCAAGCACATGAAGATAAGGCTTTTTGTGGCGCATACAGCAGACAACGATATTTTGTGCTCCAACGCAGGATGCCACCCCACATGTCTTCAAACCACGTTGGGTGTTTTGCACATAGTCAACGCATCTTGGTGCCCTTTTACTCCCCCAAATGCGAAGCCTGAGGTCCGACATCTCGTCGTCCAGGGCGGAGGAGTTTCCGTACACCTGAAGGCTGGGCTGACAATCGACAACCACTGGTCCAATGTGTCAAATGTAGACTTCATAGTTCTTCAAGAGCGGGAGCACCCACCCCAAACAAGCACTCCAAGACCACTTCAAGAACACTCCAGGGCCATCTTGTATGTGCGTATGTATGTATGTATGTATGTATGTATGTATGTATGGATGTGTGCGTGTGTGGAAACCCTGCTTCCAAGCTAAGGGACTCTGGCAGTATCTCTGTACATGCGGATGACAATTCAGTTTCCATTTGCAGGTGAGTGGCGCATACTGTTGGAGTCGCCACTCAACGAACACACTCTCTCGGTATGGTGATATCTGTTGTTTCGTCTTCGGTCAAATGTCACTATTAGCAGATGAAAGGACTGCAGGTTGCATCAGTATCCGACGTTTCAGTACAGGACAGTCGTGTCATGATCGTATTGAGAGGCGCGGTGTTCACTTAAGTGGACCTGAAACAAGTCATAACATAGCTTCCTGGATGTTCAGACGGAAAAGCCTTTGGTCTTTCGTGTGTGCCCCCCCCCCCCCTGCCCCCCCAGTCCACCTGCTAGCCAGCTTAATTTGCTTAATCTTGTTTCAGGTATCCTGTGATTTTTCCGATATCGTCAGGTCATTTTCAAATTCATGTTCCCCCCACCCCAGGCCCTGTGCCTACCTTTCTGTTTGCCGTTTTGGTGCAGGTATCTTGCCTGTAGCTCAACACGTGTCTTGGAGGGTTTCCGGTTGAGAGTTCAGCTTTACAATTTAGAGTTGGGCTTGGGATCTCTCTGAAGGTTAGCAGCTGAATATGACTTCAGCAGTCGTTGAGACTACAGAATAATGAGCATGAGCTAACTCTGCAAAAATGCTGCAGTGTCCCAAGTAAAGCCATCGTTTAAAGGAAGAAGACATATGACGTATTTATGTGTGTATGGTTGCGCCCCGACGAGCTCCCCCCCCCCCCCGGTCGTTAGGGTTTAGTTTAGCGTTTTAGGGTTTAGGGTTTAGAGTTTAGGGGAGACCGTAGAGGGGGATACTTGGAGGGGGGGGGGGGGGCAGAACGCACATGTGTGTGTGTGTGTGGTTTTGTCAAAAGCGCTTTCGTGTTGGCTCACTGCAAGTTAAAAGCAGGGATCTCAGACATGCCTCATAGACAAGCTCCTCAACTGCGTCGTAGAATGCGCCAGCTGCCTTGGCAGAGTGCATCAGGCAGATGCGGCTCAGGACGACATTTGCCACATGGGAATTTACAAGCACCATGATCAATGGCACAGACTCTACTTGACATCAGCTGAGCCGCTATCACCTGCCGAGCTCGTTTCGTCAGTGCTTTGCTTACAGGGCCTCGAGCATCAGCAAGCCTCGGGCGGGTGTAGGATGAGCAGATGCTCGACCGGCGGGTCTGGACCCGAGCACCAGTTCATGCCACACGCTGGTCTACAAACTTAGCGAATGGGCGACTTCTGCGATGGTGCTGGGATGGCATTTTGCGCACCAACCCTGTAGACCCCCTCCTGAGAGATTCTTTGGGGACCTCCTGGGCTGGTTTTGGTGGTTTTGGTTGGTTGTGGTGGCTTTCTTCCCTATAAAAAAATCCTAAAAACACCCCATTGGGGAAAAACCTTGGAACCCTATCCGCCCTAGCCCCCTTTTTTTCTGGGGTTGATGGGGATTCTGGGGACCCGCAACTACAATGTACAGTAACTCTACCAATGCCCTCACATGCTTTGCCTGCTCCCCGGATTCATAACAATGCACCAGGGTACTCCCCGATAGGCTTTAGCTATCCTCATCGTACAGTCGATGTTTGTGTTGCTGTTTCGTTTCATGTGGCTTCGCTTTTGCTCTAGTTGCTCATCTTTCCTTCATCTTGTCTTGAACATGTGCAAACTTAGACGCACCACAGATGTTTTTTGTGCTGCTGGTGTCCGTGGTCGTGGTTGTGTTTGTGATTGTTCTGGTTGTGTGGGCTGTGATTGTTGTGAAGTTGTTCTCTTGAAAAGTCGATCTCGAGCCTGCGCGTGGCCGGCTGAGGGTGACAGCCCTCTTGGAGATTCAGGTTTTTTTGTTCTAGAGTCTAGGGCTTGAGTCTTCCGATTCATATCTCGTACATGCGGAACTCACAATCATTGCTTTTGCCGGCAGAGCCACGCAGTCTCATCGTGTTGTGGGCTGAGCGGCGGGCAGGCCAGAGGTTCGGGGTTCCCATAGGTTCAAGTGGTTCAAAGCTTGAAGGATGTTGGTGCCAGGCAGCGGGACTTCGCACAAATCCGGCGACTGCAACAAGCTTTCCAGCTTTTCCTCTCGAGATTCTTCGATCACATCTCGGCAGCATGGTCAAAAGAGAGCCCGGCCTTTGCCGCGATGGCAACTTGACTCGGCATCTTGCTCCTGCACTAAACCGCGGTTCTCCAAGTCTTACTGTGTGAGCATGTGAAAAGCGGATGTGAAAAGCGGGTGTACCGCCCACTAGTGCAAGCATCCTGATAAAGCTGCCGCGCAGGTGCTTCCTGCGGTAGCAAAGACATGAACGCAAGGGGAGTTGGACGATCTGCAGCCTCTGACACACGAGGTGCCCAAGCATGAACCGTGGCAATAGGCAGTTGGCAATAGGAAGTTGGGAATAGGCGGGGTGGCAATAGGCAGGGTGTGCCTCATGTTCGCTGCATCGTTGACCTCGCCACACATTTGGTCCGCGAAGCTGCGTTGCTCCGAATTTGAGATGTCCAAGCGAGGCACGCTGCCAAACCAGGTGCGCGGTTTGCATGGGGTTTTCACCTCATGGGTTCATCATCAAGCTTCCCGTGATTTGCAGCGCGCCCTGAGGCATCTGCCATGTCCACCAGAGCTAGTAGCAAACGCCTCGGCACCGAGTCACAGTGAGTGCAGTGACGACTGTTGCTGCCACAGAGATTTCGCGATTGTGGGTGGTCACTTGCTTGCTGGCAAGCACTTATGAGTCAAAGCACGTCGTCAGCATGTCAGGAGATAAGATTTGGCAAAGAGCTCGAGCAAGTCGGTCCTGGAGGACATGGAAATCGGTCAGACGAAAGCGAGCTCAGATTTCTACCTACATGACCCCATGACATCCCTGACACAACCGTTGCATATCTGCAGCTGTAATGTCCGCGACGCCAGAGAGGTCTGCTGCCGCTGCGTCTAGAAGTAGCGTGAGAACACGCACCTCAACAGCTTGGCATGGGGTGGCTGAATAAAAGGACGACGGCAGGAACTGAGGAAAGCGTTGTGGCCAACTGGTGCTGCACGCAGGCAGAACAGCGCGTTTATCGCGGAAAAGTATTTTGTTGCCACCCGCCTAGCAGCCTCGCACCACACCGCATGCATGCAACCATATCCAAGTCTCATCTCTCTCTGTCTCTCTCTACCAAAGACCTATACTTCGACCGAACACAATCACGTCGCTGTAACCGGTACCTTGAGGCGCCATCAAACAATTTGCAGCCGAACTGACACGACTTTTCTTTGAGATAAAGGCTCGCTGGTTCTGGCATCTTTTGCAGGTGTATGGCCAAGTCAACAGCACGGTTTAGCCAGTCAAATGTCTCATCGTCACAGGCACATTCAGGGTAATTACAGTACGCCCGTCGGCGATTCCACATGCCCGTGTCGCTCTCGCGAAGAGGCGCCGGGCACTCCGAATCGCACGCAAACGTCGGACGGCAAGAGAGGAAAATGCTTTGCAATGTCTGAGAATGTGGACACCACAAGGTGCAAACAGCACAAGAGAGGACACGGCGAAACATAACATGCTTGGAGGATGTCGTGTGAAGGCTCTTGGCAGAGTACAGCAGTCTTGGAGGATAGATTCCGAAACATGGATGCTGCCACATGTTGAAACCATGCACGCTGCACTGTGCGAAAAGCAAACTTAAAAATGATATGTCCGAGGCGCAGCGGCTGGCAATATCATGTGTAGGGAGTGGATCGGCACCTGCTCTCATCAGAGCTCTAATGCAATGGCAGATACAAGCAAAGATCAGCAACAAGCGCCGCATTTAATTGCTGACGTGACACTGCTTCTGCATGCTCCACAAGCATCTCAATCAATTCCAAAGTTAGCAAAGCCAAAGGCGAAGCTGCGCTCGTGTCACTTCCACCTTAGCTTGCAATCACAGCGCCTCTTCAAGCGCAAAGTTGTTCGAACTTGCACTGGAAGCAGCACAAAACGTCTAATTCACAGGATTCACTTTGTTTCATCCACAATCCGCCTAATTGCTGCTCATGGTCTTGCAAGGCTCTGAGCGCCCCGCGATGCTCATTTGGATGGTCCCTTGCCCAAGCTATGGCAGCTACAGTGCTACAGGTGGCTGGCTGACGGTGACAGATGTAGGAGTGCCAACTGGCGGATGCTGAGCTCACGGCGATGTGCCGAACCCAGTAACGCAGAGAAGCTCCAAGCCGGAGTCCGATCGAAGCATCTTAAGCAATGTCTCCAGAGCCAATGCCAGTTGTGCTAGAATTCCTCTCACAGTCTTCTTGCCACTGCCACATCTGAGCCTCTTCATGAGCTCAGCCATTCTTTCCAGCACTGCTTGGAAGCCATCCTGCTGTGTGGCTATATCCAGGGGCCTGGGCACGGTACCAGGCGTTTCCCACTCTAATGCTAGACGAATAGCCAAAAGCGTGAGAATTTCCATCTGGTCGGTGAAGTTCTCCAGGTTTCGCTCCTGAAGCTCCTTCTTAAAGCTCCGCCTCCTCCCCAAATATGACATGCACTCTGGAATAAAGCCGTGGGGACCAAATGCCTGCCGGAGTGATTCCAGGACCGACTCGGTGTATTGCACACTGGCCTCACCACCCATAACATAAACCTCGGGGGCTGCAAAAGCTAGCTCCGCATCTGTGGTGCTTTCCTCCACTGGCACCAAGGTGTCCAAGACCTCTACGAGTCGTTGCAAAACCACCGGCAATACAGGTTCCTCACATATGGTCTGCAAGTTTGGCAGTTGTCCTCCACGTACCTCTCGCGCATGCCTAGCATGCAACACGAACTCAGCGCTGAGGCGTGCCAGCACTCTGGGCATCGTTGCGGCGTCAGCTGCTGATTTTTGGCGCCTTACTGCTGACACGGAATGCTCAGCCTGCTCAAGTAGCACGAGAAGTGTTGTGCGGTCCCTGCCCATAAGTCCCTCTGCATATCTGGAATCTATGATGCAGGGTTCCTGCCGCAAGCCACTAAACGTGACTGATTGGGGCTCAGTGTAGCGACAAGTGAAGTGCTGAAGGTGCGTCTGGGCTTGCGACCGGCTTGAACGGTTTGACAAGCGGCTACCCCTGGATTCAGATGCTCTGAACGAGTGAGCGCTTGGCCTGCCATGCATGTGGCCTTGAGTCCGAGAAGGGTGCGATGACTGTGAGCCTCGTGAGCCGGCAGAGAAATAGCTGGACCTACTGGACGTTTGACTCGCCCTCTCAGAGCCAGCTGTGGGTATATCTGCACTGCCTTGGTCTGAGGCTGCTTCTATTACCATGCTTGTGTGTCGAGTGGGGGCGGCAGCTGATAGCCTCGAGGCTCTTGATTGCCGGGCATCTGCACCCACTGAGCCAGACTCTCGGCAAGGATGTGATCCCACGGCCCCTGCAGGTCCCTGCTGACTGACTCTTGTTGGGGCCAAAGCATCATCTCGAAACAAGCTCCCCTCAGAAGCATCCACTTGCATTTGAACGGGCTTGTGGTCAACGGGCCTGGCATCAGCGCTGCTGTGTTGCTTCAGTTTCGACGTTCTGCTGGCATCCTGTGGGGCAGGGCTCTTTGAAGATCGCAGTGGGTCCCTCCAGCTGTCTTTCTCTTGGCCGTGAAACACCCTCCAGCGTTGGCTGGAGCTGCGGCGTCTTGATGGCTCCTCGTCATGCAGGTCGTCTTGGCTGGAGCTTACTGCGTCCCAAGGGGCTGCGGGTGCCGCCGGGCCATTCGATGCCGGCGGATCCACCACTGCTTGGGCTCCGGAAACGCGCGCTCGTGATTCTCTCGGAACCTCTTCGCTGAGTGGCTTGGCGAACGTCCCCTGTGTCTCTGACAAGTCGAGCTGCATGGAGATGGGTCGAGAAAGACGGTTTGCGTCAAGCTCGCTTGGTCCGACACCACCTTCAGCGGATCTTCTCGTGCTTCCGAGAGGCCGCAACTCATCAGAACACCTGCTTTGAGTCGAAGAGCGTTCCTCCTGAGCTGAAGGGTTCGCAGGAAGAAATGGTGTGTTGCGACGAGCACCTCGATCTCCTGTGAATTGTCGAGTCTCTTCCACGTGCGGAGCCCACGTGAGACCACCTTTTTTGCAACTGCCATGCTGAGCAGGCTGTCTGGTCTTGATAAAGTCCGCGACAAGGCATGCACCAGGCGGCACAAAGCCATCTTCAACCAGGAGCTCGCACTCCACTTTCTTCCCCTCTTTGAAATCTTCATCAAGCAAAGCAGTTGCGTGTATTGACCCTTGCGGTGTGCAAACTCCGCGACCGTCTGCCCTGCAGACTTCAAAGTGCATCTCGGACTCCCCAGGGGCAGTGAGGACCTTCAAGGTCTGGCCGTGGGCCCAAACGATGCTGCCGTGACTCACAGGACCCCCTCCAGTCTGTGGGCCCCAGGTGCGGACTTCAACTTGTGGACTCTCTTCTGTGAGCCCTCGTACTGTCAGAGGCTGTACCTGAGCCGGGATCTTGTTGCACAAGCGTTGCATATGTTTGTGGCGACTGCTCTTGGTGCGGTTGAACTGCCAGAGTTACTTCATGTGAAACTGAAGTGGACCGAGATGGCTCGGGACGGAGCCTGCGCTCTATGCTCGATTCTTCGCAGAGGCCCCCCGCTTCACCCGCCTCCCCAAAGTCCCGGAATGCCGAAGCACGAGACTTAGGAAAAGGCTAATTAGAGGGTTTTTGAAACGAAGACAAAGAAGGCCAAAAGCTGGAGATCCAGAAAAAGGATACAGAAAGGCCGGTTCAGCCAAACAAGTCAAGCCGTTGATGCACTACCGTGCAGAGGGAATGGCCAAGCCTCGTAAGCACACGCGTCATTGCCAGATGTGCTCATGATGCGCACGCACACGCGCACACGTGGCATCATGAGTTATTGAGGTGCTTTTTGGGACTGGGTTTACCTAGGTGGACGACCCGCTTTATAAAATAGAGCATGAGTGCGCGATGTTAAAGACATGAAATTGAATGCCATTCCAGGGTATCAAGTCCCCCTTTCGAGCAATTATTGGCGATAGACCAACAGCCGGCTTGAGGTCTTTCGAACAGGACCTCAACTTGTGCTGGAACGCTTGCGAGAACGACACCGATGCGAATTAACCCGCACCTTCTTAATTGCAACCGCATCCCTTCAGGCTGTCAGCAGCAGGCCCGGCCCATGTCCATGCTGTCGGGCCCAAAGTTTTCACTGCTGCTTCCAAGATCAACATGTTGGCGCACAATTTGAGAAGGATCTTCCCGAGGTAGGAGCACAGAGCACACTGATGCTTGCTGAAGTTTAAAGAAGAAGATGTCAGTTTTTCTTGACAGGGCAACTGCTTTAGGCTGAGTCGGAAGATGTCGTAAGGCTGACAATCTACCATGAGCAGCTTGCCGCAGTGGTCTTTGCCTGCAGACGGGCGCGTTGTTTTCGGACTCCATGCTGCTCTCGTGATGTTATCTTGATGAGACTGCGTGGTTCTTGCCGTCGCCATGTCTTCCTTCTTTCGTGAAGAATTGGAGGAAAAGAACCAGCCGTGTCACGGGCAAGGCATTTGCAGAGCTTGGACTTTCATCCTGAGTGTCATTCGCAAGGACGATTTACGCACCATCCACAACATCAAAGAGGATTGCATGAGCAGGAAGGTTGTCTTTCTACATTAGGCGGTAAATGGCAGCACGGTAGATTTGTTCAGGAAGGCGACCAGCAAGGGAAGCTTGGTTTGCTTTCTGAAGGACCGGCTTTGAATTGCTGCAGTACCTTCTATTCAATTCTTCAGCTTTGGGAGTATTCCTGGCCCAGACTTGCGGCGAATGCTTCGAAGATACTTTGGACCCTTCAAATCATGGCTGCTTGGGCTAATTCTCATGCACGTGCCAGCTAGAGGTCCCGCAAGGTGGTAAACAACCTTTGTTCGCTATGCGGGCAACCTTTTAATTAGCTTCACATCCACCACATACCCGGATGCAAAGCCCGACCCAAAAGGCTTCACAGTTTTGATCTGCCTGAAAAAACTTCTTGTATTGCCCTCAGCAGTTGCAACGTTGTGGTTTCATTCACCTGGTATCCAAACAGTTTGATTCGTCCAGCGTGTCGAACCAAAAGACGTGCAGTCTCCAGTGCGAGCTCCTGGGTTTCCTCGGAGTCGACTTCTGCACTGGCTGATTTTCTGTTTCCTCTCTTCAGGATGTGGACTGTCACCGACCGGTTCCTCTGCCATGCAATGCTAGTCTTTTCGATGCGCCGAAGAACGCGGCAGATACGTTTTCTGAAAAAGTTGACCTTTTCTTCGACCCTTAACAGTTTGATCGGGCATGCTGTGTGTATGAAGCTCGAGGACGTAGGCAATTTGTGGCTAGTCAATATGGAAGGAGGCCTGCGACATGAATGCTTCGGGCGACCTCCCGTACCATTCCGTGAGGTACAAGTGATTTGCCTTGTCTTCTTCATAACTTGCTTCAGAACGCTCGATTCCCGTAAAAAACGACGAGCACGAGCTCGCAATGGGTTTGGCGCTCTTGAAAACAGTTGTTTGCTGATTGTACTGAACCGTCCAACCCAATGAGGGATGTGTGAACACTTTGTACGTCGGAGGAGCCTTGGCAGGACATGGCAGGACACAGATGGAGTTGGAGGTTTCAGCTGGCAAGCAGCGGGGTGAAGCTTCTTTGGTCGAACTGCGCACACGAAGCTGCGACCAGAGCAGAAGGCATGTGCAGAGGAAGGCATGTGCTGAACATCTGACAAACCTTCGGGCGTCATGCTGCGTTTGTGCCTCTTTAATCCCCGACTCGAAGATCCCAACAAGGCGAGCAGCAAAAACATCGCTCGGCCCCAAGAGGGCTTCAGTTTGCCAACGTTTGTGGAGCTGGGGCCTTGGGAGGCCGAAGCCTTTGGCGGGAGCCGGTGCAAGAGTTCGGTCTCAAGTTGCAATGATGACGAACTCGCCATTCCGATTGCCACTCCTGTCGAGCAACACAGCAAGAGTCTCTGTGCAAGCACGCTCTGAAATCCCCGAAGCACAGCAGAACTCTGCCACTATGTGACCTGAAGGGACAAGCAAGTTCCCTGCCAAGCGTGATTTTATCAAAAGCATGCCCAGTAATGCCTCAAAGCTGGCCGCAACGCTTTGGAAGTGTCCTGCGGGCAGCCAGAGCACATCTATCTGCATGGATCCATGCTCGGAACGTCCAGACTTTCAGGTCCTTCTTGGAGCACTTGGAGAGCATGCGTGAGTCTTCAGTTTTGTTGTCCCAGATCTCAGAACCCTGCAATAAGGCACACAAACTGAATGGCAAAAGTGGCATGCGGTCAGAAATGTGAACGACTGACCGTTGAAGCCGTCGAACCTCCGTCTGTGAGCACCCACTGGACAGCGTCTCCTCGCTTACAAGGATAGGAAAATCATGCGAAAGGTGCCACGATGTGCCACGCTGCACCTGGAGCTGACAGTATGTCATTATGCTTCAAAGCCCATTATATGGAGCATGGAGCGATCCTGCGGCGCCTTCGCTGAGCTCATCCTGCATTCGTGTTGGCAGGCGCCGACCAAGTTTGGGGAGGAGCCACACTTCAAAGCCCACACGTCCACACGCAAACACACACCACTCACACACACAAGGCGATGATTTAGGAATGCCACACGCGCCAAACCCTGCGACGCGCCTGCCCGGTAGCGAAGCAGTGCGAGCACCTCAGATGGCATGGCAAATCGTCTAAAATCATTTGAAAAACGGGCCGGCCTTGTCCTGGCAAGCTGGTACTGTTGCTCCTGTGACGGGTCACAACTGTTCGTAACAGGATTCCAGGATTCTGCCAGCTGCCGTGGCGAGATGTGAGGGCGCCACCGTGAAGAGGCTTTGCGGCTGTTCCGGGCTCTGTCCTGAGATCAAGTCACAAGAGCAGGTACTCCCCGACGCAAACCCTTTTGTTTCCCAAAAAACATCCAAGATGGCCTACACAGGCTTCATAGGCTTCTTCCTAAGAGTTTGTTGCCCTTTCGCATGCACAAGGTCTGGACCTGGGGTGTCGAAGTCGAAGCGCGGACGTCTGCACCTGCGCCAAGGGCAGGTCAGACTGGTCACTTTGTGATTGACGAACGCCTCGGCGATGGGCGGCCGAGTGTACACGCACGCACACGCAGACGCACACGCACACCCACACGCACGCGGACACACAGACACAGACGTGGCATAACATGACGAATTGTTGTTCCTGTCGATGTTGACATGTCTCGATTGTGGGCAGTCCACTGTCGCGATGACATGCCCTTGCTGCTGACATGCGTTAGCATATCGATGGCAGAACTCTTGCATCGTTATGGGTGCTGTGCCTCATCTTGTTCAATACTGATGACATGTTCTCTATGGTTTGCTGGAAACCTCCTGCAACGGTCTGCTCGAAGCGTTGATGGACACGGCTTCAAGTCGTTGATTCCGACAAAACGAATGGAATGCACAAAGCAACTTCCTCCCACACGGGGGGCATGCTCCTTGCGGTTGTGTCTGATGTCCCCACTCACCCACCCACCCGCACAATGCTTGTACATCTCTCGCTCTGTCCTGCAGCTCTTTCTGTCAGTCTTTATGTTTATCGTTCTGTCCTTCTTTATGCATCTAATGCGTTCGTTCTTTCTCTCGTCGTTCAGTATCTGTCGTTCTTGCTTTCTCTCCTTCTGTCCCATACTTCTGCCTTTCGTTCATTCTTTCATTCTTTCCAAACATGGCGGCACGACGCGAGAAGCGAAAAGCAACAACAATGAACACAAAGAAGCCAAAGGCACTGAAAGACATTACAACCACAATACAACAAGAGGACAAGCAAGGAAGGAAAACACACGGTCAAATACAATGAAAGGCCAAAAGATCAAACACAAGAAGCACAAGCAAAAACAAGAAACGACGAAAAGCGAAAGGAAAGAAGCCAAAGGCAATGAAAGGCAGTATGAGACAGGCAAAAGCAACAAAGCAAAAGGCAAGACGCAAAACCAGAAACTGCAAAGACAAAGACGAGAAGCGAAACTAAATGAAAGGCCATAGTGCCATAGGAGACACAAAAAGAAACAAAAATAGAACGGCAAGACAATAAGCAAAACAAAAAGAAAAAAACAAGGCAAAAGCAAGAAGCCAAAGGCGATGAAGGGCAGCAAGATACTGACAAAAGCAGAAAGCAAAACACAAACGACCTGGCTTTTCGAGATGTAAACAACATTGAACAACCAGCTCGAAACCAGGCAGGTCCGGTCCAACGGGACCGAGAGCCACGGCCGAGCCACGCGCCACCCACCACTTCTGGCAATCGGCTTGCCACGTGCTGACATTGATTCTCTCGTGTCGTGTTGCTTTCTTGAAGTGCTTTTGCGGGACACGCGGAAAAACAGAAGATGCTGCTGACCAACTGGAGTTGCACACTATGATCAGTGATCGTGCACGCGACAGGTGACAGAACTTGGCTGCCTTCGCCAGCCGACGGCCGCCTGCGACAGGGGCCCGTGCAGACTCCGATTCTTGGAGGGGTGAGTGTTGTTTTGGCCTGAGCACGTCGTCGTAGACTTCATGATCAGGCAGTGTTGAAGCAGATCCCCTTGCACCTAGCAGCCAAGCTTGTGGAATGTCGAACTCCCGGCTCAAGGACAACACGCACTGCACTAAGCTTTCAGTTCCCATATTGTCCTACACACTCCAATATGCTCCAAGATACTACTTCGGCGCGCTGAGGCATAACGATCACCGATACTGGACGATCGCTTTGATGAGTTGGATTCCTGCCGATGGCGACATATGGCGACTGATGATGCTTGTCTCGTCAGCTGCTCAGGATTTCAGCCTCCCGAGAAACGCGTGCGGGCAGCGAGCGGCTGCGTACGCGAAACTTACCTGCAACGGCATTTGGGGTATTTCAAGCCTTGCAAGTAGTAGTTGCGGGGCAACCCCATCAAGCAAGGCCATGTGCCTGTGAATTCATCTTCCTCCTCTCCTTCTGACAGCTGATCAAAGTTGATCTCGTAGCTAGCCGCTGTGAACGTCAAATTCCTTGCGCAAATGCGAGAATCAGATTCCTATTCTCCCTCGCTGAAAACAATCCGCTACACAGAGCCACGCCAATCCAAGACAAAGCTCAAGAACTCCGATGTGATACGCTCTCGCTGGAACTGCGAGGTCATGGCCTGCTGATCCTGTCGAGTTTCTTCAGTAGAGGACTCGAGCACATGCACAGCCCCTGCACAGCACATGACCCCTTCGCATCCCTTCGCTGGGCCTGCCTGAGATGCTTGAAACTGGTGATGCGACATCGACCGACCCTCAGACCGGTACCCTGCTCTTATCCATGTTTGAGCCTGACTCCTGGCTACACAAAAGTCATGGCAAATACTGCTCACGCTGCACTGCCGGGTACGCCCAACTGCTTACTGCTTCTTGCTTGCGCAGCGCAACTCGGGAGGTAAGCGCTTTGCAGATGAGGTCGGGGTCAGCACCTGCACACCAAGCACGCTATTTGCTGAGCTCGTAACTCTATCCTTGAAGCAACCGGCACACAAACTCAAACCACAAGGTGCACGCTGGCCCTTCTAGCAATCAGTGCTGCCGATAATGAAGAAAGCCTCAGAAAGCACCCTCGCAACGCAGCCATACCTCCTACGCAGCTGATGGGAAAAATCCTCTTCGCGACCTTTTGCAAAAGAGGCCATGCTAGGCCCTTTGATGGGGTCGCACCCTGAATGGCAAACAGAGCAGACTAGGCGGAGCCGCAACCTATCGTGCAAGGCTAAAAGGTCACAAACGCTTGCTAACAATGATGTTGCTGGATCCTTGGTCAGAGGGAGCACCATCTCGTGCTGCGTGGTTCTACGGAGTAGGAAAGGGCCTGCCCAAAGTCTCCAATCTCTCTCTTCAGCTTGTGGTGGCCTGAGAACACACTAGAACTGGACATATTGGAGACCATTCCGTGATGTGTTGTAAGTGCGGTACTGCAGGAGTCGCGCTGAACAAGCCGCGCCACACTCAAAGTTGTCCAGGCCACTCATGATTCCTTTAACGGCTGGTCCAGTGTCAGCTCTGAACTTGGTTCCCTCACTTAGGTAGGATGCATTGTACACTGCAAACAGTCAGCAAAACCAAAGCAAACTGATACCACGAAACCGGGTGCTTTTGCGAAAACCGGTACTTTTCTACTGGTCTCGAGCCGGCGCCTGAAACAAACCACCTGCGGGGGGCGACTCTGCACAGGAGGTCCGCATAATGAGCACACATGTTCTCTTCACCATCATGCAGCAGGCGCGTGGCTCGGAAGCGTTTTTCATCTTTTTCCCTTCCCGCTCCAGGGATTGGGGAACTCCCGGCAGAGCCCGATTGCGAAGTCTCAAAGGTTGAGCCTGGAGTGACTGATGGGCACTTTCCAAGCATCTCCTCATCACATGTTCGCCTCGAAAGCTCAAAGTGCCGAGAGGAGCCCCTACAGTGGAGTGCCGAAGGGCGGAAGGGGGGAAGTTCTCCCGTTGCACCAAATGCTGCTGTGCACCGCTAAAGTGTGAGTCTATTCATAAGCTTTTGCTGGAACCTTGACAGCAGCCTTTAACGGAAGATTAAGGAAACCCTTCGGCAAACTTCTTGCAATACAGCGCTGCAGCTTCTGCGGCGACCTCGCGCAAGGCCACAAGGGATTTAGCTAGTTCTTGCAGACGTGCTCCCTGACTCGTGCTTGCAAGCCACTCGGCAGGAATCGTAGATTCTGTGCCCAGTGAGCCAAAGCATGCACCAGCAAGGGTTGCTCGGCTTACAGTACAGCCTCCAGTAGCAATGCTGGCCTCCACAGCTGCAGAGTACCCAGAGTGTGCTTGCGCACAGTGTAGTGGCATAATCAGCGCAAAAGGTAAAGTTCAGGAAAGGCCAATAAAGGGAAATGGGTGAGATTCAGGCTTCAGCTTCATGCCCACCTCTGCTTGTGGTTGATCAGCAAACTCTCCGATCACTCGGCCGAGACTGATGGCCACTTCATCATCGAGAGTTGTTCTGAAGGCACGATCCGGATTTGAAAGGTCTGCCTGGGCGGCCGAGATTGCCTCCTTTATTGTTGGCGTGCCTAGCACTAGCTTTTCAAGCACGCGTGCGAAGCCACACGCGAACGCGGCAGCTTTGTCGGTGTTCTGCACGACGCGGATGGCCAGATCCACGCTAGGCAAAAGGCTGGGCTGCCCAGCCAAGAGTGCGACCAGTGGAGCCACCTTGCAGCACCCATCCACCTGAGCAGGTAAACGAAGACACGCATTCTGATTGCTTGCTTGCTGGCCTTTCAATGCAAACTTCGATCTTTTGCACTTCCAGCATTCTCTGCGTAATGGCGCGCCACGGAACCCTTTAGAACTTTGCCAATGTTGAAGGCATGAGAACATGCACGTGATCAAAGGTGGTTTGTGCAGCTTTTGCCCAGGGCCTTTAGCGAAGCCTTTAAGTCGTTTGGCTTGTGAATTGACGTCCTTCAGGTCATTTACGTGCACTTTGCGTGCACTTGAAATAGTTGGCGGCTGTGCCATTGTTGCTCACCACATGTCATCGGACACTTTGCCATCAGCTAGGGGTCGTTGTGAGTGCCGTATAAAGCTATCGACAACTATCGCATGTGTCGTGCGGAGTTGGACGAGGCAGGCAGGGAGCCGAGCAGCTCGAAAGGCTCGAAAGGGGCGTGTCCGCACTTTTGTGCCGGTTTTGTGCCGGTGCAGATCGGGCATACTTTGAGCATTCGTAGGGGGCATTGTGCGAACAGTTCCGAAAATCTCTGGGTGTTCGGACTCCCTGAAACACTTAGACTGTGATGCTGCCGCCCGGGTGCAATCAAAATGGCTAAGCAATTGCGTAACTGTGCTAAGCACTGTGCTAGCCAGCTGACACAGGATTGTAACATTGTGTTTTCCTCAGGTGCCGCACCTGCATGTCTGCGGAGCCACACTTCGGGAACTGCTTTTCAACGACATACTTCTTGAGGAAGCCCTTGACGGAGCCGTGGCGCCACGGCCCTGGCAGCGGCATGCCCCACTTCCTTTCGGCCTCAATCACGTTGCCATCTGCATCGGTCGGGTTCGTCTTGAGCTCCGGCCAATTCTCTGGATCCACGGCCTCCACCTCGTAAGCACTGGCTTTGCCAAATTTGCTTTCCAGTCGAGCGGCGTAGTCCTTCACGTCCAGCTTTCCGTCGCAGGCAACTAGGGACTCGAGCAGTGCCATGGTCTGATCGCCATAGCAGCTGAAGCCACCAGGTGGAGGCGTGTAGAAAACGTTCCCTGGTGGATCGCAAAAGGCTGGGCCGCGGCGAGCTGTCTTTAGGTGCTCTGCAAGCTTCGTGGGATCATAGCACCAATGGCATGGGGTTGCCGCTGCGTCAGCTACCAAGCATCCAACCACAGCTCCCCGGGCTCTTGCTGCCAGATCGGCCTCTGCCATGGCCCGTTTTCTACCCTCTAGATTCTGGGTTTCCTGGTGCGAGAAAGCTGCGGAAGGTGACCTGCATGGGTTGAGCAGAAAGCTTGGGCTTCTTGTGGCAAGCAGTGGCAAGCAGGGTCGAATGCGCAGGCCCCTCCCAAGTCATTTTGATCGGACAATTCTTCTCGGCCCTTCTCCATGAGGCACAGCTTCACAAGAACCATGGAGCCTGACAGGTCGCTTCGGGCCACTGTGGGCAAGCGATGCTTTATTTGCAGAGCGTTCCTTCTTGCACTCTGCTGCGAAGTATGGTGTTATGGTGTGCACCGACGTGCAAGATGTGGAAAGGCCATCCAGCAGCCAGCACATGCGACCACGCAACTCTTTCTATGCTTCATTCTGGTTAACGCTACCACCTCCCACCAAGGCAACGAAAGCTTTGGCATCGCTTCAGTGGCTCTCACTAAGTCATTCCCTCGGCCAAATGGCATCCATATTGTACATCCCATGCCCCCGCCTGTCCGAGGCTTCGTCATCACAGAAACCTCAGGGCAGAGCTGCAGTCACCATTGTCTTGCTTGTTCAAAGGCACAGGCAACCAAATCTTTTGATCTGCTGGCCTTGAGCACCCGGATTTCTGGTCTGTTCTGGAACTTGAGTCGCCTCGTTGCCTTGGAAAAGGATTTGGAGCAGTTAGAAAGAATCCGATCATGCTGCACCTGTATGCTCGAAGCCGAGTTAGGTATCCCTTCTTATCAGTGCACTCTTCGTAGCCCCGAATTGGAAGTTTTGCCGGAGTATGGTGATCGGGCAAATCCGCCACGCAGCTAAGGGATCTAACGGCAATGCGCGCTCTGGCTCCCGGACTTTCTTTTCACGTGTTGACGCTGGAAGGGAGCGATCCTCCATGCAGCAAGCTGTATAAATCATCGTTGCCCGTATTGTACGGTCGCACCTTGGTTTCACAAACTCCAATGTCACGAGTGGCAAGACGCTTTGAATGCAGGCCTTAATGGCAGATGTGCTGACATGCTTGTGCACGGTCTATCCTGAGCCTCTTAAACCCAATGACTTCAGTATCCGCAACCCGTGGCTACATGAGAGATGCCTGCCACATCAGCCACCAGATCCGACAGAAACGAGATCGTTTAAACAAATCTGCAAGACACCTCTGTCTTCAACAGAAGACCAGTGCATTGCCTTAAGGGTGCAATATGAGGTCACAAGATGTCACAAGGTACAGAAGACACGGGAAGCTGGAAACCTAGAGGCGCAGTACCCCAAAAGACCAACCACTTGCTAACAGGAAAGGAAGGAGGCCAGAGAGGGGGGCAAGAGGGTGGGGAGTGACAGGAACAACCACAACGCTTATCTGCGATTTGCTGCAAACAGATTTACATGTTAGCCAGCTGCGCAGCGCCAAGAATCCCTCCAAACTTACGCATGCGATTTTCCACCCAGTGTTCCACCTCGGCAACTCGATGCAGGTGAGTCGCGGTCATCGACTCCAGTTCGCTGAGTTTCTGAGACAAGACCTCGACCAATTCAGTTTCGCAAACTTGCCACACCTTTTGAATTTAGTCCGAGCACCTGTTTAATTAATACCTCCACATTTCAAGGTTTTCTTTCGTCGAGAAGCCCGCCGAAAGACTACTTTCCATTATGGGGGTTTTCGTATGGGCCAATACCACCACATTCAAAGAGCTTTTTCTCGGGAGGGGGTGTAAAAAATCTGTCGGCTTTCGTTTTTCTTTGTGAGCCGCAGCTTGCTTCGGTGAAACTACACATCTTAAAAGTAAAAGCTTTTCAAGAAGCTGAAGCTGTATTTTTCTAGAAGCTGAGGTACTTCAGAAAGCTAGGAGTTCTTATGTGATTGCTTACTGGAGAGGAGTTTTCATTCTTTCCTGAGCTACCCCTTATGGGCTCTGCCCGGACAAAACAGCGGACCACAATTGTGGAAGGCCCTGGGGGGGAGCCCTATTGTTTTCAATACATTCCTATGGTTCTTAATAGAGAATCAATACATTGCCATTGTCCGATTATTGCGGCGCCCTGCCTTTCTTATTGCGGTGGGTGGGGGTGGGGGGGGGAGCCCCAATTAAACAGGTGCTCGGATCATCCCAAATAAAGTTTCACCATGCGGTTCCATGTCCTCACATGCGAAGAAGTGACGGCGATCTCTGCTTGAAGGCCGGCGGCCTCAATCCTCAGCAAATTCCGGCATGCGATTGGTTGGCCGTTTCGCAGTCGGACGCAGAACATGAAAGAAATTGCGGCTTAGCATCTCGGACTCCTCTTGCCGCTGGCGCAGTGTCTCACTCTCCGGGCTTCGACTAAGCTGCTCCGAAAGCTGCTGGAAAGTCTGCCTGGACGTCGCAAGTTTGGGCCAAATGATGCCACACGCACACCCGCACCCACTCACACACCCACTCACAGACACACAGACACACAGGCACACACACACACACACACTGACACTGACACAAAACAGACACACACAAAACAGACACACGGTGTCACAGAGAAGCGCAGAGACCCACAGCGAGACACTCACACGCACGCACACGCACGCACTCACTGCACACGTACTGTCTGATCGCCATCTTGCACGATGAAGTTCTCGTCTGTCCATTGCTTGTGCTGCAGAGGAACAGGCTGGCATCCAGTAAAGCCCGCTTCTCATCTAGCACAGTCTGCAACAGCTCCTGCCCGGATCTGGGCGCGAAGACTGGCGGTGCAAACGCTGGCACAACTTCTAGAGTATCAAACGAGGACAGCCTCGAGTACACAACTTGCAAGCACCAGGCGGTCCTGGTCCAAAGCCTCTCTTCCATGACTGAGCCTGGAAACAGCCTGTCATGGTGAGTTTTTGCAACTTTGGCTGAGGAAGCGATGGCAACACGAACGTTCTGCAACTGTCGCTGCATGATGAGTCGGTGAAACAAGAGGGTTCTCGAAAAGTGGCAGACCAACAACGGTTCTGTCAGTCCCCAATGAACGACATCATATATGATCTCATGCGGTGCAGCGGATCCAATGAGAGCTTGTGCCACCCATGCGAAATTCCCATAGCTTCCTCGTTCTGCTCCGAACGACTCACACGTTGCAAAAGATGCACTGCACCGAATTCTAGTTTTGCAGATGCACACGGTGCAACAAGCAAGCCCCGATTTCCATGCCACGACCAGAATGTTGGGCCAGAGGCGCGTTTGCCAAGCACAAAGCGGGCCGCAAAGGCCCAACGAACACAATAACAGTTCCCAGCAGCGCCACACAGCAAAGCGCATTGGTTCCTCGAGTGGGAGCGCTTGCAAAAAAAACTCCTTTCAGGAGCTGAGGGCAAGTCACCCCATCAGAACCACTCTTGAAAAAACAACTCCACGGGAGGAGCCCACCCAACGCCAGTGATACTCATGGCCTCTCTAGCATCCTTTGGCTTTGCGGTAGGCCGGAAAAAAGGGAGGCGCAAAGCCCTCCAAAACTCCAGGCACAAACATGTCCTCGATGTCGAAGGAGCTTAAACCCGACCCACGACGAAGCACCCTTCAGATTCGGCAGTCGGTACATCATTCCAGGAAGCAAACACCGGAAGGCGGGGCGGACATTTCCATTCTCCTTCCTTGTGGAGTACAGGCCCTGGCCCTCCGTTCCTTCGGCACACTGATTTTCCGGGACAATCCGGGACAGTCACATCGGGCATGTTACGTTCCCTTCCGCCTCGTCAGCGTGTCTGTGATATCAAGAGACAAGTTTTCAAACAACACTGAGGGTGTCCCAGTACCCCCACGGGCCCGCCTGATGGTTCCGGTCGGCGTGAAACTTCTCCAGGGGGTGCGGCGTGGCCTCTGACACTGACTGAGTTGGACCCTCCGCACGCTCCCCATCAGCAGGCTCTAATCTGCAACCCCTGGCCTTTGGTTCATTCATCCCTATTCGGCAGATTGTCTTCTTTCTTGGGGGTGTAATGAGGACGCGCGCTCTCTGGAATCCTTGCCCCAATTCTGCGTGGAGTGGGTTCGTGACGAGTACGGCACTTCTTTTGCGAGCTGCTGCAGGACCCGATCTGCTACGGCCCGTCTCTGGGTCTGCGTGAATCAAAAAACACATATATCATAAATACATAAATACAAAAGATGTATATATATATAATATAATATACCAGCTACGAGTAATAACGATGTGACGACTGCACGAGCCAGTCTGACACTGTGCACCTGGTCCGGCGTCGGCGCTGTGTCGGGTTCCAAAGCTATTTCGCATGCAAGTCTTCACAAACGAAGAAAGGGCGCTGGGACCCAGCACTGGGTCGGGCCCCAGAGACTCCGGCGCCCCTAGAGAATTCCAAACGCACGTCTTGCAAGCGCCGCCTGGGAGAAAGAGAACTGCGCTGTCACTGATCCACAGAGCAGCGTGCTACGCGTTCCCACCCAATCCAAAAAAAAATGGAGGGCCTGGATGTATTTCGTCGGGGAGGTATAGAAAGTGGCGTGCAACGAGGCCTTTCAGGAACTTGAGCTGTACTGCAGGGGGGTTTCCTTCAGAGGTCTTTTGCGCAGTCCTTCTCGTAACTCCACGCGCAATCACAACGTGAAACAACAAGCGAGTGGCCAAAATGTTCATCAGGGCTTGCAGAAGTGCGGTCGTGGGCAAACATGATCTGAGTTCAGCCCGGCACTGTGAAATCCGAAGCCCGAAGCAAGTCCAAGCTCAAGCTGCCTCTGCTTTGTAGGGTACCACAGCTCGTTGTGAGAGCGGGTCCTGTGCGACCACATCGCTGCGTCACGCTTGAACCTTGATACCTTTGAGGACCCGCAGGTACTGCTAAGGACTTGACTAATTACTCTAGATCAAAGACCGTGCCGCTGCTGCGACAAAAGTTCTATTCAGTGGCAACAGCGGCTTCCCCCTCCTCCCGCGAGCTAATTCAAGTTTCGTCTCCGACACAAATTTTCCATGTGGCAGGTTTGGTTAGGGAGGGGGAGGGAGAGGGAGTGGGAGAGGGAGCACACATGTGGATGGAAATGGGAGGCCAGTTGAACGACAAGCCATACAAGCCAGCTTCGGAGTGGGAGGAAGAGATGCAAAGGAACTACTTCTGAACCCTTCCCCTTGCGGATAGCAAAGAACATGGAGGCCAACCTCACGACAAAACAGTTGCAGAGGAGAGACGGGGTGGAGCGGGAGCAGCTGCTTTTGAAAACGTTGCCTGTCCCTTTGTTGGGAAGCAAAGGAGAACAAAAAAGAACGTGGAGGCCAAGCTCACGCAAAAATCAGTTTCGGACCTCAAGCCATATCTGTCTTTTGTGGGAGAGGGGGGAAGGAGCTGGTGCCGGGAGGATAAGAGCCGAATCTGTCCCAGCAGGAAAAGAGACCCAGAGGATAGGCAGAGAGGTGGACAAGCACCCCGAAAACGGACGCCTCGTGGCAGGGAGCGGACTGTTCCCTGCCCAAATCCTGTTTGAGAGCTTGAGGGTCGAAAACTGGTTTTGGGCACGTGCCGCAGATCCCCTAGGCCCTGGGTTCAGAGTTGAATGGATCTGGGATTTGAGCGCTCTCGCAAGACCCGATTGGCTGACGCAGAAGATGTTTGTCGTGGTGCCCTCTCTCTCTGGTCTGGATCGCTGGTTCAGGGACGGTCCCAGCGGGTCCCAGGTGTCGCTTGCCAGAGCGCTGAGCGCTCAGCCACTGCGAGTCGCTCAATTAGATAAGCATAATGCGAAGCATGATGCGTCTTATGAAAGCGGGGCATGACTCGGCAGCATATGTAGCATGTATAGCATATCAAGGGATGAGTCACATGGGAGAATACCAATTCAGGCCAGCCTTTGTTTTTCTCGCCCGTCTCTCTCAGGGCATGCGCACACAGATGCAAACTTCTTTGTGGGAAGTGTTCAAGTTTCCAGGCCTGCAAGCCCAGCGGATCGGAGCCGAAGGCATCCTCGTGGTACCAGTGTCGTGACTCCAGATCGGAAGGCAGCGGCCAGCCTGAATTCATAGCCTGGTGGCCAGCGAGCTGTTTTGTGGGACAATGTCAAGAGGAAGTGACGAGGTGGGACAGCATATTCTAGTCCTGAATTACATGTCCAGCCACATCCAAGCACTCTGGTAGTGCCAGATCATGACCTGCTCCGTTCGCGGACGCCTGCTCCTAGGTGTATGATGACGTTTCATTCGTGGGAATCGGTCACCCCGGCTTGTCAAGCTGAACCCATTCTTTCGGGCAGGTGCACATTGAAACTCATGTGTTGTCAGAGGGTTCGAGACTATTGCAACCTGGGCCGCAGAAGTCAGCGAACTTTGTCCGGCTCCATCAGCATGTCCAAAATAGCCCAGTGGCAAGTCCATTGCAGACATGCCATCCTGCATCTCCACTTCCCAGCAATATCGAGCTACAGGTTGCGTAAGTTCGCGAACTTACTGTCTTGGCAGACCGCACAGGCCGTCCTGGAAGATCGGAACGGTCACCTTCCTCTTTCCCGGCCTTTGGCGGGGAAGCCAAAGAGAAACGAAAGCAGAGAGTCCATGTTAGGTCGTCCTAATGACCCATGATTTGCATAATTACTACTGCATCATGCCCAGCTGCTCATTGATGGTCATGGTCAGAAGGCTGTTGCCACCAGTATTGGACCACATGTGGGCACCAAAGGAGCCTCGGCTGCAGGAGGTCGGTGTTGGTCTGGGGGGTGCGCAGGGATGCAAACAGCATCAAGCAGCCTTGTCCGTCTGACAGCGCCAGCGGCAAGTTTGGCGCCGGCGTTGGACGTGAGACAGCACATGGGTTCCTGAAGTCAAGAGAATCGTGGTGGCAGGTGCTCATGAGAAAGGTTTTTTTGGGATGGTAGAACTTAAAGCAAAAGCTTGCATGCCACATTGCCAGGTTTACACTT
Source organism: Symbiodinium natans (assembly GCA_905221605.1). Lineage (NCBI taxonomy): Eukaryota > Dinophyceae > Suessiales > Symbiodiniaceae > Symbiodinium > Symbiodinium natans. The sequence continues at coordinate 109,721 of CAJNDS010001946.1, forward strand.
TGAGGCAAGTGACGGCAGGGTCAGCGACACTGCGTCAGGAGTGGGTGGTCCAACCTCGCCGGCCGCGTTGATAGCAGCAACTCTGCACAGGTATCCTTGTGGCACAGGGGCATCTGAGAGATGCAGGTGGCCCTGTCAAGTACACTCGGCTGGGCACCATTATCATCACCTACATTGACATAAACTACCGCCCCCAACCCAGACAGCACATTACGCTCAAATTCGATAAGTATCGGCCGATCCTCTGGTCAAAGTCCTCTGTGTGAACTTCTGCACGCTGCACGCCGCTGGCGTTGTGCTTCACATGTCCTATCTCAAGCCATTCCTCTGGATCTGCGTCGATAGCGGAGAATGGCCTAACCCAGAGACGGTAGGCAACTAAGTTGGCACCGCCATCATACATTGGAGGATCCCACTCCACAGCCAAGACAGGCCCCTTGCATCCAGCAAGCCGTGGCTGGCCGCAGCCAGCCGGGGCACATGGCCCGGTTTGCATTTCCAGCTCCTCCGGCTCGCTGAGGCCGACCTCGTTGACCGCGCACACGCGGAAGGCGTAGAAACTGTCGGGCTTAAGACCTGAAGCAACAAAGCTTTGCTCTCGAGCTTCAATGTCTCCAGCATGTAGCCAGCTGGAGCTTCCTCCGGGCCGCTTGCCCCGACCGAGGAGTCGGGAATCGACTCGATACCCCTTCAGCGGGACGACGCGATCTTCATTGGGCGGAGGCAACCATGCCAGTTTCACATCCGTCGCCATGACACTGTCCACATGTAAATCCTGAACTGGAGAAGGAATTCGCGCGAAGGAAAACTCACAGGTGAGGTAGGCCACGTCGTTGCCCGCAGCATCGATCATTGGCCATGTGCAAGCTCTTCTGTGATACTTGCTCTCATTTATGGGCACGAAGGCCCTTGCAAAAAGCTCCGGGTGAGACGGCCTTCCGAACAGGCTTGTGCAGAGTGACCAGGCGTCTACCCGGAAGTAAACTGGACCACCTGCTGCTGGCCCAGGCCCAGCTTCACTAAGTCGCACGGAGACACGAGCCTTGAACCTGCATTCTGTATTCCCTGAAGTGCGAGGACCAGGTGGACCAGCAGGACCAGCATGCCCTCCCTCCATGGCCTCAACAGCTGAGGCAATCCTTTGCTTCAGCTGTGCCTCCTCTGGTGGCACCAGATGTGGTGGCCCAGCCTGCCTTGGCACGTGAGAGCATCTGCACAAGACATCGGCCCCCATCTGGGGTCATACAAACTACAGTGCCACATTTGTTGACAGCTGCTCTGCGACTTAAGACGTCGGGGGCCCTGAGTTGCCTGATTCAGGGTGCTTCCATGCGAGTGGGTAAACTCGGGATTTACATGCATCATCATCATCATCATCATCATCATCATCATCATCATCATCATCATCATCATCATCGTCATCGTCATCGTCATCGTCATCGTCATCGCATCGTCATCGTCATCGTCATCGTCGTCGTCATCCATCACGGTACCCTCCCGAGTCGAGCACCGCAAGCCATTCAACGGCACTTGCTTGACTAGCAATCACACGCAGCCACACTCCGGAACTCTCCAGCGCAACTCTTCGGACCGCAGCTCTGAACTAAGGAAAGGTGCACAAAAGGAGTAGAGAATGGGCCCGGCCGATCGGGAGGATCACTCCGGGCTTCCTCGCCAACATGAAGGCTGAGCTGGTACTGTGCAGGGTTCTGCATCCAACTTCCTGCCGGCAATCGGGATAAATACAGGAATTTGACAACCAATAGATCTGGCTCAGGCAAAGGTCGTCGTCTCGAGGAAGCTGAGGCCATCCCATTTGGCTTGGGCTGGCTGTGTGCGTCCACACTGCGACTGCATCCACCGGATCTGCATGCTAGCGCTGTGCAAGCACTTGGGGCACCAGCGTAGGGCGCGCTGTTGGGCGCAACAGACTCTGCAACTGCTTGGCCATGAGGGCCCGGATGTGTCCGTCGGAGCACCGATTTTGGAGCCGCTCGCTGGATTTGGAGCAGCAGAGGATTTTCATGAGGTTCCTGAGCTTGGAACTGATTCGGAACTTCGTCGGCAAAGCGTAATGTACGCGCAGCTGCAGCGGACTTGCTGGCGCTGCTAGCGCAAGCGCCGGGTGCGGCCGGTGATGGCACGGACGTCTCTCCGACTCTTGCCACCAACCGCCTGGCCTCCAAGGCCTGCGGCACAGGTGCCACCTGTGGGTGACACGGAGAAGTGTTCGGAAAAGGTGTCTGAACCGTCTGCACTGCTCTAAGTGTCTGTGAGGCACCGGGCAGGACGTGGACTGCTGCTTTGGCGACGGGTGCTTGCTGTACAGGCAGCTGATGCTGCTGGAAGCTGACTACTCGCGGAGCCCCGCCCACGCCGGGCGCGGACATTGCTAATTGTGAAACAGCATCACAGCATCAAGCTAGCTGCAGACTGCCCAATAGTCTGAAACGAAAGCTGCGGCGATGAAACCGCAGGAAAGTGTCAACGTGCAAGACATGAGACAAATATCATGCGATCGTCACAAGCCATGAGCATTGCCAGATGCAAGTAATGCCAAGAACCGCTCAGCAACCCGCTCGACCTCTTCGACCATGAGCTCCTAACACACATCAGTCAAACAAGCAGAATCAGCTGCACCCCCCAGCATCAGACTCAGTGGGCAACGCTTCACTCGGACAGAGAGCAGAGAGCAGACATTTTTAGTGATGCGACTTGGTGGCGCCGAGTCGATGAAGAATCTATTAGCGGAAATGTAGGGAGACTGTTCAAAGGAGTGCTCAGGTCGGGTGATGCTCAAACATCGCTCTCGCCATAGTCATAAACGGCATCGGAACCGGGGATAAAGTCCAAGGTCACTGTGGCTTCCACAGGTGAGTATGGTGGCAAGGCCGCACGACCTGGCGCAGATGGCAGGCCCTTCTCCCCAAAAGCAAGGTTGCCAGGAATCCGCATCTTTCGAACACCTCCTGTCTTCATGCCGCGGATGCCCTCATCCATGCCCGGAAGCATCTGCCCAGTTCCAAACCTGAAATCTCTTGCTTTGCCCTTTGTGTCTTCGACAGTGATCTCCCTCTCGCGCACGAACGCCTTGATTTGATACTGTATGCCGATCTGGTCACCGATCTGGGGTGTCGAGCCAGTGCCAACCTTGACATCTTCCCACTCGACCCCACCTGTGTGAATTTCATCTTCATCTCCTGCTGGCGTGGTTTTCCAAGCTGTCGTCACTCCCTTTTCGGCATGACTTGGACCTGCAAAGCCTCCCAATGCCAGGACTGGCAAAAAGCGCAGCGCCGTAGCCCGCGAAATGTCACCATCTTTCGGTACCAGGAAGGCCTGCAGAAGCGGAAAGATCGGTCAGTCACGGCTAACATTTCAAAGCGCTAGCTAGACTGCCCGGCTGTTGAGGACCGGAGCCTAGATTTCGCTTCAACTCTTGCCGCCCGGCATTCTGCAGGTTTATTCTCTCTGTAACATCCTCTCCGAACAGCAGTTGTTGCTCTTGGGCTGCTGAAAGCGCCACTGCCCGCTGCTGTTTCTGAGATATTCGACCATATTCAACCAAAAACGCACAAGCAGCATGCAAACAAGCACCATGCTTCAGGACGATTGCGGGCGAGAACCTCGCTAAGGTCATGTGCCCACGTGCTAGGTCTGTGCCAGGACAGTTCGCACACACCCACACGCACAGACACACACACACACAGACACACACACACACACACACACACACACACACACACACACACACACACACACACACACGCACGCACGCACGCACGCACGCACGCACGCACGCACGCACACACAAACAAACAACCAACCAACCAACCAACCAAACAAACAAACAAACAAACAAACAAACAAACAAACAAAACAAACAAACAAACAAACAAACACACACACACACACACACACACACACACACACACACACACACACACACACACACACACACCCGCGCGCGCGCACACCCGCGCGCACACAGAAAGCTACCCGCCCAAATCAAAAAATAGGAATGGTAGTGCCGACTATGGCCGATGCGACCCGATTCTCCCGATACCGCTTCCTAGTTTTAATCCTGGGCCGCCTTGTGAAGAGACACTGCCAAAAGCACGAGGAGTGCGCAGCGCCCTTGTCGTCTCGAAACTGCCAGCATGAGTACAAAGGCTGGCGGAGGGAAGTGGTGGTGGAAAGGCTCAATGCCCTTTACGCGTTCCACGTATGCTTGGACCAAACATCAGCCCTTTGCAAACGGCATTGCACATGTCCTGACATGTAGATTCGCTGCTGAAGAATTTCAAGCACAGGGAACATGTGCTGTAGCATCAAGCTCCTGCGAAACAAACCTCGTCAGGGACTCGACTTGATGGCAGCATGCCGCATGCGTCCTGTTGCCAAAAGCTGCTGCACAGAACAGGATCAAAGACTGCATCCATATTGGAGCAAGGATGCTCAAACAGTGCTCAAACAAAGCTTCGAGTCTGAGCGAACGCCTGCAGGCACACCCGTGAGTACAAATCAACTGCAACTGCTGTACACATCTCTAGAATCTACACTTCTGATCAGGTCTGATCAGTATTGCATTCTCCTCCAACCGAAGCACTTGTCATTGGCTAGTCAGACCAAGAGACGGGGCTGAACCAGACTCTTGATCTCGTGCGACACGCATGGCAGTAAAACGGGATCATCGGGATCTGAGCATCTGGTCGACTGAACGTGAGTCGCTAAATCATTAGCCATGTCTAAGGGACGCAGAATTAAACAATGATTTGCTGTTTTGGGGGATTTGTTGTTTCAGGTTTTGTATTTCTCGCCTGGGCGCCGTGCACATTCCAAATCACAAATGACGAGCAAATCGGTATTTCCGCGAAGCCCGTGTCGCTATTCCTCTAAATTTCAGCTCGTGTCCTATCTATTTTCATACGAAATGAAACCTTTGTTTCCCCCATATTCCGTTGTTAATCGTCTACTCGCTCTACACTTTAATATGAAGCATCAAACCCCATGCGTGACACATTACATGGAGAGGCAGACATCCTCAAACTGGTCCAAGGTTGGGTCGGATGCATATGATGCATGAAGCATCTGGTACCTGAGGCTCCAAAAAACATGAAGGGGAAGAGTCTACACTGCGGCAAGAAGCATATCATGCCTGGCCTGGGGTGCCTGGAAGCTTAACCGTGGCGCTGCTCCAAGGTTGCCATCCCCAGCCTCGGGACGAAGCGGTGCTCTACACCCAAGTGGCAACGAGCGGATGGTAGTAGTGTGCTGGTTGCAGCCCAAAGATTTCTTACCGGATGGAGTCATGGAGTGCATCTTAAAATCCTTTTTCAGTGTCAACCAGGCGGCCTCGGAGTCGGGCAACTCCCGCAGGAGATGCCATCATAACTGCATGACTTCCGTCGCGTTTGGGTTTTAAATTCTCACGCTGCGCCAGTGGCTTTGCAGCTGTCCGCCGCGTCACCAAGCTGAAGTCTGAAGTTCTGCCGCACGCCTAATCCAAGACCTTCTTCTCACGGACTGCCCGCCGGATCACTGAGGCCTCCCTCTTCCGGGCGGGAGTATGGCTGCACCTAAACTGGTGATGCGCGGATTCAGGGAACCTTGACGCCTCGTTGCTATGCGAACATGCACACATCAACCTGCCATGGCTCGTTAACAGCCTGTGGCTTTCCAGCGGGATTCAATCCAACCTGGACCGAACGAAAATCACGAAAATCACGTGTGGATTACAGCATGATTGAAGCGGCTTGCAGAAGGAATTCTTCTGGCCTCAAATGTGACCATGTCGCCCACATTCAAGTTTTTCGACGAGAGCTCCCTACCGTGCAGGAACACATCGCAGCCATACCTTGGCCATCTACATATACAATCACATACACCTATCTGGGCATGCGGCACGAGCATTCCTTGACTCACAATCTCCAAGTGGCCAGGCATGCACCTCATGACTGGAGATGAAGCCGTAGTTGTTGCTGGGATTGAAGGATTTGATTTGTCCCATGCCACGTTCACCTGTGCCTTGCCAAGGCATGCCAAGGCATTGGGAGTTTTAGGAGGACACCCGGCTTGAGTCGGATGCTCTCGGCATGACCACGAGGCCCGATGCTACTAGTGCCACACCATCGTGGCAAGTGGCCGACGGGCATTGTCACGGCGGTGGGGCTGAAGCAATCTCCGGGAATGGGCTCCCATAGCTCTTCGCACGGCTCAGCCTCGAGCACCTTATTCAACAAAGAGCGCAATTTTCCATACTGCGCACACTCTTCTCCGCTTCAGCAAGCTTGGGATCCCTTTGTGCAAAGGTGTTGGAGCTTTGTGTGACAATCTCTTGTCAAGTGGACAATTCAAAAAGCACCCTAGGCCCTGGTGCTGAGGGGCAACGTTGCACGTGCCAATCTCTGAGGTGCAGGTTCATGGCTGAGTGTCCCTCAACTACTCAAAATCTCAGTAGTTCCACCCTGCACAAGAAGTCGTTGCGTGTCAAAGACAGGAAAACCCATAGTTCAACTGACTAGTGGGGTGATCCCTTATGTCACGCACCACGCCTCCATGCGGACCTTCACAGAATCTCCGACTCAAGTCTTTCCAAAGCAGTCCCTCACTTCAGTTGAGCTGCCACGGCCTTCCCCTCATGAGTCAATGTGGCGTTGAACGCAACTGGCGCTCCAAGTTCCAGTCTGGAGGCAATGGCCTGGGCAACATAAACCTCAGTGAACGGAGGCAATTTGAAGAATTTACGGGGTGCCTTGCTTACCGGAGGATGGTAGAGGATGCCGTGCACAAGGTTGGGCAGAGTATGGCAGAGTTTTTAAACCTAAGCAATAAACCGGAAAGAAGCCGCAAGAACACTGACAAGCCGCAACCTGCGTTTCTAAGCCAGCCAAAGCCTTCTCAAATCATCGCGGGCGGCATCTCGGTCCAGGAAGCTCATGACATCCAGACACTCCAGGGAGGCATGGCCATTTGCCGCTTTGAGAATACCCTTCCTTAGATTCTTTGAAACCCGCCCTGTCCGCACATGAGCCCTTTCAGAACATAAGACGGAACGACTGTCGATCCTCCTCGGAGAGTCAAAGCATAGCTGCCAGGTGCGCCTTGGCTGCGAGATGTCTGAAACGGTGGAGGCACTCGCGGTGGCCTGTGCTACAGGTACGTAGTTCAACATGCCCAGATCCCAGCATGATGCCGATCTTCACTACCAGTACCATCCCTCACTGTCATAATTGAGTTGCCGAGTTCTCGCAATTTGCTTGCCAAAACAGGGAAGCTATGTATTTCTTGAGTTCCAGGGTACTTGCTTTCAGCCGAAGCAATTTCGCAGCCTGGGGCATCTGACCGTCCGACGTGAGACGAAAAGCTACAAGGTCTCCTCCCAGAATCCGCGGGATGCACTGGGAAGTGTTGACAATGTACGCTTCTTGGCCCCGTTGCGTGGGCGCCCTGGGCTTTCTATCGGCGCTCAGATTGCGCAATTGCATCAATGAATCAGTCCTGGTCCAGCCAGGCCTTCAGCCAAGACATGCAGTGGCACAAGTACATCTTTCCTTGGCTGTACGCAGCGGCCCCCTGACAATGATCAATATCTCGACATCTCCGAAACCAGGACATGCTGCAAAACTTGCCTAGGAACCCGAACTGGTCCTTCACGGGCTTGCAGTCCTCAAGTGTGCGCAGGGCAACACTCGTGCACAGATGCACGTCATCTTTGTTCGTGGAACGACAGCAACTGCAACGCAGCCTCCGGGCACTCAACTACAAATGGTTCTGGCCTGCACCGCTTGTGCAACCAACTTGACACGCCATGCAAGCAAATGCAGCAGCTTCTTGTGCAGAGTTGCGATGAAGCCGCATTCCTTCTCCTGAGATCGCGCTACCACACGCGGCACGCACACACGCACGCACGCACGCGCACGCACACGCACACGCACACACGCACACACACGCACGCACGCACACACACACACACACACAGAGACACACACACACACACACACACAGACAGAGACAGAGACAGAGACACAGACACAGACACAGACACCGACACAGACACAGACACAGGGGACACACTGCGGGCACACGTAGAGGCCTGGGTTGTTCTTCCACGGGGTTCCAGGCAAGATTCGGGAAAGACCTTCTTGACGATCCCAGAATAAACCATCAGAGCCTGACGCACGTGCACGAACCGACAGGCATGTCAGGTTGCACGAGGAAGTTGAGAAGATCACCCTCTCAGACACGACCGAAATACCTGAACGCCCGAATGATGACGACACACGTCGATTGTTCACATGCTAGTAGAAAATGGCCAACTTCCGACTTGTACTTTCTGTATCTTCTTTCATGCCCTCTTATAGCAGCGTGGATTCATGCAAGCTGAAGGCCAGGACCTTCAGAACAACCCTGGCATACAGACATGAGCAAGACAGCATGAAGAACACGGATGACGCAGCAAGCAGGAAGTGGAAGTGTATTGAGGTGACAGGCTCAGGCCGTCCAAGGATGCAAGCGCACCCTTTCCATTCCACCCTCCCTGACTCGTAGAACTCGCATGGCCAACAACCCTCCAAATTATAGCCTGCTCTGGAGCTGGCGCGCCCTCGCCTGGCCAGTACAACGCTCATTTAAGCTCATTAAGCTCGCTTGCCCAAAACTGGTAACTAGTTACGACTTTCCTCCGGCCTGCATCCACCCTCTGCCGCTTAGGAGGCGGTGCTGTCTCCGGCAGGCTGCCGCTGCCTAGCGACCGCACCTAAAAGGCGGTTCCAAGATGAGATAGATGCAACAAAGGCAGTGCAGGCAGCAACACAAGCAGCAACAAGCTACAGGCGTTCTTGAATGGGCCAGGATGCATGTACAGCTTGTGGCTGCCCCTTCGGTGACAGCCCAACTTCGAACTGCACCATCTCGCCAACATTGTGGCCCGCAAATTCTCTGCCTCAGAGGGCTTGTGGCTTCTCTCCACGATACTCTGGCCATGTCTAGCCACAGTGCTGGGCCGCTGCGCCTCACACCTGCAAACAAGGACAACCTCGCCAGCCGCCAAGCCACCATGCATGAAAGTGTCGCATCCGTACAGCTCCTTCACCTCCTCGGTCGGAGAGCCCCGGAGAGAGCCAGGACAGAACACAACTTCTACGAGTTTCTACGCTGTATGGGCTCTAGGGCTTGGCACCTCGCAGTCGATGAAACCATAATTGTTGCCTCAGGAAGGCTTAGACGGGATGCCCGCTCACACCCAACAACTACTTCATGCAACCAGGAGTCCGTCATTGAATGACTTGATGGTCCCTTAGCAACGCAGCAGTTACGTGCAGATCGCGGAGATGATGCTTTTTTGTTCAACGAAGTTGGAGATGTTGTCGGCTACTCGGGCATGCGGTTTGGGCCAAAGGCGTGGGAAATTGGAAGCTGCTTCATTCATTGTGGGAGCTTTGCTCGAACTGCAGCTTTCATGTTTATCCATCAGAGCCTGGCGGTGAAATTGTTTTTTCTGTGCGGTGGAGGCGCCCCTGGGCTTTGGTCCAAGGTGCCCTCGAAGCGAAACTCTGCATGGCACTTTGTTGTCGGATTTGTTGGGGGCGAGGTTTCGGGGAAGGGTGGTTTTCAACCGCAGGCCATGGAGGGACTTTGGGAAGATTTGGGAAAAGGCTTCTCAGTAGTTTTCGGGCCAGGCCGTGCTCCCCGTGCTGGTGACGTGGCCCCCATTCTTCACCAGGCCACCGACAGCCATCATTCCGGTGGGTGCAGGCCTTGCAGATCCTTCTGTAGAGGTGCCTGCGACGTGTGACAGGAGTTGCAACACCCTTTTAGAATTTTGCCCAAAACATGCCCTTGTCTTCTGCACTCAGCCCCAGGATCCTCGTTACGGGTATCAAGGCATTGGATGCCCAAACCACTTGTTCCGGCTTGTATGCAAAGTACGAGTAACTCTTCTCCCGGGATCCTCTCTTCCGCCATCCCTTCCGTAGCTCCAATGCGCACAGACACACACGCCACAAAACAGTTCAATGCGAGCCCTTCTAGATACTTTCATCTGCCCTCCCGCCTCCCTTTCGCATGCCCTTGCCTTTGGACCCTTTGCCTCGCACAGTTCGGGCACAATGAGGTTTATCGTGAAAACATTCTCGGAGGGGCTACAGATGGCTACAGGATCTTGCAAACCAGCTACCATTCTGCTCATGGGCATTGGTCCTGGCAGAGTTCCTTCTGTCCTGGCAGCGCCACTCCAATCGTCAGAAAACCACCACAGCGAAAAGCAGCGTGATGATGCGTGATGCAGATCGTAACCTAGAATTCTGCAGGCGCACCTGAACCAGCAAGGCCCAGGATTCCTCTGGTGGAATGTCAACCTGTGATAGGCGGGACAGCAAAACTGGAGCCGCAGAAGGAACCACTATCCCACACTTTCGGATCGCTGTCTGTGGTGGTGCAAAGTAGCTTGTGAGGATCCCATACTTTGCCCCGTCCCCCTTCAACTCAAGCTGTCCACAGATCAGATTTGAACTGATACTGAGTTAGCGGCCCTGAGCTACTGTAAACCTGGTGATAGGGGAAGCCAAAGCCAAAGACAAACTTCTTGTGAAGGAGCACATCGTCCCGCAAGGCATAACTTGAAGGGCTGGAAAACTAGCAGCCGAACGTGCAAGAAAGAGTGCCCAAGAGCAGGGCATTTTGGGCATGCCTTTTTGGTTGCAGACGACATGGCAGGTGCAGCAGCCATGCAAGGTGCGTGCACCGCACATACCTGCCAGACTGCCGAGACAGCAAACGTTGGAGGCAGGGCATTGCTGGCAGCATTCGGGCGCATGCAGATGACTGCATGCCCGGTCGGCAGTGGCACCAAGAGAATGCACGCATGCCAGGGTACCAGGGTGCTTGGAAGGCGCATGCAGGGTCCAATGCACGCAGAGGCATATATGCACGAGGCGTGCATGCACTGCGGGATCACAGGCAGCATGCTGATGCTGGTACAGGGTTTAAGAGGACGAGCACCAAGCTTTCCATTGCTTTGATACTGTACGTTCAAATAAAATGATGCAAGAGAGAGGCGTCGAATGAGGTTACGGAGCACATTGTCATCAAAGTGTTCAGCCAATACTTTTCGCACAGGGGCCTTTGGGCCCTCGGGCCTTGGAGCAGTGGCAGAGCAGAAAGGAAACATGGGTAGTCTTAAACCAGCGTGTGCCACAACACAAACACGCAGGTTCCTTTCCGGCGACAGGAAGCCTAATTTGGCAAGGCCTGTGCATTGTTTCGAGCCCCAGCCATTCTGACCCAACCCATCCTGAGCCTTGACTCTTTGGTTCAGACTTGTGCAGAACATGTCCAATGCTTGCTGATCCACGTGCTGCGAAAGATCCGGAGGTGTTGGCGACCAGTCACTGCTGCATTCCGCCACATCAGAAGCATTCCTTGGACCACACGGTGTTCAACGCAGTGAACGAAAGCTAGAAATGTGCAAACAGGTGTCGGCATGCCCTGCGGATTGAGGGTGGCATTGAAGCCTACAGGTCACACATGGCACTTGTTGATTCGCCACTGTGGTTAGTGGCTAGCTCTGACCACATAACTCTGACCACACAACTCTGACTGCTCGAGCCATCGTCATGTGGCAGTTTGCCAAGCAACACACCATTTGACCATGCGCCAAAGATTCTGCCATGTCCTTGTGCACGTAGACGTCACCTTCTTCAGGTCGCTTCTTCCCACAGTCCGGCTACATCAGGGAACAGCTCAACCATGATACTCAAGGGACTCGGCATGAGCAGACTAGCTACACCGTCTGCGACCCTATTATGCTGCACATATCTGGTGGGCGATTCGTTTGTCCTCACACCTTCGTTTGTACCAAGGGGCGGCCGAAAAATCCTTTTGTGGAGTCGCATTCGATGAAACCATATCCATGGGATCCGGTTTTGAAAACACCGCTCCTTGCAAGACCAAGAATCAAAACGCAAAAGCCACTGGTGCAGGATTGTTTGTGCTGTTGGTAACCAGCTCCCAAGAGCCCCATGCTTCAAGACGCGGATTTGCCGGAGCCTTGAAGTAAAATACACAGACCGTGCTTCCCTAACCTGCCTGCACCATCGACCTTTCCCTGTCGGCGTTTGGGTTCAGTAGGAAACCAATCCACCCGATTCGGGCCCAGTCGAAAAACCTCAAGATATCTCAAGTCAAGCGGTGGAGATGGGGCTAGCGCCGGGCTGAAAAAGCCGCGTCGCAATGCGTATTCGCCATCGACGGCACACTTGAGCCGCATCATCGGGTGCGAGGCCTCGCACAGGTGTGCCAGACACAAGTGTCAACAGGGCAAGCATCCCGCTCAAGCATCCCGCTCAAGCATCCCGCTCAAGCACAGTGTAGCGCCCAAAGAGCTGCACCTGTGGGAGGCCCTTGTTGGACCAGTGGATGAAGAAAGCCACCAAATCACCCGGCCCAGCGACGCCAGATTGCAACACCCTCTCGAAGACATATACATCCTGGCTCAAGACATTCGTTCCATGCTGGAGTGCTGGAAACATGACGTCACCAGCTCGCCTGTCCAGAACGTGCTTTCACGTCGGGGCAGAAGATGAACCCAGATTGTCTTGCCTGTCGTGACATCATGCCGCAGAAGAGTCCAAGAGGACTTCTGAACGGAATGTCTCAACAGCTTTGATGCAGCGGCGATGCTGGGTTGTAGCTTCTGATGCAGCCGCAAAAGACCTCGGGGAACTGCGTATGGCAACCGCTGTAAAGACATGGCCTTTAGGGCTTCAAGAGCTTTAGCATTTGGGAGGTTTTGGCATGTATCGGTTAAAAGGCTAGCGGCTAAACGCTACTTAGGGCGTTACGGCTTCTAGGGTCTTGCGGTTTCAATTTATTTTGGCATAGAGCGTTTCCACGACTTTTTTGTGGGACAATCAGATACGCACAGATACGCTAAGCACCAGGACAACTGCAATGAATTTCATGTAGATCAGATCTCACACTTCAAGGATGTACCAGCACGTGTCATACCTGGCCCTACAAACACGTTCTCTCAGGGCGCGGAGCTCATTTTCAGTGAACAGAGCTTGTAAAAAGTTACAATGCTAACGCCACACCTCCTCGTCTCAACTCGGGTGGCGACAGGTTTCGACTCGCCATATGCATCTTGCCGCAGAATTAGGCATGAGGAGTAAAACCTAAACTGTTGTCAAACCCCGAAACCGCCCGAAACCTGCTCTTGTCTCAGAGGCCTGCTACGCATGTCTCAGCGTAAGCTTTCAGAAACCACCACAGCGACGGCGGCTCAAGGTACAGCTGGAAAGATGTGAGGGTTTTGTTTTGGCGAAAGATTTTGGTTCTTTGAGGCGCGAGGCCCGGGATGTCCTTGCATGACCATCTCACGACTTGCCTCATGCAATCGGGCCTTCTCATCAGGCTCTCCCAATCCATCATACCAACACACCGTCTGAGGACCGTCAAAACCCACACAGGCAACTGTTTGACTGTCAACTGAAACTTGTGCCAGGGATTCCACATCAAGTTGATCGATAGGACAACTCCGATGGGACCGGCCAAAGGGGCTTGAGCTTACAGTATTCGTCCTGGCTCAGTTTCGCGTTAGCTTGGGGGGGGCAGGTCAAGAAGCAAAGCTGGGGGCACAACTTGAAAACTAAACTTTACAGGAAATCTGCGGAGGCGCGACAATTGTGAAAACTCCGCGACCATCAAGAAAGAATCGTGGCCACGATGCGACTTTGCAAGAAGGTGTGACGCCAGTAGTACGAACAAAACAGCGTCCAATCGTTTATCACAACAGCCAGAACCATCTCAATGTGCATGGAAGGCACTTGCTCTCCGCTTTGTCTTTTCTTGGCCGCTTGCCACGCTTCGCGGCCTGACTGGCAATGGACACCCCGAAAGTATCCCACTGACATCCGCTGTGTCAGTGTAACGGTCCACCAGGAAGTGTACCCCAAAGAATGCTGTAAGCAGTGCACGAGCAGTACACGCTCACAAGAAACACAAGGATGCTCGCGAGCCTTGTAGGTATTGCAGACTGGCATCGCCTTCAAAGGCAGCTCTCCCACGTTTGCGTCCAGCTGGTCCAGCTGGTCCTTCTAAGAAATCAGAAGAGACCACGAGGACCAAGATTGTGCAGCTTCTCCCGCCATTGTTCTCATCCACTTCCATATCTCTATATACATGGAAAGAGCTCTACATAGATATAAAGAGTACATATATGTACCCCCCGAGAGGATCCCTCCTTGGTGTCCAGATGGTCTAGCTGGCCAGGCTGGTCTAGCTGGCCAAGCTGGTCCAGCTGGTGCAGCTGGTCCAGCTGGTGCAGCTGGTCCAGCTGCGAAAGCTGCGAAAGCTTGAGGAATGCCCAACGGCCTGTGCTCAAAGAAGTCGAATTCATCTGCTCAACAGCCGAGTGGGAGACTTAGAGAGAGGGAGGGAGGAAAACACAAAGGAGGGAGAGAGAGAGAGAGAGTTGAGCGAGAGAGAGAAAGAGAGAGTTTGAGAGAGAGAGAGAGAGAGCGAGCAGAGCAGAAAGGGAAACTTGAAAGAAAAAGATGGAGACAAGAAGTGAGATGAGAGATTGAGATGAGCGAGGTGCAACGGACACCAGCACACCGACCTCTCTTCGCGATTCGTGCTTACACGCAGCTGCAGAGAAAGACAGCGGCCTGCTTGGACGTACTCCAAGTTTCAGCTGCACGGGGTTCCAAATTCTTGGCAAATGCCTTGACTGCCACAAGGATGCCAAATCGTCCCAAATCGTCGGAGTCTGCGTGCTACGTGCTCTTGGTCAGCGGAGGCACTCCTCGCTCGAAAAGGCAAGGGGTCCTCGACCTTCGCTGCAGGCACCCTAGAAAGGCTCCGCGACCAGTGTGCGACACACGCCGCAAGCGGACCAGGCCTTGCTGGAGTTCGGCTGCCGGGGATGTCCTGAAATGCTCGCACAAATGAGCATAAAATGAACATGAACACGAGCTTTGAGCTGCTGTGAGTCTTGCCAAGCGACAGCAAGTCAGCCGACGAGAGCCCTCACAGGACAGCAGCACTTCTCTGCTTTGCTGAACAGCCCCTTCGAGCCCCCAGGATGGCCACAGGCTGGGTTTTAAAAATTTGACGGTTTGGGGCTAAGCCTTTGTCCGTTGACCGTCTGAAGAGCAAGATCGAAGCAGCGAAGCAGAGAGAGGGCTCGTGGGGAGAAGGGCAGGGTGAACAGGCAATGTTGAGTTCACCGCCACAGGCCTGCCAGATTCGGGGAGGCGTCTGCCACCTGAGTGAAGCTGCCGTCGTCATTGTCCCCTTCGGCACTCTCTTCGGCGGCGAACTCTTGCAATCCATCGTCCGCGGCAGCCATGTGCCTTTCTGCACGGCCATGCACAGCTTGCTACGCTGTGCTGCTTAACAGCTGAGGGTCCTGCCTGGCTAACAGCACACTGCATGATCACACCGAAGAAGCTCCATTTAGCACCAGACTGCGCCACGGTTCACCAGATGCAGCTGAACATGATGCAGTAAAGCTGGTGAATATGAGCCTGCTCTGCATGATAGACATTCATGGGGTGGCTAGGTATGGTCTTTGTTGGGCCCAATGTCTGCACTCCATGCCGGCACTAGTCGGACCATGACCGCTGATTTTGCATGTCCGTTCTAAGCAGATGATCTGCAAACGCCCACGCGGCGGCTTCGTCAGCAGCTAGTTCCGGAGAAGGAGCATAAGCATGGCAAATGCAGCGCCCCTTGCATCTGCAAGCTGCCTAAGGCGAGAACGAACCACCATGCCAAGTCTTGTCCTCAGGTTCCGGTTAAGGGCATACGTAAGGGTTAGGTGTCAACGAGTTTAGGGGCAATTTTTAGAGGCTTCAGGGGCTTACGGCTTATGAGGCTTAAGGATGGCTTAAGGGATTAGGGCTGAGGGGTTCAGTGCTGCGGTGTTTGGGGGCTTGCAGCGTTTGCAATCGAATGTACATTACCGGAACTAGATGCACCATTTCTTGTCGGGGTTTTTCAGCGCTTGGGCGCTTAGGGGCTTACAGTGTCTGCAATCGAATGCCTCCGCAAAAGCAGCCATGTTGGTTCCTTCTACATGGCTCTGCCTGTAGATACACGAACGCGGAGCTCGCACACAATATGCATGTTCAAAAAGTAAGCACGCACGCTTCGCCGAAGTATGGCCCTCACGTGTGTGTTGTGCGTGGTGAGGCTAGTAGCTCTGTTTACAGAAAAACCGCCAAGGAGCTCGGCGAACTTGGCCGTGGCCGTGGCTTCTTGTTCACATCGGGGTGTCCCACGGCATGCTGGGCGCCTCACAAGCGCCAAAACCAAAATCACAAACAACAAGCACAACATCAACAACAAAACCAACGTCAGCAAGAAAAGCAACAGCGCGTCATAGGCTTTGACTCTATTGTTTTTCTTGTCGCCTTCTTACACTGCTTCACTGCGAGAATCTGCTAGAGCTGGATAGGATCTGGTTTGCCCTTACATCCTCGGAGGCCTTAGGGGTATGGATGGCAAAGTGCTCTGGCGAAGCCTGCGAATGCGGAACGCATGGAAACAGCACAAGGGTACCAGAGTTCACCACAGACATCAAGCCACGCCTCGGCTTGGCAACCTGAGCAAAGGGGCCCAACAAGCGAAGCAGTCTCCCGAGATGTCCTGTCTTGCCCTCTACAATGCGACGCTGCAAGCTGTAATCGTCTCTTTGTACCCTCCGCCGACCGGTCTCGGCCCGACGTGGCAGGTCGCAGTGCACGTCATTCTCCCTGGGCCTCGAAAATTCGAAAATTGAGAAACTTGCGGAAAGTTGATGGTTGTGGGATAAGCAATTCACTCCAGCACAGCAGCACGCCAAGAGACACCTCTAGAAACCTCTCAGGTGACGCCGGGCATAAGTCGTCCGTAAAGTCTTGTCGACAAGGGGCAACACCCTGACTGTCCAGATAGGAAGTTGGAGGGTACTTGGCGGGCCCTCCGCCAGCTCCAACGGCCACAGGCATCCTTACCAAAGGGATCCAAAGGGAATTCGCTGCTTTCGCATAAGCTGCATACAAAAACCGTTTAGACTTTGAGGAGAGGAATGGCTGACATCTGCGGGGCGAATGTGGCAGGGTAGAGGCAACATTGGCCTCTGCCGATTCTCGTCCGGAAACCGTGTATTCCAAGAGTCTTGAAATCAGCAGTCGCGTTGAAGAAGAAGGCAAGGGAGCATCGCGGATGGTCCTCAAACGCACCCTTCTAACCGAAGGACAGACACAGATTCAAGCCATCTCCAACCTTCAACGCTCATCTCAACCTCTCAGACTCTCAACCCTTGCTGCCCAAAAAGAGTCTGGGTATGGCTGGTCAATTGTACCCGAGCCAAGGCACGCTTCCATTCAGGACATAGTGTCGTGCCGATTGAAACGTGTCCTTACATTCTGGGCATACAATGGGCGGTCCAAGAGCAACTTCTCAACATTCTGCTTCATGCTAGTGACAGTTCGTGACTGCACACAAACCTTTCGTCCAGGATCATTTGAAACTTGGCGCAGAATTTCTCCCGCGTTGACTACCAAAGCATCTGCCTTTGCTGGAACACGAACCCATCGTTCAGAGCAGAATGCCCAAACCTGCCAAGGCAGAAGAATTGTGATCGACAAGCAGATGCACTCAAAACACCAAGATCAACCTCATCAGCCCATATTGTCCACGTGCCCGTCTCCACCTACCAGTACTGTCCGGCTGATAGCTCTGCACTCGTATGGCTGGGTTGAAGCAATGCTCCTGGCTTATGTTGCTTGAGGTGCATGCCAGTTTGGGGCCGACAAGTGGGCTGGACATGTGTGCTCCACTCCAGCACTCTTGGGAGTCAACGCCTCGCATCTTTAACCAACACTGTGGGGGGGGGGGGGGGGGGGTGTGGGGGGGGGGGGGGGCTCGACAAACCACATCGCCCTTCCGACTTGCCGATTTCAATGAAACATAATGAAACCAAGAGACCACCAGGCTGGACTCAATCTCGGAGCGATGCAGAAGCGTGACAAAGGACGTGTCGACATGCGGTGCAATGCCGTACTGGCCATCCTGGTAACCTTGCCAGGGGTCTCAGTTTCCAGCACAAGCATGCCCAATGCGGGCATGAGCTGCTCTCCAAAAGTCACAAGAGTCACTGGCCTGGACATGTCGGGTATCTGGAAAGCCTCAGCCTCCACAACGGTGATTGAAATGCGGCATCCAAATACGACTTGTCCTCTCCTAACGCTCGGGAGAAGAGCGGCAACAACTTGCAGGCCAACTCCTCCATGGCCGCAGCATAGTTCTCCACTCCAGTCCTCCAAGCTGTCCCAAGTTCGTGTGGCCAGGGCATGTGTTCTAACCGGATGTTTCTTGGCCCGTGCTCACGCTTGATGATGAAGGCCTCAACCACATTTCCTTTCGGCCTCCTTGGAAGCTTTCGGCTATGCAACGGCAGATAGCCTGTGCCGCCAGGGAATGTTCCCTGGTCCATTGCATACTTGTTCTTGGTTTCAACAGGCAAGGATCCAAACTCCTCAACAAGCTGCACGCTTGCGTCCAGAAACTCACGCTTGATTCCATGGTTGACTAGGAAGAAGAACCCAACTTTTTTGCAAGCATCCCGCAGTTGCGTCACAATGCTTTCTGGGTCTCTGTCCCAGGTGGCCAAATCTATGGTCGGAATTTCCTCATCTGATGCTGTGGGAATGGTCGCCAAGGAGCTGGGAGCAGCCCACGCGACGGCTTCATTCTGCAGAGATGCTTCTTTTGCTGATGCATGATCAGAGGGTCCCGTTGCAGTCCACCGGTTTCCGTTCTCTGTTCGTGCAGGGCTTCGGCTTCGCGCCATTGCCGCAGTGGAGGCGCGATCAGTCGCAGCCTCCAGCAGCCGCGTGAGAGCCCCAGCACCAGCTGCAGCGCCGTCTGCTCGTAAAGAATACTCTTCAAGGATCTGCCCTGACAAGCGTTTGCTGCTACCACTCTCGCAGCCACTCCGCCTCAATACCACCTCCAAACAATGCCCGAGCTCACCCAAAGAAAGCAGCCCATCTTTGTCAGCATCAAACTCTTGCAAACAGTCTTCGGCCGATGGCAGCTGAAGTCTTCTGCATCGTGCCATGACATGGAGCTGCTACAAAAACAATTGCCACTTCCTTAGCCTTAGCGTCAGCTTAACCAAAAAAGTTCTGCTGGGCGGCTATGTCCCTGTGGCCGTCTGCTCCTTTGAAGATCCTGCTACCTTTGTGGGAGCCAGAAGTCTCCGATTCCGGCACAGCCAGCTCTCGGGTTTGGGGTCGATTGTTCTACCCCCATCACTCACCATCAGACCCGCCTTCGTTTCGTAAATGCGCGCATCCGAAGATCTATTGCAGTTGAGCATCATGAGTCATGAGCATCTTGGGGCCAGGAGAGTGCCCCCTCACCTCTTTTCTCGAACCCTGCTCCGCCTGCGGCTGATTAGACGCGTGCGGGCATACGCATGCCAGCTACAGGCATTCAAACGGCGCGCAACCGAAGATTTATCGCGTGGACGTGGCGGTGGCGGCTCCAGAGACCAGCCATGGAGATTAGCTTACGCTTATGCTGTGTGGAATGGAAGAAACTCACTTCTATTTCACTCCACAAGATCCCATGCGGACATCTCCTGCCGGTTTGGGCTCATGAGCAGGAGTTTCAAGATCACGCATCAAGCTTTCAGCACAACACTTTGCCCGCGCTGAACTGGTTCAGCTATACTGGGCAACCCGCATTCGTGCCATTAATGCTGATTATTGCTTCATGGAGCTTCATGCTTTGACTTTGTTCCAATTACTTGGACAGAGGGCGGCAGATGCGCGCAAGTTTTGCCTGGTGCCGTCTGAGACGCTCGACATCCTGTTCCGCACATACGCTCGCTTCGGAGCTAGGTGCAGGAACAGAAGCTAACTGAAACGACATCCGTCCCTGCAGAACTGTGTCACAGGTAGGATACGGGATGTGTCTCTTGCATCTATTCAGCAGCCAATGCCACACACGCGCACACATACACAAAGAGCAAGGCAAGAGACTTCAAAGACATGAGGCCTTCTAGTAGAGCAGCAACACATCCGAGGATGTGTGATTGCTGGGAGAGTAAAACCAAAGCAGCGCAGCCACTTTGTAAGCTGTCGAAAGCGAGCCATTTGTCAACTGCAGCCACGGCCCCATCTTGGACCCAGGGAGCTCGTCGGCTTACGGCCGGCTTAAACAACACATCTTAGCCAATGCTTAAACATGCTTAAACCCGCTTTAGATCACTGAAGCCTTAAGCCTTTACAATCACTGGACACTGCACCCGTCAGAGCAGCAAACGTGGTGTTCAACGCGGACCTCGTCGAACTCTTCCTCGTGGTGGTGACGATTGCTGAGCAAATCGGCAAAAAGTACGACTCTCGTGGCTTCCAATTCAACCCGCGTGAAATCAATCCTAAGCAATCTAGCCCAAACAACGGACTTGAGGCAATCACAGGCATACCTATAGATTCACCCTGGCTTCACCTTGCGCTTGTCAACCTGGGGCTTAGCCTGGTTCGGAGGGTCTCGCAGCCACAGGCAACTCTGATCGACTGCTACACTGTGAGGATCGCTTAGAGTCATGAAGGTTATCCAACTGGTCCTGCGCACATGGAACTTCCACACGGGAGGTAGCCACGTTGATGTCCTCCTCCATCAAAGGATCCCTGCGCAGAAGATGAGACCAAAATGACCAAAACTGCAAATTTCACATATTTCAACTGATAGGTGAGCTATGTCGAGTTCCTCTTCGGGTCACGCCAGGCCTAGATGCCGGCTGTGTGTTCAGGAGGTGAGATTGGCCTGTAGTTGTATGCACGGCACATGCTGTCAAACCATCCATGCCACTCTCCGCATGATGAGGCGCTGGCCGACACTTGTTCTGATGGATAGAGATTTGCTCCTCTTCCGATGCTCCTGTGCTGCAGACTGAGCTTCATGCACCTGACCTCCGACTGCCTCTGCATGCAATAGGTCCTCTTTCCCCATGTGCGCATCTATCACGCGAGCCTTAGCTACCGGCGACTAGAAGCGAAGGACTGCCAGAACTACAGAGCCTGCCAAAAAAAGAGTGAAGGCCCACTCACTCACTTGCTTACACGCTCACCCACTGCTTGATTCATTCACTGACGCTTGTGCGAGTCATTTCTCACACCTTCGTGGTGTAGAGTGGATCTAGAAAGCTTGTTTCTCTGCACAGCTAGGCTTGGACTTTTCGTGGCCTCCACTTAGAAGACTCGTCAAGCAAGGCATAGGCCTGCGTAGGCCTTGAAGGCAGCGCTTCTAGCCGACTTTCTGCTTAAAGTTGTTTGCGCTCCAACCAAGACAGTGGTGCCCTGAGCGCTGCACACCTCGACTGCATTGGTTCACTTTGCAAGCAGCGGAAAGTTTAGGGGCATCTTGCAGTCACAGAGCTGCAGCGTCCGCATGATGTTGCTTCACGTCTCCATAGCCACCCCGTAGATACTCGATCCACTCCTGCCCCAGCACGGCGAGCCTCTTGAGCAAATCGAGCTCTACTGATGACCCCTGGCGACCCTTGCCTCGTACGATATTTTCCCGTCATGTTTGAGATCAGCCTCGTTCCTTGCATGTTTCCAGATGCAAGCACAGAGAAGAACGTTCAACAAAGGCGGCACAAGTCTTTGGCACTCTCTGTCGCAGCATGGCCATCCAAGTCGCAGCAGTGTTTGCACCTCATTGCCTTCAAAGGTCTCCCCCAAAACCTCCTTGAGATTTTCCACCTCAGAAACAAAGCTGCAAACTGATGCCCATTGCCAAGTAAGCGAAGCTGTGGGCCGAAGTCATGGCCGGCATGACGAGTGGTGGCTCGCCCGGTTCTCCCGTGTGCTGAAGCCAAGCAGCAGTAATGAAGCCAGAGCTGTCGGTATCAAAGCGACGGAACGCCACCTGAGTGGACTAACCAAGTCTATGAGGGAAGGAAGTTCGCAGACGCATCTCAGCAACACCAGCGCCCACTCGGGAATTAAATGCATTTGGAGCCCATCTAGTTCCGGTTGCTCCAACAGCGCAAGTGATGGTACTTTGAAGTCTCGCCCGTAGTGCATGCAAAGGTCTGGCATGGCTCGGCGGGGTGGTTGCATGTTGCTAGAGACTGCCTAGAGGCTGCTGGTCTATACCATGCCAGGACCTTATCCAAATCACAGACACAAGCCTTCAGAAGATCGTCGTGGAGTGCTATCCTTGAAGACACCTGGCGGGCTCCACATAAGACTAAACCAGTTCAACGAAAACAGCCGCACCATGCCGAAATGAATTTCAGAATCCTTACTTGTGGCCATTTGCTGGAAATCCTGTTCCAAGTTTCCTAGACATACAAGTCTTCATATTCATGTAATCTAGCTCCCCCACCTACCAAGGACCCACTTGTCAAGTACGGTGTTGAGAAGACGTCCTGATAATGACACCCGCCAGAACCAACACCCCTAACCCCTCTAGTTCTAAAAAAAAAACAAAGCCAAGCCCCGAATACCCCCCCGCCCTAATTTCAAAAAATCTACAGCACCCTCCATCCCATGACATGGGTGACGAGGTTTAAGAATTTATTGAACTTTTGGAGTGGGATCGGATAGCCAAACATTTCAACAAAAGCCCCAAACTGGGGCATCGTCCGACTATACCGGCTTTGTCTCTGCGTTTGAACGATGTCGCGATGCCGCATTATTGGTGAATTTCATGCTCAGACCTGTGATTTATGTTGGCCCGCGGTGGGGCCCTTCCGAAGAATGTCGAACTGTGGAACCCTGGAGTTGACACTTTAACTTGGCTCACATGTATACTGTATACTTTCTTCAATCAAATACTTTATACAATTTACATAATATACTTTACCACACAGCTATGCATAGTGCAAGACTTTTAGCAGCAACTAGAAGCAGGCATTTGCCACAACGTCCCCATCCGAACCCCGACAGCTTGGCAATCAAGCCCCACTAGGCGGAAGCGCCATGGCAGCAAGGAACTCCCGGTAGTTCACTTCGTCCTTTCCAAGCTTCTTCTTTCGCTTTTGATGATTGGGAGTATCTGTGAACCTTTTTCGACGGCGTGTGCTTGGCACAATGCACACACGCCCACAAAAGCAGGTCCTTGTGGTTGGCATCCAAAGCTCTGAAAGCATTCCTGATCACTTGCTGCAGAACACACGATGGCACGAAAAATCAGCACTGCACTACACACTAACTTTCTAAAGGTCCAGCAACAAAACATAACAAAACTCAACCCCTCCCGTTCCAAAGCAGTTCCTGCAGATCTTGATAGACATGCCTTGCATGATGCCAAGGATCTCCAGCGTTGCGTCGTCCATCTGGACATTCTTTTCCACTGCAATCTTGAACCTCAGCTTCCAAGCTGACAGCTTCGGATTTTTTTCACAAGGGACTCTTCGGATTGCAGAATGAGTTGTCTCGCCTGATCTGACTAAGAATCTTTGGGGCTCACAAGCTTGCCAACGCACCCTGGTTCTCGGATGTCTTGTCGCCGTTACGTGCCTGCAACATGCCTTGGCAAACCTTGACGAAGTCATGAGCCACAGCGTTTAACCATATGATGACCTCGGTACATTGTTCAAATACGGTACACATGGAAAGCCATCTGAATCTACAAATCAAGCAGCTCGTTGATTGTTATGGTTCCACTGCGATCCTTGTCTATTTCCAAGAAAGCATCGCGGACCTGGTCAGGAGACCGATTCAAGCTCTGAACGTCTGCCTTTCTGACATACATGCTTACCGTACTTGTCGTGATCCCGCGGCCTTGCTGCGCTCTTCCACGCTGAGTGACCATGCCATCACGCCCAAGCAAGCTCTGCGGAAAACGGACACCTCGAAAAGCAACCAACCACCCGCGGCAGCACTAACTCCAAAAACACCAAAACACAGACACGCACAAGAAAGCAAGCAAGCAAGCAAGCAAACAAACAAACAAACAAACCAACATTTTGTGTTTTTGTAATTTTGTGTTTTGTGTTTTTGTGTTTTTGTGTTTTTGTGTTTTTGTGTTTTTTGTGTGTTTGGTTTTGTGTTTGTTTTTGTGTTAGTTTTTGTGATTGCTTTTTTTGCATGTTTTTGATTGTTTTTGTTTGTTCTTGTTTTTGTGTTTTTGTGTTTTTGTGTTGTTGTGTTTTTGTGTGTTTTTGTGTTTGTGTTTTTGTGTTTTTGTGTTTTGTGTTTTTGTGTTTTTGTGTTTTTGTGTTACACAAAAACACAAAAACACAAAGGCGCGAAAACACAAAAACACAAAAACACAAAAACAAACACAAAAGCAAACACAAAAAAACAAACACAAACACAAAAACGAAGAAAAACAAGCAACAACACACAAACAAACACGAAAACAACACAAACACAAAAACTAAGAAAAACAAACAACAACAAACAAACAAACACAAACAAAAACAAACAATCAATCAAACAAACAAACAAAAAAACAAACACACACACACACACACACACACACACACACACAGAGACAGACAGAGACAGACAGACAGACAGACCGACAGACCGACAGACAGACAGACAGATCGGCAAAATCTGATGAAACATTGAAACGTTCTCCGAATGAAATGTCAGATGAAAGAAGAGAACCCTCAGACACACGCACACACGCGCACACGTGCACACGCGCACCGACGCACCGACGCACCGACGCACCGACGCACCCACGCACCCACGCACCCACGCACCCACGCACCCACGCACCCACGCACCCACGCACCCACACACCCGCGCACCCGCGCACGCACCCACGCACCCGTGCACCCGCGCACCCGCGCACGCACCCGCGCACCCGCGCACGCACCCACACACCCACGCACGCACGCACACACGCCACACACGCACGCACGCACCCACCACCCCCCACGCAAAACCACCACCCATCACCCACCACGCACCCAGCACCCACCACGCACCCACCACCCACGCACCCACCACGCACCCACCCACCCACGCACACGCACCAACCGACCACGCACCCGCGCACCCACCGCACCAACGCCACCACCGCACCCACGCACCCACCACGCACCCGCGCACGCACCGACCACGCACCCACGCACCCACGCACCCACCACGCACCCACGCACGCACCACGCACCCACGCACCCACCACGCACCCACGCACCCACCACGCACCCACGCACCCACCACGCACCCACGCACCCACGTACGCACGCATGCATCGACCACGCACCCGCGCACCCACCACGCACCCACGCATCCACCACGCACCCACGCACCCACGTACGCACGCACGCACGCTCGCACACCTAGCTGCGGTTTCAACTCGGCACGCCGTGGTGCCTTGGCAAAGTTGCACAGGTCTTCGATCATTGATTGGTCGATTACGTTGGCCTTGCAGTGCGAAGGAGAGTGCAGGCGGACATAACAAAAACGACCAATCGAGAGGCAAGGGGCTCTTTGCTCGCGAGTCTGAAGCCAGCGATGATTCAGAGCCTCCACAGGAGAGGCGCTGGCAACATTCGGTGCTGCAGAAATCCACGTGCCAGCGGTATTTTCGGCAGAGGAGAAGACAGCCGGATCATCATTCATTTTGGAGTGGAGCTTTTTTTGTTGGTGCGTTTGTGCGTTTGGACGTTTGTGCCTTGCCTACACGTCCATTATTTCCTGCTCCAGGCTTGTCTTGACAGGTTTCAGATTCATCTGGTGTCATTTGAACTTTCCAATTCTGAGCGACTTGTCACTCTTGAAAGATCGTAAGCATTGTCAAACGTACGAGTACCTGCTTCTTGCACCAAGCAAAACGTGCAGATCAGTCATCGCTCCTACATCGTCACGCCCTGATTGGCTGTCATTTAGAACCGCGGCTACTGGCCCTCATTAACACCAGCGTACCCATATCATCTGGTGCACTCTCTGTTGAGATGCAACTCTGCCGAAATTTAACATTTGGCAAACAGCTTCCACGTGCCTTTGCCGCGGTTAAGCGGGTCTCGGGATCCACCACCAGAAGCTTCTGAACAAAGTCCTGCCCCGGGGTCACGAAACGCATCTCTCATGCCTCCCATTGTGTCACTCGTGGCCAACGGCTACAAAACCCTTTCCACTACTGTGCTTCAGCACTCCGACAGACACTAGAATCACGAGAAGTCACACCAGGACAGGACTTCGATGTGCCAAGGATGCAAACTGAAACTGGGGAACTGCATCCTTCGCTTCGGCGGAGACCTTGTTCCATACTGCCTGCCGCAGCGACACTGCTTCCCATAGCTTCCCAGCAGCCCCGCCGTGTGGGCTTTGAAGCCCGTGAAACTCTACACATCGTGCACTGCATTCCCGGGCACAGTTGCAGCTACTTATGTAGCGGATGAGCAGGCCTGCTTCTTTGAGAAGTGGCCATCCTCGACACATACACCGCACGTGAATGAACGTAACGTGTTCCCATCTGCTACGTGCATCATTTTTGCATCGGCTTCACATGAGAATGCGAGAACCTGTCCTTGATGTCACGGATTTGCTTGGCTTCTGCTCCAGAGAAAGGCATGTAGCCTTACAAGAAGTCCCAGCAAAGCATGTCACATGCTAGTGCATATGGACAAAAACATCACGCATCACATGCCCAAGAGCTTGAAGCACAGATAAAGACCCTGCGAGTCTACGAGTAGCCGAAAAGGAGGACAAACGATACGACGCCCAGGCTCCAAAGGTCACCTCGGCGTGCTCATAGAGCCACAAGGTGAAGTTACACTGCACGGTTCAATGTGATTGCCCTTAGCAGCCGAAATTGTTTCTTCCAGAAGGCTTTCTCAGTTGTACTGGGCTCCGTGCATTGCGACGTGTAGGACTTTTCGAGCACCTGCGATGACTGTCTTTGTGCTTCCATCCAGGCAAGCTCACCTGCTATGCACTTGCCTCAGGCGCCACGTAGGCCAACGTTCCGCAACTAACCGCCATTGTCGTATTCGGCTGCCATATCTTGCCTGACATACGAACAGCCACAGCGTCTCCAATGCTGTTTGTCGCCCTCAAAGATATCGATGCATATGGCCGGGCTACTGAAGCCAAAGTCAATCAATTTCAAGTGATCGGAATCCTCGGTTGCAAGTCTGCACTCGTTCCCACAGGCATGTAAGTGCCAGTTGGAGCTGATTGTACTGCACCTTGTGTTCCCGAGTACTTGGACCAGCACTTTGGTTTCATAAAGAAAATTCTCCAGCTTGATGTCGCGATGAACCTGAAGATCAAGCCAGAACAGGCACAAAATCAACATGGTGATCGACGGTTGCTCGAAAAGTTGCCAATGCCAGCAGAGGAGTCGACCGATTCACATCCGAAACATCTCTCGCCGACTGCTGCCAGGCTACAACATCATGGCTATGGATATAGTTCACCGCCAGAAGCATCTGATGCAACAGTTGCACCAGTGACTGCTTAGAGTCTACCGGCCCACGCCCAAGCTTGCAGCACTCTGTCTGAACATCTTGCCATGCACCTGGTACACGGCTTTTGCTGCATCCTTTTCGGAGAACCGCTTGCGTTCGACCACACCTTCAGTGACGGTGGCCAGGTGGTTTTCATGGGTTGCAACCCCTTGCTTGTCGGGCGAAAGCTGTATAATTTTGAGCTTGGAAGCGGTCAAAGAGCTCACCGCCTTCCATGCACTCCTTAGCTTACTGAAGCAGCCCTTCAATCCTGCTTTTCCATGCATTCAAGGCCGATAGCAGACTTCCCTATGCAAGCCTTCCTCTTTCTGAAGAGCATCCATGACCAAAAACAGCTGCTCATCAGACTCGTACACGTCCACCAGAGACGCAACGTGCGGATGATCCATGGCGAGGAAGATTTCCTTACTGCTGCTTTCAGCGCCAGTTCCCGCAAAATTCCGAAAATGCCGGCAAGGGACAGCTTCACTCTCCAGTTCCTTCCGCTTGTCCTTGCTCACGCCACGCAGTTTGAACGCCTTCACCGCAAACTTCTCCTCAGATCAGCACTGCATTGCCAAGTCACGGTATAGAAATTGGTCTTTCGCAGATCCCGGGACGGTGAACAAAGCGGGATAGGCGAAGCCGTGTGAGCGACTTTGCTCTTGCTCGGACACAACCATCCCACCAAGGCACGCCCGAGTGTATGCACGTTGCCAACTTCACCTCTTGTCAGCTCATGTATGCCCGCATACGTGCGCCAAGAAACTGCATGTTGCTTCAGGAATGATTGACGCTGCCACGCCTCTCCATTGTAACCTGTCCCCAGGACCTTCAAGGCTCCCGCATAGGCCACGAAGAATCAACTGTTGTGAAGGTTAGGTCGTCTAGGTGTCCTGAATGTTTCACAGAAAGCTGGGCCTTGTCTAAGCTGCTGTAATCATCTTCAAACTTCTTCGGTGGTCGATGATACCGTCCAGTAATGTTTAGCCTGCAACAGCTGAACATGAACCCAGCAACGCACCTCGCTTGCTTTTTAAGCATTGAACTGAACAACGAGCAACACTGATGCCCTCCCCGCCCCCACACCCCCCACCCCGCCTGCCGCTGCGCTCTGCAGCCCTTGAGGTGACGAGCGACAGGCCATCGGATGTGGGATCTTCCCTGCCGCAGTGGGAGCTCAACATAGCGTTCGTCCGTGCTATGTCTCGCTTCACGGAGTCTGACCTTCTTTCTACGGCAACCCCAAAAGCGCAACAACAAAAAAAGGCGCCGTGTTTTTGGCTCCGGGCCGTGGCCGCTGAGCAGTCACCACAAACCGGAGTGACCGAAATACAGCTCAAGCAGCACAGATCCGGAGGAGATCGGCTGTTCTGGTGCGACGGTGACCTTGATGTCGGATTCGATGAAGGTTGTGTGGAAGCGTCAACACTCGATGTGCTATTGAAGGGGGTCAGGGATCAGGGCCAGTGTGACATTCGTCGTCGAAACTTTTATTTTGTCGGCAACCGCAGCCCTCGACAATCCGCCAGAAACGATTAAGACCACTCCCAAGAATTGTTTCCATCAAACAGGTTTCCGCATACTTCTCGCGCAGTGTGACCCTGTCATCTCATGCAGGCAACATGCGCGGTGCAGTTTGGGATTCTGACATCCGGTTGCGCGATTCAGAAACAAAAGCCGAACACGTGGTGATAGTTTCCTATTGACCCCAAGTGAAACAGAAGGCGGCAGGACAGATTCGGCATCACCTGTCTGGAACTGAAGCACGAGCTCAGTCTACGAATGCGTGTGATACCCTGCCATCCGCAAACCCCATAAGTTCTTGCAAAACGTCGACGTCGTGGCTGCAACGCCTCCCTCCCTCCCTCTCTCTCTCACTCGCTCTTTGCACTGTTGCGCGACCTGTACACAAACCAAGACTTTGGTCGCAACATTGTTCTCCCGCCTCTGTGTTTCATTCTTTTTTTTGTCGATGATGTGAACCGCCGACTTGGCATGAGCTTGACCCATGTCAAGCTGGCCGCGCAATCTCACAGGAAAATCTCGTTAGTGTGTGCTAGAGGCCAACCAAATCCAGGAGTGCTGGGCTATAGTAGCAATCTGAGTCAAAGGGTGGGTGCGCATGCCGGCATGTTTGTCTAAATCCTCGACTGGCTGCAGAACTGCACTGCTGAGCCATCTCTGGCAGAGCAAAACTACATTCTATTGAGAAACTTCCATAAGTCTGCTTTGTGGAACGGCAAACCATACCGTACATCCAGGTAATCAGGAACCCTGACATCCTATACGACCCCCCTCCCAGCCACGCGCTTGAGCCCATGGGATGGCGGTTCCAAATCTGAAGCAGGCCAGCAATGCTGCCCCCAACAAATAGTCAAGTTTGCAAGAAAAGGACTGTGATCATCCGTGGTCCCTGCACGACGGTCCATGATGTTGCTAACCCCTGAGATCATCTTCTTTTCAGACAGCCTCAGTGCCGCACCCGCGTCACCACTCATGATCCCAGTGTTACGCGCAATACAGAAACTGCAGGAAACAAACGCCCCCACAAGCCTCCGGCTTGCGCCGGGGGCCGCCCCAATTTACTTCTTCCATTCCACCTGAAATGCAGTATTGATAGATTTAATCGACCCCCCTCTCACAAAAACATCGAAATAATCAATACAAACGCAACACTCATTGCAATCATGCCTTCGGCCTCGGCCATAGGTCAACTACCTCATTGAGATTCCTAACAAAATCTTCATATAACACTGTCCCTCTATGTCGATTTCAGTCTGAACTCTTTCAAGCCATTCAGTCAGATGCATCATTCGCGAGGCGATCAAACATGTCACATATGACAGATTCGCTCATTCTGGGTTTTGGGCTTAAACAGAGCATCGTCCAGCAAGTGCCTCCAGTGCATTCTGTATACGATGCGGACTTGCATACAGCAGATGGATGATACATTCAAAATTATTCAACATTTCAAACAATTTGGGGCCCCGACCCATACTTTCCCCAGAGATTGCTGAGCTGGGTTGAGCTCATAGCCGAGGGTGTTGAACCTAAGGCGGCACATACACGAACGCAACAGAAGATTCAGCGACCCTGCTAGTCTCCAGCACCGACTGACTGACTCCTGAAAAAGGAGTGTCATGAGGTCTGGGGTAACAGCCTTTAGAAACAGAACCGCTGTACGGCTTACCGCTCTCATGAACCCACTCACGTGTTTCATGCTTGGCAATGGCAACACCACACTTTTTCCGCCGCTCTCGCAGATATCGAAACATCCATATAACCACCATAGCTGCTGAGCCGAGATGTCGTGTTGCCCATAGGTTGTGAACATGCTTTGGCAAGAGGACCATCTCACCTGAGCGTAGGCTTAGGTCAACTGGACGCGTCACAGCACTGCCGAGAATGTGGACTGACATCAATAGATCTGGACAGCCTGTCGCCTCTGCAGCCCTAAGCACAACATGCCTGCAAAAGGGACCAGCAAATGGGCACACCTTGGATGGCCGACTCCTTTGTCTACCGACCGTTCTTCCAAGATGTTTCCGGTTTCTGCTTCCTCCAAGGCCATTATTTGTTCTCTGAGGCGTGAAATGCAGAAAGGCACCGAATTATGTTGCTTGCAGTCACCATGACATGAACTCCGTCTTTTCCACCAATTCAATTCTCGTCCCTGTGCTTCAGCCGCCATATGCAATGGAAAGAAACATCGCCTCAAAACGACCCGCAAACGGCTTGATTCTATTCGGACGATGAAAAGGGGGCGGCGTTGCGCGCTGAACGCGCCGGTGTTCTGCAGGTTTCTCCATGAAGCTTGGAGAAGCTCGGATCTCTGTGAAGTCGGGCATCCCAAGTTGCCGGGACCGTCAGAGATGGACATCCTTACCGTGCTGCAACTACTTCAGCTATGATAGTTTGGAGCCAGATCAGTCCCTAACATCTGTGAGGGCTACAAACACTCGCCGTAGTGCCACCCTTCACGGGGCCACGAAAGCTGGAATGCTCTTGACAAGGCTCACAAGCACCACGCCTGCAAATGGATGCGTTGCTGTGCGGCCACAACCTCTGAAACTTAGGCAAACGTGCCTGCCTGCCTCGTCAGTTAACCAGCGTCACAAGCTGATTGCACTGGATCTTGCGATCAGAGCTTCGATTCTTTGCACATCACCAGTCTCACGTGAAGGTGAATGTCTTCCTTTCCCAGTGATGCGGCCAGCCACAAGAGCTTTCCCAGCGGCGTGCTCCGAAGAAGCTGCCAACCTCCTCAATGCTAATGCGGGCACGATAACAAGCTCACCTCTGCAAATCAGAGCCTTGGTACCTGCTGTGCAGCTGCCTGTATCTCAGAATGTCTCAGGGGGCAGGAGGCTTGAACCTCAACCAACCACCATCTCTTCAGTGTCGGGACAGCATTGGCCAACTCGTCCTAACACTGACACTGATCACGACAGACCTACTCCCGCAGCCAGTATGAAATTGCAGTGGCGTCGCACAAGGTCCCTGATCAGCGCACGTAAACAAGCTCTAGCTGTGCACTTCTGTGGGCTGTTTTTTTTGGCTATTCGCTCCGAGTTTGCTCTACACACCATAGCCTCAAGGCTCACCTTGACAAGACAAACGGATGAAACTCAACTCGCCGAATCTGTTAAGCGCCCGCTGCATCCAGCCTTGCACCTCAGCTGCCGAATGTTGCAAACTGGCTGCAAAAAAGGCGTTTCAGCCGGCTAAGCCCACATACAGAAAAGCACACAAGTAGCTAAAGATTAACGAGAAACGCATGTAGCGCAACTAGCTGCCTAGCAAGAGGCCGATAGCGGCCAACTAGTCTTCACAGAAAAGAAGCTGAGGCAGCTGAGGGTTTGGCGCTTCCGGTATAAGTCGGCATCTGACCAGTCCTCCCATCCAGCGCTTCTCCTCTGTTGAGATCTCCGAATTTCCCGTTGGAAAAGAACTGCTTCATTTTGGCTGATGCTTCTAAGTTCGACAGGTTTGAGACAAGCCTCCTTGCAGGCAGCCAAGCAAACTGGCCCCAATCGCTGTGCGCGCCGTACGCGCCTTGCATGATGTGCTCTGCAGCGATCTGACTTTGCGGCTGCGCCCGCGGATTGTCTGGCTCCGGTGTGGCGTTCGGAGGTCGCCATGGGACCTCAAAGAAGCGGCAACTAAACTGTCAGTTCTTTGCCTGCAGCCCGGCTTTTGAAAGTTCCATGGCCTGAGCATGTGCCCAAGCAGGTCGCCTAACCCGAAAAAATGCTGAGGAACGCCATCGCCACCCTCGCCGTCGGAAGCCGCGGGTGGAGGCGGAGGCTCGCTGGTGAGCGCCTGCTCTCCGCCACTGCTGTTACCAGACGCAAAGGTGTTGGGTGCGGTTGTGGGTATGGCTCGCAATGGTTCGCTGTACTGCCCCGCTTGTGAAACTTGCCTAAAAGTTGCTACAGCATTCGGGCCTCTCGGACATATTGGTAAAGCGTTTTGTCTCGTAGGAGGAGAGCCACGTCTGCCTGCGCTGATAGCCACTCCAGGCGAGGAATGCACATGTAAAGCATTATCTTGGATGTAAGATGACAAAGCAGTGACCAAGCCCTCCCAACCTGCCCAGACCCGCGGCCCTCACTCAGCAAACCTCAGCATGTTCCGAATGCCCAGGACTGTCACTCTGCGGCTCACGAAGCTGGTAAGGCCCGGGCGTTGCACTATTCGCTTCATCTCACTGCGACCTGAGATGAAACCCACCCCCTGGGCAAAATCTTAGGAGATTGACACCAGCGGACACTAGTATATCAAAACAGGTATCAATGCGTGGCACATGCCTGCTGCACATCGACATCCTGGACTGAGGCTGGGCACGATGGGAGATGATGGACTGGTCGAACCATTCCCTTTGGACGAAGGTGCTTGACTGATGATACGTCATGAACTAAGCGAACCGCAACACACCAACAGGCTCCAAATTGTCAGAAATCGAGCCTGCAAACTCGTACAAAGTTAGATCCAAGGAAGTGGGGTATGTGAACCCTGGATGAATTCTGACAGGCATCTGATGCGACTCTAGGCCCAACACTGGAAACCTCGGCAGGCGTCTGCACGCGTCCCATGCCCGGTTAAGACATGCAGATCAATCACTGACATTCAACCTCTGGGTCGCTGACTGATCAGGCGTACGCAGGAGATAGAGTAAAAACTCAAGAACATACAGGCCACCTGGAAACAAACGGTCAGTTCCACAAAAAATGCCTATGGTCGGGTGCATTCCGCGAAAGCTGGCTGCGGCCCAGGAGCAATCGTAGACATTCCTCAGAGGGCACGGTGGACAACTCAAGCATTGATCAACTGTTTCGAGAGCTGTCGAGACACTGCTGCTTTGGAACGTCCGCATCAATTGCCTTCATCTTTTCCAGGCCAGTCACAGCCTCGTGAAGCGGTTGGCTTCTTGAGCTTCTTCAGGTTCAACAGCATTTCCATTTGCAGAAGCATCAGACAGAAGCATCGCAACGTGAATGAATTGCCCGAGCGTCACTGTACAACACAATGTGATCGAGTAGTGTTTGCTAGCAGTGTAGTGGACGCACTCTCTGAGGTTGACGCAGCCTTCCATGCTCGGATGGATGCCGCTGCTACTGTCCCATCGGCCCCCAGCTTGAAGCCCTGAAGCAGCTCAAGCAAATTCTCCCAAATGCAAGAACTGTCAAGACTCAGAAGGTTACACTAGACGAAATCACTGTCGAGATGCGGCGCCACCCAATGGATTGTTGAAGAGCTCTCTGCGCAGGTAGCCCTTCCCAGCTCCGTCGCACACAAAGAGCACGAGAACTAAACGGGACTACCATGAAACTGATCATGCCTCTGCACTTGCGACCTTTTGATGTATACTGCCTAATGAATGAAGCCCTAGCGTCGACCCTGTCTGGAGCATGGCACTAAAATGAACAGTGTTTCCTTTGAGCTGCATGGGGTTTCCTCGATATCTAGCACAACAAGTTCGATTGAACTTATACAAAGGAGTAGTATTGGAAGACAATTTAGTACGCTCGCTTTCTTGGCAATGTATGAGTTCGCCTTCTACAAGCAACGCTTGATGGGCATCAGCCTCCTGCTTGGTGCAATGGAGTCACCGGTCGTTTCACGGGCAAAGAACTTTGTGAGGGAATCAGCAGCAGCACTGAACCAAAAAACGCTCCGCCCCCCTACCCGCCACAAGCAAGTCCTTTGGGCAGACAGAACAGTCAAAGCGACTTTGAGCTTTAAAAACGTCCATTCGCAAACACTCCAACGCTTCAGGCAGGCAAAAGGCATGGGACAAGAGACAGTCCGCACAGCTCCCGACGCATGCATTCCTACCTTCCTTTTCCTAGCCACTAGTCCTAGAACACAATGTCTTCGGATTCAAACGCAAACACGTCCTTGAAACTTAGAAGCTTGCTTGCGCTTCGCATCAGCGCACCTAACCGACCCAACCTTGCCTTCAACAGCTTGATCTGGTCGTCTTTCGGCACCTCAGGTGAGATTACCAATGCTCCATGAGCCAGCTTGTAAACAAGGAATACCTGCAAATCATCCTGGCTTGGGTTCAGCGACAGTCGTACAGGCATCCGACAAAGTCATGGCATGGTCATGGCCCCTATGTCTTTCCGCATGTAAACGCCAACCCAAGAAAGTCATGAAAAGTCCTGGCCCCGCCGCCTCCCCCAAGTAAACGCTAGGGCAACACGCACCATTACAAATAGTAAATGGCAAAGCATTGGGCAATCAATCGGGAAGTTTTAGGCATTTCACTTGGCAACACCATCCAGGAGCAACCCGTACAGAACAGAAACCAGAACGCACGAGCTGCCGAAACACGAGTGAACGCTACTTTTTGACAGCGTCTCCCCGACCCATACGTATAGCGTCAACGGCCCAGGGTTTTGCGAGTTGACGGAAGGGGTCTGGGAGTTCAGAGTCCTGGGATTCTTGGGGGTTCCAAGCCTTACAGGGGCTCGAAAGAGTTCACCGTTTGGGGCCCCTAAGTTCTAAAGTGTTCCTACACAGCAGGGTATGGTTGCGATTGGGCAACTGGGGCTGGGCACAAGCCTACTGCGCGCAAGGCCCGCGTAAGGCCCGCGTAAGGTCCGCGTAAGGCCCGCGTAAGTCCTAGCTTGGTTTGGTGACCAATGGGCCTGGAAGGGAAGGGTTGGAAAAACGGTTTTCCAGCCCAACACACACCCAAAAACCACGCTTTCCAGACCCCCTATCTCAGCTCCAGAACAGAGGTCTGGGAAAGCCGCGATTGAAAGCTCCGATTCCTTACCCGAAACAAAAGCCGGACTTGGGTTCGGGTTGCAACATCCACGGCTGTAACATTTACAGCGACGCAGCTCATGGCAGAACAATCGCGTTGATTCCGAACTCCCCCAAGTAAACGCAATAATAGTAGACCAAAGAATGCCCGATCATGCACCAAGAAATTGTTGCGATTCCTTGGTGTCTCAGGGTTTGCATGTCGCGAAATGTCCAATGGTCAGGGATCATGGCCGAATGTTGCGATTCCCTGGTGTTTTAGGTCGGGCCACGACTTCTGGGTTACAGCCTTCTCTGGGGGCCCACAAATGGGCCACGACTTTCACCATTCCCTGTACCAGCGCTTCTCCCTGGAAAACTAAGAAATCCTGGTCCAGAGGCCCCGCAGGGCTGCAGGAGCCTAGGGCCTCGAATCTCTTTCAACCCGAAAAACTCCTAAAATGCAATCCCCTGCAGCCTAGCTGTGCCTTGTACCGCTGTCAATCCTGGGAGGGGGTTTCCGAAAGGAAAGTTTGTTCCCCCTCTTGCCTCCGCCGCATGCTTACCTTCCGCCCACCCTCCCCCCCCCCCAGCCCTCTGAGGCAACCTCCCCGGAAACAATCCTCAAACACCGTTCTTGATGTGGCCGTGAAGTTAACATACGAGATGTGATGGCCACATCTCTGGTAGAGTTAGCTCCGCTGATTCTCGTGCCGTGAATCTGGAAGGAAAGCTGGCAAAACTGCTACGAGTACTTGTCCGTGGGTGGCCCTGGAGCCTCAAGACGCGCCTTAAGCAGCCAGTACAGTCAACTGCCGAGGGGCGGGTTCCCAGGCAGAGTCCAAGCAAACGATACGTGGCGCATCCTGAAGAAGTGTTTGGCAGGTAAGTGTGGCGATGCCTTTGGGCTCGTGAGTTCACCAGGGAAACATCAAATGTTTCTGAGTCGCTGGGTGTTCTTCACTGGAGTCCGCCAGCTCGATGGCACGGTGCGGATGGCACACGAAGAACCTACGTTAGTTCCAACATGTTTCAACTTATGCATGCTTTGTGACTCGGGACTCGCCACATGCTCGTCTAGCTTTCTGCCAGGTAGCACACACCAGTGGAGGTTGCCCTGACAAAGAAAAGATGGGACTAGCTTACATCATGCTGATACAGTACCGTCTTTCAACTCCATCACCTCATTGACGGGGTAGATGAGGACTCTCTGTGAGGCAACGCCCCCTGAGACGCTCCTGCAAGCGGAGAGACCACTCTACAGTCTTTCCCAGTATCTGCACGTTCCTAGCCACGTTCCTGGCCTGGTCCAGGTCTTCACGTTTTCCCAGCCCTTCTCACCACCTCGAGACTCATGTCGCTCACGCGAAGTACATCAGGTCTCTCACGCTCTGCTCGCTGCCGGGCTGCTGTGCGCGCCACAGGCGGTGAGGCGGGTAAAAAACTGCGTCTTTGCAACCTTTCGAGATTACCGCCAGTCAAAACAACCAGAGTGGACAACGTCTAGTCTAGCCAATCCTGGCCATCCTACCCAATCCTCGCCATCTTATCCATCTTGAAAACTTCGCAGAGACACGTACAGCTCCTCTTGCAGCTTGGATGGTGCAGCCACATCAAGTGCCAAGCGCCTGCACAGGTTTTAGGGGGCCCCAGCCTTCCACCGGCTCAGATCCCAGAAAACTTCCCATGGCGAGACATTCTGCCAAGCTTCATGAAAAAGTCCATAATGGTGTCGTTGAGCCACTGCTCATCCTCAGGGATGTCATGTACGTCCATGAGTCCAAAGTCAAAGTGATCATTCCGTATGCATGAACCGAGGGCTTGCAGAAGAGGCGAACGACCACGAGCCTCCAACAGGTCAACGTCCCTTTCCTTCGCCCGTCGGACACAACACGTGCGCTTAAAAGAAGCCGAGTGACTAAAACAATACTGCTGGCATGCGCAACGTACATCAGTAATTGCAACAAGGGTGCTTCAAGGACGGTGCCCTGGTAGCGAAGAGCAAACGGCCTCAGGTGGCGCGCAGTGTCTGCATCAGCCATCTTGAGATATCTGACGTCTTGAGCATGGAACTCCACAGCTGGCCGAGGCGTCAATCCCAGCGAACGGGGTCCACGCCTCAGTCTAAACGCATGTCACGTAAGTCAGGGCCTCTATTGTTAACGATGGTGCCAAAGGCAGCTTGGCCGCAGAGTGAGATGCCGCAGCCAGGCCATCAACGTTGCCAGCACTGGTCTCAGCTCCTGTCAGGAAAGCAGCACAAGTGCCGTGCAACCTTCCCAGCCTAGTGCTCAAGTGCATCACGTATCATCACGTGTGAGGCCTCTAAGAAAGGTGAGAGCGTCAATGTCGAAATTCGGTGGCCTTCCGCCATGAACTCCACCTCGGCAGGCCATGGCAGGCCCTACTTGGGCTTGCAAGGTTCCGCCCTTCACAGAGTCACAGAGACCTCAACTCAGCCCCCCTCAGCGAAGCCGGTCGGAGCAAGTGGTGGGGAAAGAGAAATGATCACCTGAACATGGCAAGCTGTCTGTTCTTGGCGGAGGTGTGCGGTGCAGTGTCTGGCAGCCAGACCAACCAACAGATTTAGAGTCAGATTCTGATGTTTCAAAACCGTCATGATGAGACATACTCATGCTCGACCGCAGTGCATGAACATGTATGGGCCAAGCAACAAACTGGCCATCAGCTTTAACATCCACATCGCTCACCCCAGCAAGGGGGATGATCAGGTCATCCTGGTCATCTTCCTCCTCGTCAGGCTCCTGCAAGGCCGGCTATGTTCCATCTGCTCACCGTGCCTAAGAGTCACTATGTCCTCATCGTATAAGCAGCGCACACGCAGCGATTGATCCTCCAGCACACGCGAAGTATCGGTACAATCATGATGCAATCACGCCGCCAACAGCACCATTGGCACCATCACTCCTGAAGCCAAAGCTGCGTTTCGCCAACCGGCTGGGGCGTGAGAAGGCCCCGGCTTGGTGGCAGCGTTAACCTGGCGAGTTCTAGCCATCAAACACCACGAGCTGCCGCGATGCCCCGTGATGCCCTGCGATGCCCCGCGATGCCCTGCGATGCCCTGATGCCGCGGGTGTGCGCCATCTGAGATTCGCACCCACACACGATGCTTTCTCGAGGCGGCTCAGCCTCCAGACTCACGACACCAAACCAACCAAACCAGTGCGAAAAGCCTAAAGTTGCCTAAAAGCACGACGCAATTGTAGTTGAGCGGGTCCGAAGCTCTGACCGAGAGTCGCACAGCCAATGCCGAGGCAGCTGCAGCTGCCAGAGCCTGGATCCAAAACGTTGACAAAAACACCTCAAATAAACCTGCCCTGCATGCTTTATTGGCCCGATCGCCAGAAATATGTCTATAGGCTCAAGCGTGCCGTCCTCGGCTTCTGCACATTTTGCATGCTCGCCCTCCTCGTCGGAGTCGATTGCGATTATGTGTTGTCCATTGGGCTCGTCGGCCATCCCAAATGTTTTAAGCTGCAATGGGCTGTCTGACTGGGCACTGCTATACAACGTCTTGTTTGTGTGGCGCACTTCGCAAAGAAACTGGACCGGCTTCAGGGCTCAGCCTACGTTGCGTCGGCATGTCCATGGATGTAGTAGCGAATTCGCTAGATATGTGTAGCCATGGAGCTTATGGAGCTTGATCAGTTCACAGCTGCCCATGATCAGAGCATGAGACCCTTGCCTTGCACCATAAGGCATTCCTCTGTTGCAGCTGGCAGAACGTGCAAAGAGAACCTGCTCAAATCCAGGCTGCCCGACTCATCTGCCAAAATCATCAGGGCACTCTCCGGAATTTCCACCTGAGCTGCAGTTCGGAACTCACTCACGAATGGCTTCTTGAGCCGCAAGCAGACAAGTCATAATGACTGTTTCTCAAAGACCTGCGTGGGCCAATCGGTTAGACTGCAAGATCGCCAAATCGAAGCCGGCTGTCATCCTAAAGGCTTTGCTTGGCCCCCGAACTCCCCAAACCGACAAACTGGCATCTGCAGCACCCTGCCCTTTAAGTGAACGAAACCACGAACGCACGAAGTTGGCCGCACAATATTCTTTTCCTTTTTCGTGCGGCATTATTAGTAATAGTGTGTGTTCTATTGGCCGGGCAAAATAGTAATATCGTGACGGCCCGGCATAATATACCAAAAGACCATACAATTTAATACTAAAATTACAATGAAGTGAACGTAGTAAACGAAGCGTGATTTTTTTTAATTAAATTTGGGCTTTTTCCGCGGGCACACTTTTCTCTTTCTTTAGCCCGCGATAGAAGTAAATAATAAATACGAAGTGAAAACATGAATTACTTTATAAGCGCGCGTAGTACGTGCAGTAAACGTAATGAATGTATGAACGCAGTACAGGATTTCACCGATAACCGTCTATAACCAAGAATTATTGACCATTGACTGCCAAGGAACAAACCATCCAAGAAGCATGCTATCTTTCTTGGGGGTTTCTTGTTGCGTTCACGTGTTCATATGATTCGTGCGTACATTCATTGCGCCCTCCAGCTGGGACATCGAAATCGACCCCTGCAACCCGTCAAGCCAATCCCGAAGCTAGGTGGGCACTCCGGTGACGAGAATAGCTGAGCACTCCACACCCAAGGTGAACAGCAACCCCCCCAAGGTAAGAGGGAGGCAAGTGAATGTGAGCACTTAATCTTCACGGTTATGCAATTGCAGATCCTGATTCGCAAAGGAAATGTGCGAATCGAAAGATCGCATTCCTAGCACCTGGAGCGTGCGGCCCCAGACACCGGAGCTCAATTCAGGGACTCCAGCAAAATGTCCCTGGACTGCACAATCCCAGACAATCATGCAGCACCCATCCAGTTGCTTATTTTGAGACGGGGGATGACTTGGGACTTTGAACATCCCCAAGCTACCAAGCAATTGGGCAGGTGGGGGATTCTCGAAGAGTGGGTGGGCAGACTAGGTTTGTTCGAAGAGCATGGAGGCCTGGCAAACCTTCCCGTACCTCTCCCCTCATAAGCATTCAGAAGCTTCACTACCCTGCTGGCTCGTTGCCTTGTTCGAGTCTTAATGTGTAGGGTTTCGGCTTAGATACGCATTTTGAGTCTCACCTCCCCTCAGTGCACTGTATCGCACCCACAACAAAGCTCACACTTCCTCACTCGTTTTTGAAACCCGTCTGCACCACTCGATCGGCATCAGTTGGGAGATGCTCCATGGGGCATTGCCGATTCGGCGTCAGGCAACCGGTGGTAGGCACAGGACATGCAAGAAGCAGATGACCTCCTGCAAATGCCGAGGAAGCTCGCCATGCCAATCGAAAGAGTGGTAACGGCAGCAGCTGCTGCGGCCAAGGCCAAACCAGATACCGGTGACGCATTTAAGGTACTTGTCTGCTCATCCTCACTTGGCTCCGCGAACAGGGTGCATGCATCAGCTGGGTCCCGAAGTAGCACCTGCACAAGAGACAGGCCAACTGGCAGAGGGGGTGATCAGGGCAAACGCAAACGACAAGCCCTTCATGCAGGATCTTCTGACTCCCCTACAAGTTGCCGAGAAGCATCGGCGTGATGCCAGGAGCGATTAAATTTGCTCTCCAGCTGCGTGCAGTGAACTGGGGATCTTGCAGATGCGGCGTTCAGGCACAGCTGCAGCAATCCAAACAACGCCCAGCCATTGTGGGGGAGCCTGCCTTTGTTGCTGGTTGGGTTCTGCTTCGCAGCACTGCGACACCAAGTTCAAGACCAATATGGGTGAATGCAGCTCAGCAGCTCAGGCTTTCCTGCCACACATGCTCTGCCTGGGCAAACTGGCCCATTCTTGCAAGGGCCTCGCCAGCGCGATTCGCAGTGGGCAAGTACCAGGCCGGAGGCTCGTCGTAGGGCAAGGAGGCCTCTTGCATAGGACACTGCATTACACTGAAATGCGCAGCTGCGGGGCTCCAATGGTTGGTCTCAGCTGCCCTGAAGTGGGCAGCTGGACGACTAGCATACCTAGCAGCGCCATCTGTGCAATCCTGTCGAGACAAAATGTCGTCCCATGGATGTTCGGAGCAAACCTCAGGACACGAAGTTGGTCCTGAAATTCCTTGTTCAACTTCCTACACACCCCTCCCTTCCCAAAGCTGCACCGGGACCCCATACGGATGCCTACCTTCAAAGGTCTAGATCAGCATGAGGCCATGATGCGCCTCTGCTGCTAGGGCTTCCCTCCACGCTGCCAGCTCATCTGCGTGCTCCGCCCTTGCCAGATGGGCCTTCAACTCGAGACTGGCCAAACGCAGGATCTGGTCTGCAGGATAAACAGCCCAATCCTGCGAACGTCGAGAGTTGCTCCGAGTCACCCCGAGTCACTCTCCTGATTATCCTGATTGGTTCGGACCCCAATCAATCAAGCCAACCTGCCCCCCCTAACTACAAGCGGCACCTTGGTTCCATTGAAGTTGCGCCAACCCATGCCTGGCGGAACGGCCATGCGCTCTTGAACCTTCAGCCTGGGCAAGGCTGGAAACTGCAGGATGCGATTCCTTCTATGGAGGGCTGATGCACGACTTTCAGGAACATGGAAGTCACACTCTGGCAGGCTCTTTGAGTACCCGAGGCCACCCAAATGGGGGGGAAAACTTCTGTTGCCAAGTTTGCCAGAGAATTGTTGATATGTGTCGATCTCCTATCCGAAAAAGAAACAAAGAGCACATTGCAGCTGGACGTCTGCTCCACTCGCAGGTGCTCGAGCTCCACTTTTGCCTTGGAAGCGAAGCCTTGCTTGGCGTACGAAGCCCCCCTTGCAAAATGCCACATGCCTTCGTTCCAACGGGAAAACATTTTTCAAAAAAATCGATGATGATGCGAGTGCAGAAGGGCTGAGACACAGAAAAAGTAAATCCCTGCTGCAACAGACAGAGCACCCGCAAGCACCGGATCCAGTTTGCATTGTTCGGGCAGCTGTGCTGATGTGATGGCCGTCAAGTGCCCAAATGCGAGCAAGGTCAGAGGCCACACTGACGCGAAACGAGCAGGTGGAAAGCCCGTCTCAAAAATTCCCGTGCCAACCTCGACTGCACATCTGCGCACCGAATTGAACCACGTTTCGGTGGAGTGGGCAAACGATGTACATTAGGCGTGGTGGACATGCCAATGATAGGCACCAAAGTGACCAGACGCACTGGATGCCAACAACCGAACCGACCGTGCCTGAGTACACCTATTACATGTTCGAAGGGAAGCGTTGGGGCACGGGAGAAGCAACAGAGACACCCTGGTGCCTAATGTCATTTACATCCATAACTTCAAGAGAATGCTATGATTTGCAGAGAAGCCAGCGGCAGCGCTAAACGTTCCAACGACTTAGCGGCGTCCATGGAACAAGCTGATCGGCCTTGTATTCTGCATACCCAGGACAGCGTGTCAAGATTGTGCATCGGATAGATTTGTCTGGGAAGTGACGATGCCCTGCCATTGTCCATGTCGGCCACATAAAAGTCACCTGTGTGCATCAGTGTGTGGAAGCTCATGTGCACCAAGTGGGGGGCCCCTGGCATCAGATTCGGCAAGATTTCTGCAAAGGGTCTCGCCGCATGTAGGAGGGATAGGTTGCCACTCGCTTCCGTTACATGGACATAGAGGTGAACACAGAATGGATGCTTAGGATTGCTCCGCAATGCT
Organism: Symbiodinium natans; assembly: GCA_905221605.1. Lineage (NCBI taxonomy): Eukaryota > Dinophyceae > Suessiales > Symbiodiniaceae > Symbiodinium > Symbiodinium natans. The sequence continues at coordinate 153,067 of CAJNDS010001946.1, forward strand.
TCCTCCAGGATGTGAAGAGCTTGGTTAGCCTCGTGCCTCGCTTGCCCTGGTGAAACCCAGTAGTTCCACGGCTGGGTGTTCATCAAGGCATCTGCTGCGAGTGCGGCTAGGTTGGGGTTCCCGCTGGGCCCTCCACTCTCGCCAAGCACTCGTGTCATCTCATTCACGAATGAGTGCGTAAGATTTTGCTCGTGCATGACGTAGTCTTCTGGTGAGGCCCGGTATCTTGTCCGCAGTGCCCGAACGAGCCCTGTCTCAATTCGATGCCGGCCACTCTGCACTCCATTGTAGGATTTCGAGGCACTCATCTGGAACGCTTGCTCGGCTTTGTCATAAGCCAAGGGGAGGCTTTGCAAAAGTCTGGGCTCATCGAAGGTGTTGAGATTTGGGCCCAAAGCAAATCCTTCACCCCACACGCACATGATGCAGCTTGGATCTGCTATCTGCGCGGCGCGGAACGAGATCACCGCTCGTCGGAAATCAAAGGCTGCAATCAATCGGAAGCCCTGGTCAAAATACCTCAGCTGCAGCCACGGCGGTTATGATAGGCAAAGAACAGAACCATTCTCAAAACCCCTTGCGCCGCCATACTGTTGAATTCTGGTACTGTTGGGCCAAGCTTGATGCATCCACTGGGAAGGACATGTCGCCCAGGTCATCAAAGAGCTGGATACGACTCTCTTCAGGAGGCCATAAAATGTCAGGCTCCAAGCTGTCAACTGCTTTCCAAAGCATGACGCAAATGATTCCAGCGGTGAGTGCAGGCATTGCTCAATCTATCGCCCCCGAGTACAGCTTCATGCGCTTGACCCAGCTGCGGCTAGACACAATGCAACAACCTAGGCCTTGCTACAACCAGTGGCCAGCGGGCTACAAGCTTCCAAACCACACGTCAGGCCAAGGCCAACACTGCCGGGTCGCCGGATACCTTGTCAAGACACGACAAGAATGGCAACAGGTCGTGCGACCAGAATGTGCTGAGTCGTGCAAGACACAAGACCCTAGATGGCGAGACAAGTTTTTTTGTCACCTGGTATTCCGCGATGGTGCAGAAGACTCGGCGCAGCAAGCATGTGCTATCCCCTCCATCAGAAAGTCGGAGGTGCTGCATACTGGACTTGCATGGACTCACTTCCACCCTGGCCCTTGGAATCGCAAGGGTCTCGGCGCCGTCGGAACTTCTTCTGATCCCTGCGTGGACACCTGTGCCGTTTTGCGCGTTCCGCTAGACGCAAGAAAAGCCATGACAGACCACGTCGTGTCCGGGGTCTCGTCATTGGCCGTGGCAGTAGCAGCTGAAGCCCGCGCTTAACAGTACAGCTCCTGGGTGGCTGCTGCAACAAACCAAAGCATCAGTACGTAGATACATTTTTGACTATGCTCTTGTTTGAACCCCAGGCGTCGATGCCTTGACGCAACCGTGGATCCTGGTACGTAACCACGACTTACAGTCTAGTGAGAGAATCATGAGAGACATCCCCTGGCAAGGCCTGCTGTACGCAAGGCACAATGGGCAAAGGTGGGGGGCAAGCACATCCCGCCATTCCTGTCCCGACATGTCCCTAATCCCTAGTCCCGAATCTGTGCTAGGTTCGACATCATGGACCGCATATGCGCCTGCATTCACGGCCCCCGCTGAAACCAGTATATTTTGGGTCCTCCCCTGCAGGGTTTAGGGTTGCTTCCGTAGCTCATGGTTGGGTTTAGAGATTTTTTGGCACCCGCCAAGCACGCCAGCCACACCGCAGAGTAAAAATGGGTTTCTTTTTGCCACCCGGGTGTAGAGTTTAGGGTTCAAGGTTTCGGGTTGAGGCGTAGGTTTTCGGGTTTCCCTCCCCCGAGCTGATCATGTCCATGGTTCCAATCCACAAGGCTTGTGGTTCGTGGTGTTATGGTTCAGGGTTTGGGGTTCAGCTTTTTTTGCCACCCGACTGGCCACGGCACCAGGTTTTAGGGCTGAGGGTTCAGGGTTGAGGCTTTAGGTTTAGGGTTTCCCTCTCCTCCCGCCCCACGCCCCCACCCTTTGTGGTTCGTTGGGGTTTTAGGGGTAACGGCCAGGGTTTCTGGGGGTACCAGGGCGGAGGTGGGGTCGAGAACACGGAGCGCGAGCGCGGGCGCAGGCACATAGTGATAGTGCCTGATCTGAGCGGACTCATGAAATGACCTTCACAGTAAAGGCAGGTCTTTCGAATGCCTGCAGGCCTTGCAAGTCATTCTTCAAGGTCTGACAAAGCCGAAACAAAGCACTTGCGCCACTTGCTACACGGATTTCTGCTCAGGATCTGATTGGGATGTCTGACCCTCCGAACTCCACCACCTCGCTGCCAATGCACAACGATCGTCCGCAGGCAACTCAGGCAATGCTCGAAGATCCAAACTTGCAAAAGCCTGGTGACCATAAAGACGACGTGAGGGAGCAAAGCAGTAAGCGGAAGCCAGCCATGTGTTGAAGATCGAGGATGGCCAACCGTTCAGGCTGTCAAGCCCAAGATCCAGGTGCTTGACATTTTGGTGAAGGAAGGTCAAATCGAAAAGCGTTGCCTGCAAAAGCTCATAGCCGTGAGCAGCAGCGGTATCATGCCAGGCCTGCATGCTGCATCCAGACCAATGCTGGCTTCGCTTGCCGTCCATCCAGGATTGACCCATGCGACCTGCTTTGGCTTCCGAGAAACGTTCCTTGAAGCGGATAGGTGGTGGGAAGATCCGGTTGTATTCTACAACCATGAAGGCTGGAGCGAGGCCATGGCGCAAGAGAGCCTCTGCAAAGAAACAGTCTGCATGATCAAAATCGATCTTCAGCAGGTCAACGTGTTTCGCTGCCAGTCTGGACAAAGCAGTCCCCACAATCTCGGTCACGTTTGCTGGGGAAACATAGCCCACATGGACAAGGACATCTTTCCAGCGGCCTTCCAAAGTGCTCGCCAATGTCAATCCCTCCACTGCGACTCCCCGTGCTCCGAGATCAAAGGCACAATTTGCCACGTCTTTCACTACGGCACCATCCTTGCAAGCTCCATCATGTGCACCCAGATTTACAACAATAAGCTCAGAAGGCATCACCTGCCGCAGTTCACGAAAGCGATCGAAGATGTCCATGAAGGGAGTTTGGGTAGTAGATACCACATACTGACCGAAAGTCCTTTGCTATGGCTGCTTACAGCACATGAGCTCAAATTTGAGTGAACATGCCTGAGCTCATGCGGTGAATGCATACTTTGGAAGTCCGCACCCAAGCGGCCCGTTGAGCGACATGAAAGGCCACCTGCGCTTGTGACTTGATAGGCTGACAACATTCAAAACATTTCGAAACTTTAAGTAAATTTTACAGCACGAACAGCAATCAGCGCAAGGCTTGAAGAAGGTTTATGGTGTTCAAGCTTCCATTGAAAAACATGTCAGTCAGCCAGCGGTCCGTCCACACACTCTGGGTTCTCGCGTGCTGGTTCAGCTCTGATTCTGTAGCTGTTCAAGTGCGCCGCTGCGCCTAGAGACCTGCGCGTCAATGCACCCTGAACAGCGGTCGGAGTGAAATCTGAAGCAAGGATGCTTGCCCGTCACATACAGCAGCAAGTTCCACGCACGAGGCTCTTGAGTCTAGGTTCTCTGACTCAGGGTTTATGGCTTGCTGTCTAAACGCTCTGTTGACACGTTGTGATCTGCCACGCCACTGATACTCTGAAATGGAACATTTGAAGCTTGAACGATTGTTGCAATCACAATGCGGTAATACTGGTAATTCTGCCACGTATGTTCGGAACTGGCCGTCTGATGACGAGTTCCCAAAGCCGCTTCAATGTTTGGAACGCAAATGAGGGCTACAATCTACATGGCAGATCCGCCAGCTGTCTAGTGACTAGTGGTCCCCCATGATGGGTTGCCACTGGCATGCTACGAGCTTAAGGCAGGGGCCGCCCCTTCTGATACATCTTTAAGCTTTGCTTTCAATCGGTCCACAGTAAAAGCGCTGTGCCTCTGGATGACGTCCGGCTCTTTCACCCCATCGCAGGCAGGAGCGACCTCATCTCCGGACAGAGACGTTAACTTCAGCACAACCGGTCACCACACGTCCAATGGGGGTCTGACAGATGGCGCACGTGCATCCGTACATATATATATATATATACATATATATATATACATATATATATACATAAAAAAAATGTATGTATATACCTACATGTGTGTCTGCTATTTGTGCACAAGAAGGCGCTCCCACAGGGCACACGGTTGGTTCTGGTAAAAAGCTTTGCGCGTCTGTTGCTGACGACATCAAGCATACTACACGGGACCCCTGGAAGGGATTCATCATCATACTAACCTATCAACCCCCCCATATTCATGTACCTTATATACTTAGCCTGCATGCCTAGGATGGTTCTCCATGCCTTGGCATGATCGCTGTATATCGCTGTAGGGTTGCGTTCCTATCCGCCCGCAAGGCCTGGTATCAAAAGTCACGCAGGGGCTGGATGGTTTTAGGCGCTTGCTTTTCAAATTCCTTCTATAGGCTTGCGTGTAGCTGGCCGGATTTGCTTAAGCACTCAGGGCTTCTTGAACGCAATACCAATGAGAGCAGAAAGCACCATGTGCGCGAGCATGTTCTGTGATGTGGGTTCGGCCACGCAAAGCCTGCAACAGCTGTTAAACAGCTGGCCCTGCAAGTATCAAGGCAAGACTGGCAAGATCACGAGACCATGCCTTGAACAAGCCATCATGTCCAGTCCTACATGCAGTCCAGGCTCATCGAGAGGGTATCGGGCCAGCCTTCCGGGTAGACCAAAGTTGTATCGAAGACGCTGCATTACCAAACTCATGACCTCCTTAGCATCGGGTCCGAGCACTTGAAACTCGGACATGAAACAACCTATAACAACCTATTCACATCAGGTCGAGAGAATACATGTCTCCCCTAGAAGCAACCACGGTCGTGGCCATGCAAGAACCTGACAGCAGAAGCAGCAAGTCCCCCAACGCGGCATGTGAAAACTGGGCTTTTAAACCAAAGAAAATTCCATCGTGTGCTGTGCGCTTCGGACGGGCGTGCTGTGTGCTTCGGACGGGTGACGGGTTCCTCGTGGCCAAGCTTGGTGCCGCAGACGGATCACTCAAGGCGCTTTAAATTTGACAGTATCGGTGCGCATGTAGTGCGAACATGTGACTGAGCGACCCTAGTGAAACCCGTCCAAGACTCCATGAGCTCGTTGCCAGCGCTGCAGGGCTCCGTCGAAATCCAAGGGAAATTGGGAGGTGCACGTGACAGCAGCTGTTCCTTCGGGCCCGGAGACATCCCCCGTTGGCATCTTTCAAGCTTCAAGCTTCGCTGCATTCGCATGATATCGGCTTTTTGAGTGCAATCAGGCTGCACACGAGAAATTCCAAGCGGACTCAAATTCTTCCTTCGTTGGATACACGCACCTCGACATGTGATATCAGAGCCCATTGAGGCGCACATGCACAACTGTTCTGACACCGTGCTGCAACGAATCAGGCCTGAATCTTCCCATGCAAAGCATCAAGCTGAGGCTTTCAGCAAAGCTGAGCATGGCGTTGGCAATGTCGGAGGTGATTCGTCCAGCCTGCCAGCGCGAAAAAAGCGACAAAACCACAGTGTCTCTTCACAACGCCGCAAAAGCTGAAACACCTCGCTGGCATCTGCAAGTGCCCACTCCATCTCCTCCACATGGCCATAGAAGCTGAGCATCATTCCCTCCTTGTCAGGTGTGCTCTTGTACTGGAGACTGTATCGGCATACGCCGGACCCCTGTCCTGCAGGAGCGTCTCCAACTCGCAGTCTGGGGGCAGAGCCCCAATTGACACTAGTGGAGGGCAGTATGCCAGCGCTGGTCCTGCGAATACTTGCTGCACACTCGACCCACAGCACATGCGGACGAACACTCGCCCCCTAGCCCTCGCGCGTGCGCGGTATAGTGTCAGAGCTGGCTTGCTGTCTTAGTCTTGCAGGCTGCTTTTCGCTTTCGGACACGGGCTTTCGCGTCGTCCGACTCGGAACGGGTTCCGACTCACGCGTCCTGACTCAGAGGTATTTTTCTTGAGATTCACTGGGAGTGTGGCCCATGTTCATGCAGTAGGACAGCACGCGCATATGCACCTATACTTGACACGCAAGCAAACGCACAAACGTCCCAAGAACTGATGTCCTTCTGTTGAATCAAAGCGGCGGGCATGGTTTGCAGCTAGGGGAACCTGTCACACCGCTAGCCCAAAATCATGTACGCAAATATATTCTCGTTGCAAACAGGGTGGTCGAAGTGTCTAGGGCTAGCCCTAGCCCAAAGCGTGGTGCGGAAGCGAAGGCGACTAGAGTCATGACTGAGCGCTTGCTCGCGCGCGACTAGAACTATAATTAGAGCGCCCACTGAGCTGCTGCAACGACGGCCGCACCTCTGTAAAAACAAGTACCAGTCGCAGCCAGGCATTAGGCCCAGTCGGCCCAGGCCACATTGCACCATGCGGTGCACCATGCAGCGCACCATGCTGCGAGATGCGCCGCCCTGCTGCCAAAGGGAGCAGCTGCTATAGTCTATGCATACTCTCAAGCACCAAGAGCCAGAGGTCAGGGCGCATGTAACTCACGAAGCAATCACTGAATCGTGCTGACCACATCTTGAACCCGACACTGGCTTCGACAGAGGCGCTCGCGCACTGATGTGAACTTCGTGAACATGAAAACCGCCTTGCTGGGGGCAGCAGCGATGCAGCCCAAGTGAGATAAGTGAGGCTAAGGCTCCTCAGCTGCTCCTCACGCACGCAATCGAACACGGGCATGCAGCATAGCGCGGCACAGCATAGCGCGGCACAGCATAGCACGGCACAGCATAAAGCACGGCACAGCATGGCATGGCACAGCATAGCACGACACGCACTGCTCGCACCTCCCGGCCAACCCCGACCACCCACACAGGCACAATCCCCCACGCACCCGCCACGCACCCAAAACGCCCACACCCACACCCACAATCCCCCACCGCCACTACTCTTGATTGCCACTTACACAAGCGCGAAGTATAGAGGACTCTCGTACCGCGAATGCTGGCCCAAGCCCTGGCAGCAGCAGCATGCAGGCGAACTTGGCTGCCCATGCCCACCCAATCATGCCCAATTCAGGCCCATGTCCGTGGACCCTCACCCCGAACTGGCACCTCCTCCCTCGCTGACTTGGATGGCTCCCCGAGCTACCAGCATACGGACTACCGTAAACTGCAGCCGAAACTTGCAGCCAGGGACCGTTTGAATCCTTGCTTTCAACTTGCCTCTGGGCATGGCGATTGCAAGTCGCTTCAAAGTTCAACCGTTGAAGAGTTCCGGTTCTTTTGCCTTCCGAGCCGGCAAGTTCTCTTTTGTCATGACTCGCACCCCTGGAGCCATGGACTGATGCATCATTCGTCACATCGCAGGTGCATGGTTCATCAGGTCCCGCCGAGGGCGAATTCATGCTTTGAACAAACAATACAGCCGACCGTCTGCTGAGAAGGCCATCTCCTGAAGGCACAGACATGAGGAGATGCTGAGCTATCTTCAGCAAGGCACTGAAACGCGCAAAGCGCAAGAAAAGTCTGCCAGTCGCCTCAGCGATGGGCGCAGGCGCGCAGACTTTGAGTCCGGCCGGCTGCCAGGTGCCATTGAGCTTTACTGAACAGGCGGTGGAGCGGGCACCGGCAGAAGGCCCGCACGGCCTGCTGCAAAGGCGAAGAGCAACTCTCAAGTCACTCCTCGTCTCGCCATGCATCGCCCTCACAGCTAGGGCTGTGGCGACAGTTCTCAAGCAACCAGGCGGAAATCCATATGCCAACGATGATCGCCAGCAGCATTATCAACCACCTCTGACCCAAGTAGAAAGCTGAAACCGCCCCAAGTATGCAAAGTCCCAAGCTGATTTGCACTGAGGCCTGCCGCAACAGCGGCAACAACTCTCCAGCTCCTCGGGCTCCTGCAGAAGATGGGGGGAAGCTGGAGAACAGCTGCAATTCTGCAGTTCCGAGACGAGGTAGTATGAGGGCATCTCCTCGGATGCTTCGCTATCTGCCTGGTCATCCGTGGCAGGGGAATCCTGAAACAGCTTCATCCTGCCATCAAAGACAGGATGTGCAAGGAAATCGTGCATCGAGACCGAAAGCTTATCGCTTGCACGTGCAAGGGCGCGCAAGGTCCTAGCTTCGTCACGCACAGCAGCGGGAGTAACCTTGCAGCCGGAAACCCAACCTTCCAACCTAGGCCTTCACTGAACGGCTCCTGAATGGCGAACCTGCTTGGGCGACTTGGCAGCGTGCTCTTCAAAACATTCTGCAGCCTGAGCAGTTTCGCAGCGAGACAGCTCCAGATGCACCTGGCTCATTCCTAGCGTGCCTTTAAAGTGCCCGCGCCAGTGAGCTTCCCAAGCATTCTGACCTTGGCTTCATGTGCTGAGCACCTCCTCTTTACGGATCAGGTTTCCAACGGCGAGGCGCCATAGAGGGAACCAGCCTGTCCCAGTCCTGGCTCACCTTGCGAACAACAATGAACTGTGGTTGCATTGATTATATATATATATATATGTACGTATATATACATATATGTACATATGTAGTGCCCCCACCCCTCCCAAAAAAAAAATATAAAAACAAAAAACAAAAAAAGGTATGCGCCGGTAGGCAGGGCCAGTCTGAGCTCTAAGGTTCCCTCTAAGCCCAAAGCCCTGAAACCCCCAAAGCCCTTTTTTCTCCAAAACGACAGAGCCCCAAACCAGAAGCCCTGAAGCCCAATAACCCCTAAAACCTTCTTCCCTTTTCGGAACCTACTTCCGAGCGGATTTGGGGAATGAATGAATGGACAACCGTTCCGCCAACCACAGAGGCTTACCTGGTAGTCTTCCGGCTTGGGTCGGATTCCGATTTGCACGCCGAGGCCTTTAAAAGTAAAGATTTCATTGCCACACGCGGAGGGCCCAGAAGACTGGCTGGGCCCGGGGGGGAGGAAGGGGCGCGCGACTGTCAGGAGCTCGATTCCAAAAGTTCCTAAGAACACCCGACCATCACATGCTGTCTAGCTTCCGCCAATCGGACCATGCTCTCGGCATCCTCCTTGCTACAACGCCTAAGCTCAGCTTGCCGACCGCAACTGCAAGATTACAAAATGACGCATACGCTTTATTTGATTGATCCAGACTTGCTTCAAGCATAGGCACTGCGATGCCTCGCGTAGCTGAAATGTCCTTGGCGCAGCTGCGTTAGACTCGCTTCTCGCTGCCATCCCACTGCGCAGATTGTCTCAGGAGTGCCTCACTGCTTCCCTCGCCAGCTTGCGATGATCTGCCTGCTGTCTGCAGGAACTCTCACCCCGCTGCAAGGGGGAACGAGGGTCATCAGGGGCTCAGGAGGGTATCACCTCGAAAAGATAAGCGAAGTGTGGATCCGACTCGTTGACCTGGTCCAGAGCGACGGAGCTCATGTTCAGAACCGGAAGTGACAAATCTGCGTGGTGGGCCTGCCCAACCACCATAAGACCTTTGACAAGCGCCTCAGTCCCGGTTCTGCCATCTTCTGCCCAAACGCAAACAGGGCACAAGGCAAACCACGAGAACCAATTTTTCCGCTCGCCATGACTGCTTTGCAGTTCGCAGGCTTGCGCCCAAAACTGTGACTGATAAAACAGCTTGCGGACCCGTCCTGCCCAAGCAGCCGAGAAAGCAAGCAGGCAACGCTGCAAAACGGCTCGTGCTTAACACGAGGCAGCAGTCGGCCGATTCTGACGGCCCAGACATCAGACGAACTGTAACCAAGAAAAGCTATATAGCGAGAGTTTGTCTCAGAGGGTGCCATGCTTCTGCCTTCTGCTCACAGGACCGATCATTCATGATGGATCAGACATGGCCTGGATGCACCTGGCAGCAGTGAAGCCAATTCTACGGCAAAGTGAAGTAAGCGTGAAAACTGGGAAGTTGGCATCGAGAAAACCTCCAACAGGCATGGGCTTGAAGGTACATTCACATGCTAAACGTCTTCGAAGAGAGAGAAGTCATTGTCAGACATCGCATGCATCTCTGTGTCCCAGACATCCCTCTCCCTACAAACTTTTCACACACACGCACATGCAAACGGATAGAGACACAGGCAACGCTTCTTCATGAGCATTTTTCAGAAGGAACACATAGAACCTTCAGCTCTCCAGCGTAGAAGAAGCCCCGTCGAACCCTATCGAACCAGTCACGAGTTCGTCGACCTCCGTCGAACCATTTGGTCCAGTTCCATCCAGTTTCGAGCGTTTCCGCCGTTAGGCCTCGGGCCCTGACTCCTAGGTGGGTTTAACAGCATAAATACAACATTCCCTTCTAGCTTAACCACGCAATGCAATCATTCTCCCTCACGATGTTGCGTTGCAGCCCTCTGAATGTGGACCGGGGGGGGGGTGAAAAAGACGTGCCAGCACTTTCTTTTGGCCGCCTCTGCGTCCAGATCCCCGTCCACCACGTCCACATCGACCACCAAGTCCAAGAAGTCCTCTTGCAAGCCGCGCACAGCACTTCCGTCAAGCATGGGGCGGGACAAACAAAACCACAGTGTGACCCATGATGCTGCCTCTACGTGCAACATAATGGAACTGATGACCTGCAGCAGCTAGTTTTCTAAATCTGCCAGCACGCGCGGGGAGGGAGTGGGGGGCGGAACTGCACTGCCATCAACGGAAAAGCAGCTTAGGCCAAGTAGCCTCTTCTGACACCTCTGGCACCACTTGGAGCCGCCACCTCGTGAGCTCCACGTGACAGTACTGCATGCACATGTAAGCGAATGAAAGCAAGACACGCGTCATCTGTGCGAGTCTCATCTTGTGCAGACTGCACCATGACTCCCACTACCTGCACAACAACAAGCATGGGCAGCGTGCAGCGGCGACTGCACATTGCGAATTTGCGGCCTCCTCAGAGGCGATATCCAGCACCTGAAGGATCTGAAGGATACAACGTCTTATGGCATGGTGGCCAACTCGCACTTTGCTTTGTACTGGGCGTGGTCAGCTCTGTAGCGGGCCTGGGTACTGTCCAACGTATCCAACGTGCACGCAGACAGTGGGCCCGACGCTCGACTAGGCGAGGAGTTTCGACGTGCCTCGGGTGTCCTCCCAAACGTGCAATCTAGGTCTAGCCTGCAGGGAAACGCGCACAAGGTCTGCACACGAGGATGTTGCCTTTGGTAACTTGAATGACACCATGTCAATGACGATCCGAGTTGGCAAGCTTAGCAGCGCTTGAAAACTTGAGCACCCACTTCCTCCTTGCACGGTGCTTGTCGAATACAAGTTTCATCTCATCTTCCGCGGTCCATCTCAGACTGTCCGCCACTTGCCACGCCTGCTCATCATTCTAGTCATGTCTTATGCAGACTGTAGTGTACCATGAGTCCCACTCCTGAGTATAGCAGCAGGGACTGCAACGACTGCACATTGATAAGTTCTGGCCTTCTCGCGAGCCACACCCTGGACCTGACATGACTGTCCGCTCAGCTCTTGCTTCGTCATGGGTGTGTGGTCAGCCTTGTAGCGGGCCTGCGAACTGTCCAACGTGTCCAACGTGCACACAGATGTCCGACTCGATGAGGAGTCCAGACGTGCCTCGGGTGTCCTCCCGTACGTAAAATCTAGGAAGGTCCAAAGCGAGGCCAACTCCCATGAGGACTGCACACAGGCTTTTGCCTTTCACAGCTTGGATGAAATCACGTCTAACACGATCCGAATTGTCAAGCTTTGTTGAAACTTGAGCGCTCACCCCCTCCTTGCACAGTGCTCGTCAAATGCAGGTTCCAGACTCACAACGGCCTGCAGATCTTTTCAACTGTGAGAAAGGCAATAAACCACGGAGCACCAAGCCTGGTCATCGTTTTGAGTCTCATCTTGCGCAAGCTGTACCATGAGTCCCGCTACCTGAGCACAGAAGCACAGAAACAAAACATGGCCGGCATGCTGCAACGACTGCATATCACTGATTTGCGACCTCCTCGCGAGCAACAGTCTGGACCTGAAGGGTGCAAAGTCTTATGGCATGGCGGCCAACTCGCTTCTTGGTTTGTCATTGGTGCGGTCAGCTCTGCAACGGACCTGCGAGCTGTCCAACGTATCCAACGTGCACGCAGATAGTAGGCCAGACGTTCGACTCGACGAGGAGTTCAGGCGTGCCTCGGGTGTCCTCTCAAACGCAAAATGTAGGAGTGGTCAATGACGATCCGGCTTAGGAAACTTGAGCACTCACTTCCTCCGCTCACACTTCTCGTGGAATGCAGGTTCCAGACAAGCAGCGACCTGCTCATCTTTCAGCTAGCACAATTGCAACCAACTTGCTGCAGATCAACATGCCTGGTCACCGTATTGAGTCTGCACCATGAGTCCCACTACCTGACACCAACAAGCCAGGGCCATGGGCAGTGTGCTGCAGCGACTACGCATTGCCCGTTTGCGGCCTCCTCACAGGCGATATCCATCACCTGAAGGATATGATTGTCAACTTGGATTTTGCTTTGGTATTTGTGCCGTCAGCCCTGTAGCAGGCCTGGGAGCTATCCAACGTATCAAACGTGCACGCAGATAGTGGGTCAGACGTCCGACTCGACGAGGAGTTCAGACGTGCCTCGGGTGTCCTCGCAAACGCGCATTCTAGGTCTAGCCTGAAGTCAAACTCCCACAAGGGATGTTGCCTTTGACACCTTGAGTGACACCATGTCAACGACGATCCGAGTTAGCAAGCTTAGCAGCGCTTGAAACTTGAGCGCTCACTTCCTCCGCGCACACTTCTCGTGGAATGCAGGTTCCAGACAAGCAGCGGCCTGCTCATCATTCAACTAGCACAAAGGCAACCAACTTGCCGCAGATCAACATGCCTGGCCACCGTATAGAGTCTCGTCTTGGGCAGACTGCACCATGAGTCCCACCACCTGACACCAACAAGCCAGCCGCCGTGGGGAGTGTGCTGCAGCGACTACGCATTGCCCATTTGCGGCCTCCTCACAGGCGATATCCATCACCTGAAGGATATGATTGTCGACTTGGATTTGCTTTGTCATGGGCGCGGTCAGCTCTGTAGCGGGCCTGGGTGCTGTCCAACGTATCCAACGTGCACGCAGATAGTGGGCCCGACACTCGACTCGACGAGGAGTTCAGGCTCTTGACAGGCTCCTGGCCAATCAATCAATTCCTTTAGCCAAAGGTGAGCCAGTCAAGCTGCCCGCCAAAACAGGCATCCCCAAATCCTTAACTGATGGCAGATCTGAGCTGGAGACCAAGTCCTCGGGCACGTCGGAGTCCAGCGCTTCCACCAGGCCAGCTTCCACAGCGCAGCGGATTCTTCGCTGAAGATCGTTCGAACACCCTTCCTGTCTCAGTGCCCGCAACAAGACCCTCATAAAGGTATCTCCTGGGCTCCGGGAACACATTGCACAATCACACCTGCCATCTGCATGCCATGGTATCTCAACGTGTCACGACCTCCCAACAAGAAGCCAAGGTGCTTAAACTACTGCCCACATACTCTTCATCCTCTTCATACTCTTGGGACGCCTGGGCCTCGACCGGCTGCTCCTCCTTGCATCGGATACCAAGCACGAGTACCGTGGCAGCCACAGCCAGCTGCACACTTGCGTCTGTCCAACCGAATCTGTTCATGAAGCGAGCTTGGGGGCGGGGGGGGGGGGGGTTAAGGCCTGCAGCCTATGTAGTCTGTATGGCACATGCTTCTACAATCTCGCAGGCGATACTGCATCTACTCTGATTCAGGCCTTGCTCGTGTTTCAAGGGACTACCAAAGGTTCTGGTGTGATTTCTTGGGGGGGGGGGGGGGGGGAGGGCGGCCTGACCAACACAGGACTCGCAGCAATGCTTACAGAGTCTTTTTCCGGAGCTCCTGCATCTCCACCAAGTTCTGCTCATCACCCGCAGGACCCTCACCCTCCAACTCTCGAGGGGGTTCACCTTGATGATCTTCGTGATCTTCATGATCTTCATGATCTTCATGATCTTCATGATCTTCATGATCTTCATGATCTTCAGGTGCTTCATGCGCGTCATCAGCTTCTTCAGCTTCATCAACTTCATGCGGTTCAGGTGCTTCATGTGCGTCATCAGCTTCATCGACTTCATGTGGTTTCTGTGATTCATGTGGTTCCTCTTGCACGACCGATTTCGAATGGTCCTGTGCTTCCTGCACGTCGCTTTGCTGCGCCTCTTCTGGCACTGCTAGCTCCTGTACCTCGGTCACCTCGGTCTTCTTCGTTTCCTTTTCACCGGGTCTGTGTCGCCGCTTCGGAGGTGGTATCTTTGGCGGAGCAGGCTCCTTTGATCAGTGTGATGTTTGACTGTAGAATCCGGCCATCTTTTCTACTGCAGCAAAGTCTCGTAGGCTCTTGGTGCAACAGTAGCAGCAGGTTCCGCTGGCATGGCCAGTTGCCGCCAACCGGGGCCTTGCCATATTGCCAAGTGATTAGTTTGTTTCTTTCTCCCCTCGCCTCGCATCTGTCTCAGAAACCGCTACCATGGCTTACCATAGACGCTGCGGCCCACGTCGTCATCTTTGGACTGATTGTGGGTCTCCTGCGCGACAGGCATGACACTGTCAAGATCCGCCTGCAAGTTCACCCCAGCACATGCGACTTCAATCTGCTGCAGAAGGCCAGGCCATGGCAAAATGGAGGTGGCGAGCGCTTGCACAAGCACATGTCCGATTCCAGCAAAGAGCCTGAGCTCCTGCTGCGAATTCTGGTTGCTTGGCTTCGCTATCGTGAAGTTGTGCTCAATGTACGTGAGCCCGTTCTGGCCTCAGCTTTGTTGGACAGGTCATGCCAGTCTGCGCAACCGCACGCGGCCCTGCGATCGAGCCCGGCTAGCCGCTGTGTTGGTCCATACATGGCCAGGTGGCCCTGCAAGCCAGGCTGGGTTCGCCTTGCAACGAGGGCTTATAGGGCTCGCATGAATGCCTGCGCTTGTCTGAGTCTGTGCACCATTTTACGCGGGCATGTCTCGGGTGGACCCGACGAGGAGCAGGGGTACGAGACATGTTGTTTAACTGCAGTCGAAACACGGAGGAGACGGAGATGGCGATGTCGCCAATTCGCCTACCCACGTCAGAAGCTGTGCATGGGAACCCTTTGTTGCCTTTGCTCTGCGCCCAGTGGGCGGATGGATGGACAACCCCTTGATTTTTTTCGTGCCCCACGTCATGTATTGCCAATATACTGCCCATGATGATGAGCAGGCGTCTAATCGTAACGAAAACGGTATTGATTTTCATATAGCAGAACATAAAGATAAGGTGTCAAAAAAGGCCGATGCCACCGTTTGCAAACAGACCGGTTGCTTCTAGCATGCACGGGTTACAAAGCAAAGGGGTTATGGGAGTGGGATGCTCCCAAAGCGTTCACAAAGGAGGAAAGCTGCAAGGGGGAAGCGATGAACCAAATGTGGCGGTGATCCAGCCATCCACCCCGCTTCGTCCGAGCACAAAGTGGTCGCATCGAAGACAGCGGGCCCAATGCTTTCACAGAAACGCGGCTTTCACTGCACATTCCGAAGCTCTGGGAACGCCAAGGCAACTCAGAAATTACCGCACTGCACCTCGTCTGCCCTTCTGCCGCCGCCGCTTGGCACCAGGACTAAGCACGATGATCTTGATCTGCCGGAAACTCAGAGCTAATGTAGATGACGTGGCATCCCCGAGCCTATCTGTCCGAAGAAACGAGTGCCCGCCCAACCTCATCATCTGGCCTGACCAGATGCTGGGTCCGACTCTCGTGTTGCGAATACACACGCAGAAAACTCGAGAACACCAAAATAGGCCCAACATGCCTGACTCACCGCTTGCCATCGAGTTGCTGCCCAGGCTGAATCTTCAGCGGGGCCAACCGAGCCTTGACTTGCGGCTTTGTTGTCCAAAGCAGTGGCACGGCGTCGTGGTCGGCTTGGCCAACATCCAACGCGCGTGCAACCTGGAAGAGTTGGGAGAAAAGCCGATTGACGTGCACTTGTACATCTACGGTTTGCCAACATGTGCTTCCAAGACTCAGCAGGCGGGAGCAGCATCTGTAGGTCGGCTGCTGCGCATCAGGAATACCTCCGCTTCTGACCATGAGCCAGTGCCGCCTAGCCAAGTTTGTGTTAATAAAGACCGTTGCTGGCCTCGGGCAACTCCGGATACGGGCTGCCCCCCACCATACAAGCGAAGCTCGACCCGAAAAGGAAGGAGTAGCGGAACAGGGCTATTCTGCAACAAGCTGAATGCCCATCTGCAGCAGCCTGCCATAGACTGCAGATTACCAACCAAAACCGTGCCCCCTGCCAGCGCAGCCGCAGGAGCATCAGAACCTTACTACTGGTTGCGAGTCAGACTTAAGCAGCACGCATCGCCAAGTAACCAACGAACGATGTCACACGATCTGCACCCCTCAGCACCCTCGGTGGACCAAGGCTTTGACTGTCAATATACACAGCAGCTTCGAGAGCAGACATGACGATGGTTTTTTTCATGTCTGCCTGGCGCGTACACTCTTGAGGCTTAACAGGAATACCGGATCGCATTGCTGCCAGCCTGTGAGCGCTCGAGAATCATATTCAGCTTCAACTCCAAGTTTGTGAGCTGCCCTCAGGCAAGACTTACATGCAACTTCGGATGGTGCATCGTACGCATGGAGCTGTGTAGCAGGTCATGGGCCTATTGGGCTGCCATGATTGAGCGACCTGCTTCAGAGTCAGCATGTCACATTCAAGCTAGAACTGAGAGGCAGCATGCTTTAAACGCAAACACGCACGCTCGCGTGCGCTTAGGCAGAGTCACACATGCACACTAACATTCGTGCATTCACACCCACCCGCCCGCGCACATGCATGCCGCGCACCTACACGCAGGCCCAGGCTCTGGCACGGACAGAAAGCCACAGCGTCAAGCTTTCCATCTAGTTGCAAGGACGGCCTCAAAATCTTCGACAGGTTCGTAAGCAGGCGCCAAGCCTCGCAGGCGACAAGGCAAAAATTTTTCCAAAGAACTCATGAATGCAAACTTCCAGGCATCGCGCACTGTGCAGTGCCCCCATCAGCCCGAAGACTTTGGATATCATGCTCCATGGGACTGTCTGCCTTGGCACGGCACGCAGCAGACAAGCCCTAACTCAGCATAACACACATAAGGCAAAAAAATCTGCATGCTTGACTGAGCATCTGGCGGGGCTCTCATGACTAAGTTTCTAAGTCCTGGAATTTCTAAGGCATGAAGGTTCACAAGCGCACTTGCACAAAAGAGTCTCCCTGCCGCCCATGCCTGGATGGTGCTTCAGGACTTGGTATTGCAAATCCAGGTATGGCGGCAGCTGGTTCATGAACCTCGGCTGTAACAGTGCCTCCCTGCCAGAACCCTGTCGCACTTGCACAGGATAATTTTCCTCGCCCCACCCACAACAAATCGAAGCTCCAAGCGATCAGACCTGTGGGTTGACCTATACACCTATACGGCTCCAGAAAAGGCCATAGAGCAGCTGTCAAGAAGTGATGCTTGACCAGCGGCTGGAGCATTGTGTAGATGCCTGTGCCCACTACATCTTTGTGCAGCGGGGCGCGCAGCAAGTCACAACAACCTGCCTGCCAAAACAATCCCGTGAAGGATCATTGCCAAGATGCCCGAAATGAGTCCTTGCCTCCACGTCTTGGGAGACAAAACAAACGTGTCATATTGGTGTTCAAGCTGCCCGCGAAACTCTTCTAGCTGCATCCACCACGCCTCAAGTAAAGACTTATGACCTTGGCATGACGATGCATGAAGCCAAGGTCATGAGCGGATTGAAGCAATAGCCCGCCCAACATTGCAGATCGGGCCCCCCTGCAGGCCATGCCAACCTGAATCAAGCACCATCGAAATGCACGACCTCACACCCTACAGCACGAAAACCAACGAAGCTCTCGAGCCCAACATGGCAGCCGAGCGACCATGGGGCAAGTGGTAGCAAGAAATCATGGAGGTGCACACACCTTCACAACAAGCAAAGTAAGGCCATACAAGGCCGCGGATTCGTGGCATTCCGAGCACCCAAGTTGTGGCTCAAAACCGGAGGCACCCGGTCAGCCGTGCCCGCTGCAGGTCGGATCCATATTCTTGGGCTTTGGCCTCTCAACGCGGCTGCCGTGCCTTGTCAACCTTTCAACACGCGTCAAAGTCAACATGTAAGTTCCGGACCCGAGTCTTGGCATTGAAAGCTTTTCCATATTTCTCGCGGTACCTTCAACCCCATGATTGCCAAAATGTCCACTGCTCTCGTTGAATGATTCACTTCCTGCTCACGTGGGCAGCTTCTTGGCGAGCCTCGATGCAGCGACGCACCACAACTATGAGCCCCGGCCGATCGCGACTCTCCGATGCTACATGCTGCCGGTGTCTGCGCAGCGTGCGTACCCAAGAAGAAGCAATTGCCAGAATCGGCCTGACAGCAATTCATTTCGCTTAACCCAGCATGTCGCAGCACTCATGCTCCGGGGCGTCTTGTTTGCAGAAAAGTCTCGATGCTCAACGCTTCGTTCTTCCATTCCTCGAGAACCTGGCAAGCCAGCTCAGATGGAACGGGTGGTCATTCATCGGCCACGATTTCCTGCAGGCATCCACACTAGACCAAGGAAATGCAGGAAAACCGTCGGCATGGATTTGAATGCGGGTGTCTGAAGACCGTGAACTGCATGAGATGACGTCGCCATCGCTCATGCTCAGCTGATGCTACATCCTTGCAGAGCTCTGACATGCCAAGCAGAAAACTGAGCTGGAAGCCAGGTCTGAGTTCGTCGACTCCAAATCCTCGCGCTTCTTCTGGAGGCACTGCCGCAGCCTGCACGTGCTGCATGTATGGCTCGATGTGTCGTTTCGTGTAGTGAGTCATGCTTCAGACTGAGAGTAGGGCCGTCGTAAGAAGGTCTCGTCCAAGTGAAACTCCTAATTAACAAGAAGAGCCTATTACTTCATTGTTCCAATCCATCATTGTTACTAGTTAGTCTCTACCTGCATGACCGATCCACTGTCCTGTCCTTGATCACTTTGTCGCGCTCCTCCTGGATCGCCTCCTCTGCCAAATCCAAAGCCCCAGGCAGCTTTGCTGAGGGAAGCTGTCCAGACAAGGCCTCAAGAGCAATTTTTTAGACAGGAGATGGGCACAGATAGGGCGCAACAAGCGATCCTCTGCGTGCGCGCCGAAGCTCTCGCAAAGTTGTGCGATATGCGAATCTTCAAAAGCTTCTCGGGCCTCATTTTGTTGCTAACACAACCTGTGGTCTCGACATAAGCAAGCCAACCATGAGCTGAGATCTTGGCTAGTGATACACTAAAATGGTCATTCTGCACTAGATCCACGTACATTCGAAGATGCGCAGCAATGCTCGCAGCCTGCTTCTGGAACACACGACTGGCGACAAAGTCTTGACATGAGGAACTGGTTCCTGACCAGCACTCATTTTTCAGCCTGAAGAGGCCGCGCGGTCTGTAGCTCCTTCAACCTTGGCACGGCAGTGGCTGAAGGCAATGCAAACTCGGCAATTCCAAGGCTGCAAGCAAAACAGCAACACGTTGCTTCCTTGCTATTGGGCCAAAGAGCACGAGGACTCGCAACGCTTGCGTGGCTTCGATGTACTCGGGAAGGAGCTCCTTGAAGTCCCAAGCACCATTCTTGCATAAACTATCAGCGGTCACATGCGCCCACCGAGCACGAAAATCTGCAACACAGTGCCGTGAGAGGGTATGAAAGGATAAAAAGATACGAAACCCTGACAAACGATGTGATAAGATATGATGTGAGATTATACGATATGTGATATGATACGATATGGTATGACATACAACATATTCACCTCGGCTTCCCAGAGGCGTCTAGAACAAGCAGACCAGCCCCCTTCCCAACCCAACCAGAAACTTTCTGCGACCCCACACCCAGTCCAGCCCGCACCCCCCCCCCCCCACCTCCGCCTGCCCTCCCCCCAACCCTTACCTGAAAAGGGGCTCCACCGCTCCCCCCCCCTCCCCCCTCCTCCTTTCCCTGAAAATGAGCCCCCGCCCTCCCCACCCCCCCACCTCCCTGCCCCTCCCCCTAAGCTTGACTCGCACCTTTAAGGGCTCCAGTCCATGCGCCGTTGGGCCCGAGGCGCGTCCACACGCCGCCGACCCGGTTGGCTCGCCAACATCCGGCTCCAAATTCGGCTTTCCGAAGGGCATCATGTTGTAGGAGGGTTTAGGGCGGCAGGACTTCGAAGGACGCTGCCATAACATGGCGCTCGACGTGCCACCCCCGCATACGCCTGCGTGCGCGCGCGCGCGCGCGGAAAAAAACACCAGTTCCTGTTGTGGTTGTTCTTGTGGTTGTTGTTGTGGCTGCTCCACCCGGGGCGTGCCCGGCTGTGGGCGACAGCCCCATTAGATAAGTTTTTGGGGAGAATACATGACAGCTTGAATGTTGAGACTTGGAAGCCACTATTTCAAGCCCTTATAATGCTACTGATAACTCGAAGACACAAAAACTGGTAAGCCCAAAGCCCGGAAACTTCAGTCTCAAAGTGAGGGATTAGAAATACATTGGCTCTACTCGTCAAATTTCACTGTCCAGGCCCAAGCCTGCCCAAACCCTAAACCGGCCTCAAACACACACAGGAAGACAAAGCATCACATTTTGCGTGAGTAAAACTTGGTTTTCTGTTGCTGTTGTTAGCTGAGGCTTGCACAGCTTCCACGGCGGCTCTTTTTGTTTCGGAGGCGCTAGATTCGCTAGATGTTTCCCACACGTGTTTTTTGTTTTCTTCGTGTATTTCTTTGCAAGTTTTCGCCGTTTCTGTTGGGAGGGCGGGGCGAATCCTCGGTATTTACAGCATTTTCGGGCCTTTTGGAGGGAAATACTCGGTATTTACAGCACTTTCCGCACTCCTCCTTTATTTTTGTTTTCATTTCTGTTGCTTCCGGTTGTGGGCATTGGCCGCTGTCTTCTGCATGCTTGGCTTTCAGTTGCTGGCGGGCGTCGGAAACTTCGGTATTTACAGCGCTTTTGCGTCTTGGGCCAAAAGAAGCAAAGCTTGCAGCAGCAGCTGCCCACTTGTGCCAAGCCTTGTAGGGCCGACTGCACTACAAAGGACACTGCTGTTGGCGGAAAATGCAAAGCACAAATCACGAACTTTTCCGGGACATGTGTGTCGCCAAAGCCCCACGGTTTTAGAACACAACCCTTCCACGGCGGCGAAAGAAACGGCTACCTAGTTTAGGGGCTTTTTGTTTTTTTTTGAGAAGGACTGCAGTGCGATTTGCCCTCATAGGCGCCCGGCGAAGCCTCTGACCAAGCACTACTGGCTGACACCAGAAGCAAGCTGCACGTGTCGCAGCCACCCTACTGGCACAACTTGAAATGTGACTACCTTCTGATTGCTTTGGTATATCTGACGACTGCATTCATAAGCTCAGTTTCACGACTTATACACTCTTCTTCACTGATGAGGAAGTGACTGGAAAGCCAACATCCCACCATTTGAAGATACTTAACGCAGATCTCTACTGCATCACTCCAAGCACCACCGTGGAATGACTGTACCATTTGCTGCCATCCTGTATCTTGTCTAACCAGACAAGCAGAAGGGAATCTTGCCGCGAAAAGCAATACAGACACATGCGGGCTGAGGCGGGGTATCAACCCCAGGACCTGCTGCACGGCCTGTTCGGCCTGGGCCGCCAGACCCGCCACAGTGAACACTGTTGACTCACCGCTCGGGCCCGGAAGTCCAGGATATGAACGTTGGAGGGGCGTTGCCGAAGCCACTCCTGGCAAAGAGCTCAAGAGGTTTTGCCTCTGCTCCTTCTTCTGGCGCCGATCTTGCGCATCTTTTGTCTTGCCCTTTCCCCCACCCTTGCCAGGCTTAGCCCCCGGAGCTGGTTGGGGGAATCAATCGGACACGTCGATGTCTTAGAAGTCCTGAAAGAGCCCGTGGCTTTTTCGGAAGAGACGAGGCTCCTCTCCCTTGCCTCCGTGATGGCGCCGGCATGGTCGCGAGGGCTGCCCGGAGGCAACTGCAGCCAAAAGGCTTGGGGGCTGGCCCGGAACCCCTCTCACATAAGTTTGGGTTTCTGCTGCCAAGGAGCAGGCGGCGGCGAATCGCACTTGCGCCACGTCCGCTCGGACCACGTTGGAGAAGACGCCATGGGGAAGGGCGAGTCAGGATTTTCGGAAACAGGCATTTTATCATGGCTTCCATCTGTGATCCTGGAGCATCGTGCACTTCATGCTGCCCTTTCAGACCGCGCCCCGAAGGTCATGATGCATTGGATGGGTCCCCGATTGTACGTGGCTGGGCACAGGTTGCGCCGTGCTGGCAGACCACCGCAGTTCGACTCGCGCGTCGTCACGTTTTCAGTCATGTTTGCTCTACTGTGTGCTGCGTTCGCAGGTCAGATGCTTGCCATGGACCTTGCAGTGGAGCAGACAAAGGCGAGCCCCTGTGAAGCATGGTGTGAGCATCCGCTACAACGTTCCTTGAGACTATGATCCAGGCTTTGCTCAAGTAAGTAGCTTGAAGACAACTACTTCCTCTGTTCTTGTCTCAAATCATGAGACCAAAGTGGCCCTGCACACCCCCAAACCTTAACACGCTACACCCTAAACTTAAGCCCCAACTCTTTTTGCATCCAGGCTTGGGTGAGCGTGCCGGGAAAGAGCTCATGCTGCCCAGGTTCGTTGTAAGCCCCCAACTCCAAACCCTAAACCCTGAACTTTGGCACACGGCGCCCAAAACAAACAAACTAAACTAATCGTGTTAGAGAACAAGGTCAGGGGAAAATGTAGGAAAGCGTGGCAGGCACAGCGAAATCGTGTCTTTTGACCAACCCCAGCGGTCGCATCCAAGAAGCAAAATCAGGTCTTGTTTTTGTGACCAGTTTCTAGGGGCATGGAAGCTCCCACGCACTGGTAACATGGACGAAATCGTCGCGCGGGCAGGGATGCTCTGGCCAGTCCCACGTACTGGCAACATGCACAAAATCGTCGCGCAGGCATGGATGCTCTGGCCCTTCGCACGTACTTTCATGCGTTCATTCACTCTGTTCATTCGCTTATATATTAATATAATGCCTTCTCTTCACAGTATTAAGATTATTCATGGTGTGTGAAGAGAGCGGAGTGAGTGAATAAGCGAATAAATAAAGTGCGCGAAAAGAATATTATGCCGGCGTGCGAAAAGAACTGTGCGCACGCCAATAATTCTGGGAACATGGACGTAATCATCGTGCAGACATGGACGCTCTGGCCCTTCGCACGCGCTGGCAACATGGACGTACTGATCTCGCGAGCCGGAAAGCGAAGATGTGCACCTGAGCGAGTCAGGGTGTTCTTTTTTGTTTGCGCCGCAAGCCTAAGTTTAGGGCTTAGGGTTTGGAGTTGGGGGTTTAAGGTTTGGGGTTTAGGGGTGTACAGGGCCACTTTGGTCTCATGATCTGAGACAAGAACAGAGGAGATAGTTTTCTTCAAGCTATAAGTGTACTTACTTGTAAATGTGTGTGCATGTAATATCTGGATAAATATGTCCGACAGATGGCTGACAGCGGGCACAGTTCTTAGATGCCTCCTCCTGTGTTTGTTGCGGTGCCTGTCCGGGGCGTGTTTCGATTTTTTTTTGCGCCGCGCGCCGTGGTCACTCCTTTTTGGGCTTAAGGTTTGCCCCTCTCCACATTAACTGCAAACCAAGTCACGCGGGTGACAGGTCCTGACAAAAACAAATGGATTACAGTCAGCGTTCGATAACTGGTAGTGTTGAAGCCCTGCCTTTACCGCGGCAATGCCTGCCAAAAAACACAGGACATTTTGGGCTCCAAGGCACGTCCATGGTGGCGACATTGGCGACTCACCTTTTCTTCTTCCTCCGCACGGAGCCTTTCGGAAGTCGGGACTCGCTGCAGAGGGCTCTTGCGACGGCTTATGGATGAGCGGATTTATAGGGCTTCTCATAATTAAATAGGGTTTATGCGGCTTGTTATAGGGATGTTGAGGGAGCTCGGCTTTCAGACCAAAAGTAAGCTTGGGAAGTCTCACAAGTGAGATCCTTGAGCCAAAATGGCTACTAGTTTAGGGGCTTACCTAAACTATCTACGTATCAAAACTGTATAACCTCGGACCTGAGGTTAGATGATTTAGAGAGTTTAGATAGTTTAGAAACTTTCTAACCTTCTGGGGCCTTCTCAAAACAGTAGATAGTTTAGGTAGTTTAGGGGCTTACCTAAAATCTAAGGTATCTAAACTATCTTTTTTGCATCTAAACTATCTAACCTATCTAACCTTGCACCTGAGGTTAGATAGTTTGGGTAGTTCAGGTGCTAACCTGAACTATCTTTTTACAACCAGGTCTGCACAGCTGCCGGGAAAGTCAGGCTCACACAACCAGCTTCACAGTTCTCGTGACTGCAAGGCTAGCTGCGTCACCCTGAACTACTTTTTGCAGCTGGGACTCTTTGATGCCAGGCAAAGCTGCTTAGCAGCAGAACGCTTCTGAAAGCTGTGAAATCCTGAACGCCTGAAAAGCTATGAAATCTCTCGAACTCTCTCAATGTGCTCATCTGCTACAACAGAGACACTCCAGACCTGATGATATTCCTCCAGGGCTCGACTTGCCAGCCCCACGACACCAGGATAACACTCATACAGAGTCTCGGTCATGCTAATTTCAAACACCCAGAACGGATAGCGCATGCGAGCATAGTGAAAGAACTGCCAAATGTCTGAACACATGTCATCAATATCCCAGGCAACCAGACCCTCTTCAGTGTCAACCCACACTATCCGGAGCTGCGAGCCAGTGAATAGTACGACCACATTGAAGAGCCACGATACATGCTGTAAGATGCTATGTTGCCACCGCTTCCACAGGCCGGCATGCAGATGACTGTGCATCTCTGCCAGGCTGATGCTGTGAAAGTGCCTTCTGCCAGTCTCACGCCAGCACTCACGGTCAGCAGCTTTAGCAAGAACCATGGCAACCTGAACATCTTCTCCATACGCGGCGCTAGCCGTCCGCAAGAGCCAGTGCAGTGGAGAATTAGGAAATCC
This sequence comes from Symbiodinium natans, assembly GCA_905221605.1. NCBI lineage: Eukaryota > Dinophyceae > Suessiales > Symbiodiniaceae > Symbiodinium > Symbiodinium natans. Next base: position 178,125 of record CAJNDS010001946.1, read on the forward strand.
ACCTTGGGGTCTATGGAGGGAAGCGTAACTTGCGGGCCGGGTGTTGAGGAGGTCTTCGAAGAACATGACCCAGGTAACCCCATAGTCTCATTCTCCACTGCATGGTCCAGGAGAAACCAGAGTGGCGTTGAAGGTAGAGCAAAGTCCCTCGTTTTCTCAAACGATGCAAAACCATGGCCTGATCCCGCCCTGCATCTTCAGGGATAAAAAGGTGCATGAACGACTGTAGCGCAGTGGCCTGAAGAGTGTTTACCTTTTTGATACCAGATGCTGTAGGGACCAACACCGGGGTAGCCCACAGCCACTTGCTTCCAACATAGCGATTCAGCAGATGCAGGGCCAATGCAGGCTGTGCCCATGTCAAACCTTTAAGCACAGGAGCCATCTGTACAACTCCGTGATGTACACTACGCTGGACAAAAGGCAGCCAGAGGTCCCAGGAGGTTTCCCCGACCGAAGTGTGGCGCAAGGGCTTACGTAGGTAAGCAGTCTCGGATGTCCAGGTGTACTGGTGTAGCACATGATCATCAGGGACTTCCCGTCGACCTCTGGCCAACATCTCAGGCCTAGCAAAAACTTGGGTCTTGGCGGGATTGAACTGAAGTCCAATGGCGTGCAAGGCCTGCTGTATCCTGGGGAGAAGTCGCTTAGCCACAGTCCAGTCATCAAAATGTAAAATAAGATCATCAACAAAAAGCCATCCCCATTGACCGAAAAAACTGCTTTCACCTTCAGACTCCCATTGTGTGAACTGCTCTTGCACCACATGACCTATGAGGTAACTGAACAAAATAGAGCTGAAAGTGTGCCCCTGTTGTATTCCCCTAGTCTGGTCAATATGCCACTCCTCCCCTTGGTACACAAAGCGAAGCGAAGGTCTGCATATAACCCGGAGAAGCTGAAGGGCTTCACGCGCAAGCTCCGGATTCGTATGGTCACAAACAAATCTGGCCACGGATGCATGGTGGATACTGTCAAAAGCCGCCTGTATATCAGCATTGACCCAAACCCTACTCTTGTCAGCAATACTTTCGCAGTAAGTTTGCCAGTGTGCTGAGGCTAGCGCATCCGCGACTTGCCCTCCCGGCAGGCCGCCAAACTGGCATGGCGCCACCGGCCAGCAACCCACGAGACGACGAACCAGCAGTGTGCAAAACAGTTTAGTAGAAGCTTCAACGAGGTTTATGGGGCGTATCTGTGCAGGAGTGACAACCTCAGCAAGTTTTGGGACAAGCGTCACAAAACTGCAGTGTATCTCTGTCGGGTGGTTTGAGGATTCAAGCAGACTGTTCAAAAATTCCCGCAAAATCAAGCGTCCGTCCGGCATTGACCACATGGCAACCAAGAGTTCATACGAGATCCCACTGAGGCCCGTGGACTTCCCCATCTTACCCTTACTCAGACCAGCAGCAATCTCCTCCTCACTAAAATATTTGATGGCAAACTCACCAGTGGCAAGCTGAAGATCTCGGAAGATAGATTCGACTGACACCTCTTGTTCAGCGGGAATCTGCGGACTGAAGAGTTCACGAAAGTGCTCCTTGACACATCGAGCAGCAGCATCAACGTCACCACCTTTGGCCCGAACCAGTCCACTCATGTCAGAATGTTGTCTAGTACGATTGCGAAGGTAACGAATAGACTGCGCATGACCATCAGCTGCTGCTTTTTCAAGTTCCTGCAACCAGGCAAGCTTCTCTGCCCGGCGCCTGGCAAGCACCAGCCTCGTGAGTTCCAGTCTGCGTGCTGCATCATGACACTCTCGTCGCTGACGACAAAGGTCTTTAAGGCTTTGGCTATCCCTGAACTTCTGGGAGGGCGTGGGATAAGTGGCCACTGCTTGTACTTGCTTGAGGGATTCCCACTTGCCATGCAGACTAAGCTCAGCGAAACCGTCTCTGACAGAAGGGAGCACATCTCCAAGATTGGCTCCAACACTCCAGCGGCCACACTTGGGTCTTTTTCGGGCTTTGCGTCTTAGAGCCTATTGCAGTTCTGGAACCATCATGGACCTGTAGTCTGGGGGGCTGGGCAATGTGTCTGCGGCTAACATACGCATAGTCCAACTCTGTAGAGGAATGCCTACCGTGTCTCGTCGGGACTCCAGCACGAAAGCAGACATATCCAAAGGAATTGAACAGAGCATCTAATTGAATGGCTCGGGCTGTCCCAAACTCTGCATTAAAGTCACCAATGAAAATCGCATCATCGTCCTGGTGTGTGTTGCTATGCTTAGCGATCTCATCGAGGCTGGCGTTGAAAATATCATCGCTGTTGTCATTGTGAGGCAAGTGGACTGAATAAACCCATCTATGCTCATTGGTAACAGCTTCAATGTAGTGAACCCCTATCAATCGCTCAGCTTTGCAGGACTCAAGAACACAATCAACGCCTGCACGGTTGAGCAATATCACCTGGGCTAAGTGGGATTGAAGGTCACTGGTACCTAGAGCAATGTAGGCCTGATGTTCATTGTCATCAAAAATGAATTCACGTAAAGAACCGGCTTCAGCAGGGGCCCCAGGCTTCTCCACCAAAGAGCTCGTTCCTCCCACCTCTTGAAGGGAGAGGACATCCACAACGTTGTGCTCAAGCCTAAGCCAGTCCAGGATAAAAGGTAATGGTTTGCCTTGCACGTTCCAAGAGTCAGCATGCATGAAGTTCAGCTTGGGCATCTGTACAAGTTGTCAGGCTTGGAACTCTTGCAACTTAATTGTAACATCGGCTGCTTCCTTCCCGGTCACCCCTCCCAACGCAGTCAAGTTGAAGTGGAATCGCGTGTGCTCGCCCTCCCCAAGGACCTTGGAAGTAACTGTTTCGCACTCCGTCGCATAGAGGTCCTGAAGTGCTGCGGCTGCAACACGTCTTGTGCCAATCCAAATTATCTGCCTGGACCATCCAATCTCCATCTCAGGTTTGGGAGCTTCACCCCAAATGCTAGCAAGGCATTCTTGGGCCTTGCGAGTGATTCTGTTCTTCTGTCTCCGGGCTGGAGTCCTGGACGGTGCCATCCACATGAGAGGTCCCATAGCTGTAGCTCGCTGGTTTGAGTATTTGTTCTGCATGATATAGAACCTTTCGGCAGATTCTCCAGGGGGCAGGCTGGAAAGGAAGATGTGCCCAACCTGGGCCCTCTGGCCAAAAACAACCATGCGTTCAATGGACTGAGAATGACACGGTTCAAAACCACGAACTAGTCCTTCCATGTCTGACATGATCACTCGTTTCGATGTGTCGAAAGGCCACCCTCCAACAACAACGTGGCAATGGTCGGTTTCCTCCGCCGATGAAGTAAAAGAGGGGGCACTTTGAGCAGGAAGGGGGGCGCCAGAATTCCTACCATGCGATCTTCCCGTCAAGTACTGAGACCATGGATCCGTAGCTGTGTCCTGCCCCAGCCTTTGCTTGGTACTGCTGGAAGTCTTGGCCTCCGAGCGCCCCTCCATGACAAGTTGGTGTAACTTGTCTACCTTTTCTGCCAGGCCATCCACTCTGGGGTCGCGTGTAGGGTCTTCCGCCCTAGCTTCCAAAGCAAGCAATCTAGTGTTGTAGTCACCCATCATCGACTTCATCTCTCTAAAGCCTGCTGAAAACGAAGCCTGTAAACCAGAGACCCAAGCTGGGACCAACTCTCCACCATCATCGGGCCTAGCTTCAGGGTGCACAGCTAATTCATCTTCACGCTTTCTCTTTGATGGGCTTTCTTCACCTGAGGGGGCTGATAGCTCCTCTTCATCGATTGCAACCGTCGGCACAGCCATGAATCGGAGAAGGACAAGAACTCAAGAAGGAATTTTAAGCCGAAACCCTTGAGCCGTAGCCATACTAAACTATCTAACCTCCTTTCGGTAACCCGACCCGGTCACATACTACACAAAAGGTCCCTCTTATATATATATATATGTATATATTTATGGTATGTATGGTACACATGGTAGATACACATATGGTAGATCTGGCATTACATGTACAAAAATGATATGAGATGATATGCTATGATATGTTTTGATATGGTAGCTAATGGTGGGTATGTATATATCTATGACATGGGATAGGTGTATTGCTATGTCGTGGCGCAAGTCTGCCATAGATGTGCGATCTGAAGATTCAAGCTCCTCGTCCCTGACTTGGTCTAGCTTTGGCCACTGACGAGAGTCATGCGTTGCCGCAGGGACCTGCAGGCTGCCATGCTTATGCCCAGGCTGCCGCTTCAGCAACGGAATTGCCCCTGCCTGGTGGATGAGATGATTGAAATCTTCGCGGATCCTCTGCCTAGCCTGGTCCTTCTCTGGTGCAAGAAACGGCTGTGCTGTGCCCTGCTGCTCAACTACCGCTGACCGCCTCTTGCAACACACATTCCGCTGTCCTGGATCGTGATGAACGAATCAAGCTGCTGCTGGCTGGCCTGTCACAACGGCAACTCCCTAACAGCTGCCGCTGCATGCTGCTGTTTTCTCATGCCCTTCAGTGCCGACTCAGCTTTGCTGCTCGGACGCATTCGAAAGTTGTGAGCCTCCATCGTGGTGGTGAAGTTGATAGGCTGCTGAAGAACCCAAACCTTAGCACGAAAGGATGTTGCTGCAACGTTCCCGTTCTGAGCCTTGCCACTGCTGCACGGCGATGGTGCCGTTGCAGCCGTGTGTGCTCCCAGTGCATGAAAGGATTCAAAAAGCATTCTGTGTGCATTTAAGCTCTGAGATCAATGAGCACATGAACAACTCAGCAACGGAGAGCGCTCGATCAGCACCCATCAACGCCAAGTTTCGCCAACAACCAGGCTTCCTCCCCACCACCAACACCTCCCACAACAGGAGCTTGATCGCATTCAGGAAGCTCTCGAAGCCCGAGTTTGGAACCCAGATGCCAATGTACAAGTTGGCCAAGGCCCCCCCAAACACCTACCGGGAGTACCACGAAAGACGAAAGAACGGGCATCACCACAAGCTCAAGTCAGGTAAGATCTCGGTTTTTCCGACAAACAACTCATTGCCGTTAACCAAAATACATCGACTACCAACTGCATTCCTCACTCACACTCAGCACAACGAACGCGCTCACGCACAATCGCCATCGGCCGTGACAGGTGGACGAAGGGGCTGTCAGCATCCAAACGTCCGAGAAATCGTCTTGAGCGAGCTTGCCAAGCAAGAGTTGCTGCGAAGTGATGAGCGAGACATCAATGAATGCTGCTTACTAGCCTCTTTTGGGGATGTGCGAGCTAGGCCGGCTTAACACGTAACATCACGTAACTGCAATCTTTCATCGCTGACAGACTTCCATTCCTTCAGCAGCGCAGCTGACGCCGCCTTGAACGGCGAATCATCAAGACCCGGCGCCAAATTAAAGAAATGCAGGCAGTTCAGAAAGCTCGGAAACCTGGAAGGTTGCATTGCGCACAATTGGAGACGTGTTTCCGTGTTTGTCTACCAGCACGGCTTCATGCCAACCAGGCATAAGATCGAAATTCTGACAGATGCATGTCGTACGACGATGCGGCGGCCACAAGATTCGAACTGGCAAAAACTTTCAACGGCGGCATTCGCCGCACAGGAACCACACCAGCTTTCCCAGTTGGGCTCAAAAAACACGGCATACCAACAGCCAAGGTGTGTCGTCCAAGCGAAACAAAGAAGCAGAAAACTCTCGTCTCGGTTCGTTCTCGTCCTTTCTCAGACAAACAAATATGCATGACCCACACCATGATTGCAATCCACCAAAAAGTAGTACGTGCCCGTGCACTTACAGGACATTGTGGGGCTCTTACTAACAATAAGAAGAACATATTGGGCCCCAGATCTACTATAAGACTGTGGGCGCGTTCTCTCGTTCACTGCGTTCACCTGGATATATGTAAAAAACAGGGTCAATGGTCAAGGCTTTTTCAGGGGTGAATGAGGCGGGTCATACTTTTCTTTAAGCTGTCTGAGCTGTTTGAGGACATTGGCTTCGTTGGGGGAGGGGGGGGGGGGGTGAAGGGGCCTACAGGCAAGTGCGGACGATCTCATGGCAGCAACAACGCATTGCATATGCATTGCAGCCGCACCGGCTGCAGTAGATAGCTTCTGGTTGGCTTTAGTCAACACAAAGGAATTCCAGGAGCTTTGCCAGGGGCAACTTGTCGGCAAGAAGGATATCACCTCGGCCCGAACTCTTATGTGAGCAGGGTCCTAAAGAATATTCTGAGCAAGCGCAAGCAGCCAAATTGCAACAGCATGGTTGACCCTCCATCTTTGCTGCCCAATCACTTTGCAGACCTTCGGAGCGTAGACCTTCTCGCAGTATCCGTGCCACCTGCTTTGGATACTGTCTCGGTCAACCCCCAAGCTTTCTGCCTGCAAACCCCTGCGCAATCATACGCGTGTCTGCAACCGACATGCAGGCACAGGCATGCAAACCTGTTGCTGCTCCTCAAAGAAAACAAAGAATTGCTGGTTGAGCACCTGCAACCATCATTCTTCCATGCAAGCTGCCAAAGGTCACACTGCTCAAAGAAAGAAGCACCTTGAGGTTGTTAAGCAACACTGCCTGGGTTGCACAAGCACTCCAGGACATCAGCCAAACATACATTGTCAACGACCCACATTTTCTGCTTGGCAGTTCATCCCTGTGTGGCATTGGCAAGAACAACTTGCATGAAGCAGTCCAAACTATGTTCAAGCCGCTACCCATGGCTGACTTTGTTGCAGGACAGGGCACAGACGAGAAAAGAAGTGCCAGACTGAAGATCTTGGGTCCGTATGAACTTCGGGCGTCCTGCACAGCAGCCGCAAGTCCAACACTCAAGATCCAAGAAAAACTCCTGTCCTCTGAAGAGAACAAGCCTTCTGTGTCCATCCATACCTGATGTCTTGCTGCATTCTGTTGGCTTCTTCTACCTCCGTGTTTGCCACCAGTATGTATGCCTTGTGTCGGTGGTCTCTCGGTCCCATGAGCAGTCGCAAGAGTCAAGAGCAAATCCAGTCTCACGGATGTGGGCCTGCTTTGCAGCAATCATGATTTTGCCAAGCCACCACTGTGCCACCAGAGATCTGCTCAGCACATATATCAATGCCCCTGACCACAAAATTTCAGGCGTAGAACCGAATGCCGAATGCACTGCACCCTGCGCCTCGTGTATGTCTGCTGACCATGCCCAACACCAAAGCCACCTTGATAAGGTGCCTGCCGATCGCAGTCTTGGCTTCCCAGTGGATGAGCCGTCTCAACGTTTCCGTGATCCAACAAGGATTCCCTACAGGAATCTTTGGGGGGGGGGGGGGCGGGCACAGAGAACGTGCAAAACCATCTACAATCCAAACAACCCACCCAGAGTACATGAGTCGAAGAAATTTTCTGCCACAACCTTCCCACCACGGAAGAACATGCAGATGCTCCTGACGACCCATCAAGCGATTCAGCAGCAGCGACTTCCCACCACGGTAGACACCCAGGGCCGGCACCTGCAGATGCAGATGCAGCTGACAAGTCTACCAAGTTCCAGCAGCTCAGCCCCCAGCGAGGAAGAGTGGTGAGCCTCAGCATGTCGTGACCACATTCTCACTCATGGCTGATGCGGATGGCACGCCGGGCTGGTGCAAGCTTCCGTGTTGCCGGGTGACGTTGGGCAGCCAAGTACTCTAGTCCAGCTTCATTCAGCTGTAGCCCCGCTGCCGTAGCCTAGTGGGAAACGACGAGGGAAAAAAATGACGGCACGATGTCGGCAAAACCGGCGAATTAGTCGATTCAAGGGACTTCTCCAGCATCCTCATCCTGTGAGACAGCGCTTGGGCGCCGCAAGCGCGCCGCAATTTTGTATGCTCCTAAGTCTGTCCTTCGAGACCACTTCTAGAAGTCGAACTGGGCAAAGCTGGCAGGCTGCCTTGCCGGCCTGGTCACGACGTCGAGCACGACAGACGAGCTAAACAAGGGCGAAGCAGTTGCAGTGAATGACTTTTGCATGTGCCTCGGCAGACGCAGAGTCTTCAGGGTCCTCAGGGTTCTCCAGAATCTTAGTGAAAACAATAAAAAAACTATTGCACACACAGACTGCCATTGACACCACATAGCACCACTTGGATTTCTGTCTGATCTGGACCTCCGCTTTCTCGGGGAATGCCTCTTCTACCTCCGGCAAGTGTGCAGGTGCTGTAAACCTACTAGAACCTAAAAACTACAGAACCCCGAAATCTTGGAAAGGGCTCTGATATCAATGTGCCTCTGGAACCACAGGTTCTTGAGTCTCGGTTGCCTGCACGTCCAGTCGCGGAACCCAGCTGCTCAAAGTTAGACCGCTGAAAGATTAGCCGGTGAGTTGCTCTCCTCGACCGCTGCGGGCTCTGCCACCTCTGTCGGGTCAGCATTCGAGATGGCCACGATGAGGCACCAAAGAAACAGGTGCCGGCTAGACCTGCGCGGCTGGGATGGACTCACATGCCTTTCCATGCTGGATGATCCCGCCAGCCTTGCCAACACCTGCTGCATGGCTCGTCGGCGTTGGCTTCAAGACTACGAGTAGTTGCTGTCGTGAGGCATGTGCGCTAAGCATTCTTGCCGTGTATTGCTGTGTCAGAACACTAAGGCTCTTTTGGCACTGTAACATCCGCACAATGGCAATGCGGCAATGTGGGTCGTTGGTTTCCTTGAGCCTGCTGCTGATGCCAATGTAAACTATTTGCGCAGCAAAAACTACCAGACGTAGAAGGCACATTGACATCGACATCCCGCACTGGCATTCATGTGTGGCCCCCCGCAGCCTGGACACGCACTTATCTCCACTACAACACCCCGCATCCGGACATTGTTCTGAGCAGTTCTATTGCGCAGCTCATGCATCGATCAACTGGCATGCAAGCAGCTCGGCTCTCGCAAAGCTCAAGATCCAAACGCACCAATGAGTTTCTTGCTCAGATTTGCTCAGCCTGTTTAATAGTTTCTTCTGGGCCTTCTTGATTGTGTTCAGGGAATTCGCACGAAGCAGGCCCTCTTTCAGAAATGTTTCTCTGCACCGAGTCCGTGACTGTTCTGTTCAGTCTGAACAGGGATGATACCGAAGCCAACACGTTCACCCACAGCACAGGTTTCTTTTGAGCAACCCAGAGCGAAAAAGGAGGAACGCGCCACCTCGCAAGATTATGCGCTTCGAATTTTCGACATGATCTATGGACGGCTCTTAGAATTTTGTCATAATTACCGGACAGCAGATCCAAGCAACTTCCGTCTCTCCCTCTCTGCATCTGCCTCTCTGCCTCTCTCCCTCTCTCCTTTTCTGCCTCTGTGCCTCTCTCCCGCTCTCCCTCGCTCTCCCTCGCTCTCCCTCGCTCTCCCTCACTCTCCCTCACTCTCCCTCGATCTCCCTCGCTCTCTCTCTCTCTCTCTCTCTCTCCCTCCCTCCCTCTCTCCCCCATCTCTCCCTCTCTGCTTTCTTTCTTTCCTTCTTTCTTTCTTTCGTTCTTTCTTTCTTTTTCTTTCACAACTCGACCCCTTGCAGCAATCCAGCAGCTTCGCCCAAAGGGTTTTCTGTGGTGCCTCGCATGATCTCGCATGCGTCCGCAGACAGCTGGGGAGGCCAGAGAGCCTACGTCACACTCACCCAACATGGCGAGTGTGCCAGCTTCGAGCAGACTCGGGCTTGCAACAAAAGAGCAGCATCGGAAGTGTGACCAGTGCGCTGCATCTCCTACTACGAAGCCTGGAGTGCCTTGAGCCTTCCGACACCTGCTCCATCCTGGGAGCTGCCACTAGCAGAATTTGTTGCGGGCAAGCCCCAGGAGGAACGTCCGAATCTGGAGCTCATGTCTACGACATGGCTGGAAAAGTTCGGACACACTGCAAGCAACCACTGAGTGGCGCAAAACTGTTCAAGAGCAAAATCCAAACATTCTCGCAACTGTGAAGCGAAACCAACCGCTCTGATTCCCAAAGCGGTTGTGTTTCTTCACCCCTGGCTGCTTCACGAATCTTACGGAACGGCCGCCTGTGGAGATCTGCGGAGACTGCGGAGCATTCGGAAAGCATGCCGGGTTCATTCGGCATTCGCTCAAGCCTCAGCGGCTGGATAATCCAGCTGTGCATGTCATCCGGCATGAGAACCAACAAGGTGACGCAAAAGCGACTTTGATACGGCATAGTCGACTTGTGCACGTGCTCGTGCACGCGCGCGCGCGCGTGTGTGTGTGCACGTGTGCGTGTGCGTTGTCGCATGCACGCCCGCACGCCCGCCCGCCCACCCGGCAGAACATCAAGGTGTTCGACCAAGGTCAATCACAGAATTCCAAGGCATGCGACGACTCCAGATGTATGCTAAATAGACCAATTTCAGATCTCGAGCACGGCAAAATGTTGCGTTTGCATTTGCTTCATGGCAGAGGCTCCCCCGCTGCCGCCGCTACAGTGTTCATGCTGGCTGGCAAGCTAGGGGCCCCCGTGGTAATCCAGCCATGGCATCAACAACACAGCTTGGCTTTGCCTTGGCTTGTTGGAGTGCCCCATCCAGGCAGTGTTGCTGCATCATTGAAAGATTACCAAATTTTTGCTTTGTCAAAGGAGTGCCCAAACCCACGAAGGGCCTGGTTAGGTTTGGCTTGAAGTTTTCCATGCTTCCCGTGGGCGGGAATTGGAGGATGAATGAGCCAGTGCTTTAGTCTTGCTTGGCTGTCTGATGGAGTGACTGGCTTGCTTATTGGTCTTCTCGAATGGATTCCCCCCCGTGAGAAGTCAATAGAATCAACAGATACACGTGGAAAATCCATGCCGACATCCTTTGATGCTGATGCGAGAACTGTGCACCACGAGCGGATTAGGTCACCTCCACAGCTACGCGGCTGTGCGAAGCTGTGCCCTAGAGCTAAGGGCAACTGCAAGAATTTGCCAAGCTTCGTTGGAAATCTCGGCGTCATCACTCGCCGAGACCTGCTTGGTTGATGTGGTGGTGGCCTTCTTGTGGCCGCGAAGCCTTCGCTTCGACAACTCGACTCTTATCCTGAGCGGACGAATGAGATCAGCTAGACACCACGCAGGACACCAGTGAGGACACACACAAAACACTCTACTTAAGACTCCAGACTTGCATGCGAATGCTCACTCCGAACTGATTCCTTCTCCTTCTCTGTATCGCTCGGATTTTTGCGTGACGCTTGCCAACTGACTTCCACTCGACCGGCGTCCAGTTGATACTTACTTTGCAGACTTTGCATGGCTTCCAAGCAGCAACAAAGCCACCCAAGCCAGCAAGCGAGCTCCCACAAGGTAAACAAGAATGATCCTGGGCCATGCTTGCCGGCTATACCCGAGGCTATCAACCGAGACATTTGCAGCAACATCTCTTTGCAGCCTGCACATGCCCTACAAGATACACGCATCCAAGCATCACCCAGTTTACGGCTTGGTCGTCCCGCTTGATGCCTTGACTTGCACAGGACGCAACGGCTTGCTTTGAACCACGTGAGCTCTCACACTCCACTTGGCCGACATGGTGCCGAAGAAAGTCAGAACGGCTGCTCCATTTGCCAGGCACGGCGGGCCCGGACCTGTGCTGATGGCATGCTTAAAATTGCTTAAAGGTATAACCCTCAACATAGCCGATGGCAAGCTAAAGCGTCGCTGCACACATAGCGCAATACGTGAGCTGGTCTCTGGAATGGCATATAGACTTGTCGAATCGAAAGGCAATCAAGATCACCACGGCTGTCCCAGATTGCGACTGCATACCTCAATATCCCAAAACGCAAAAAATTGACTTCGAGCATTCCAAAGCAATTTGACGGGGGTACTCTGGGGCACTGTGGGGGTCGGAGGGATTAAGCAATCCAGAAATATTGAGATTCTTCTGGATTGGGCACCCCAAAGATTCCTGGGGGGGCTTTAGCAGCTTAGCAGTCTGCCGGAATTTCTGTGGGAGAAGCTGTGTCCCTAGGGCTCGGCACGCCAGGGAACCTTATCGGGGTTCTCTGCGGGTGGGCACTGCAGGGATACTCTATGGGTCTCTGCAGTATGCTCTGGCTGAAGCAAGGACAAAGCAATCTCACAACAAAACGGCGGATTGACTACATAATTACATAATAATAATCAGCTTCACAAAGCGCAACTGCACATCCAACTAATGCAGCTGGGCCGCTCCGAGAAGATTGGCCTGAAGAGTCCGATAACTTGAATCCACCTGAAGTACACTGGGATGTCCTCCGTGGTGATCAGGAACCCTTGGCACCAGCAAGCCGCTGATACTCAAAGCTTTATAGAACATGCCGTGCATTCAAGACTGCTTCTTTGCCATCCAGACTCCGTTGAACGTCATAAACGGAAAGACCGTCAGCAGAAAGAGTGCGAATGCATACTCAATTCTGCCGCCGATCATGCTGGCAAGGTAGCCCCAAGCAGAGCCAATATGCGAAGTGATCACAGTCAGCAATACGAACATGAGATACCTTGCCCCACAGCTTTGGCAAACTCCTTTACCTAGAACGGCAACACTGCAACGACTCAAAGCAGCATACATAACCATGCAGCACCGGCGAGCTTAGGGTTTCGCTCCTCTTTGATTTGACATTTTGCCCCCAGGCAACCCTCGGCCTGCCCTGCAAAGTTTTCTTCTGAAAGAAATGCATGCCGAGGATCGATTCCGGCGTCTTGCCAATTCCTGCCATGAGGAACACCGTAGAGGAGAGGACGATGGGAGCCACGGTGTCCACAGGGAAATCACCAATGACTTTGGACCAAAACCATGCAGAGATGGAGTACATGCCTCAGGCACAACGGCACTCTTCCAATGGACATGAAAACAAAGACGCGTAACTGCATGATGCTGCATGCAACCTCTGCATCCTCTGCAGCACCACTGAGCCCGGAAACAGCATAAACGGCAGAGCCCAAAATGATATCAAAGAGAGCCAGAAAGAATCTCTGAAGGGAGGGAGGGGGAGAGAGAGAGAGAGAGAGCAAATAAAAATGTAAAAAAAAAAACAAACGAAAGGCAAAAAGAATGAGATAAAGGAGTGAGTCAATGAGTGAGTGAGTGAGTGAGTGTGTGAGACAGAGACTGCGAAGGACAGCCAGAGTGTGAGGGCGAGAGCCAGACAGCTCGTCGAGTGCAGGCACCATGCAAAAAACGAGCAGTGGAATGCGGTATGACAACACGCCCGAGGCTCACCCTGACCACCTGAACTGTTGGCAGGATACCTGCGGTGGTTTCGCGGAATGCAGGCCTCAAAGCCAGCGGAAGTTCTTGCGTGAGGCCAAAGCCAGCCGTCATAAAGGTGTTGATCATAATCATGTTGAGCAAGCCCATGACACTCCTGAGCTGTTCTGGCAACCACTTCGCAAACATAAAACTTGCCGTCCCTTCAAAAAGAATCATGCAACCAACAAAAGCAAAACATGTTTTAGAGTATGGTCCAGACTCTGCCATGAGGCCTGGTCGTTCGGAATTTGCCAGTACATCGCACCGAAAAGGACGGCCATCAGAACTGTCCTGGCAACGACGGCCTTGAAGAGGATCTTGCTCCGACGGCGTAGCAAAAACTCACGCTGCACCAAAGCCCCCAGGGCAGCAAGTGATGAAGTTTTTAGCGACTTCTCCTGTCCCTGACTTGCTGGCACTTTGGGCACCTCGACCTCCCGCACGGCCCCAAGAAGCTTCTGGACGTTTTCGCGGGCTTCCTGCCTTGCGTTCTCCTCACCGGCGTTGACAGCCACGCACCGCATGAAGAAGTCAGCCGGACTTTCGTCATGGGGGCACATCAGACCAAGCGATTCATAGTGTCCCAAAGCACCGGAAGGAGTTCCCTGATAAACGGCCTTGCCATCCACCAATATCATGACCTTTCAGCTGGCATTTATACATGGAGAGACCTGAAAATCTGTCAGACTGTCACAAGACAAAGGTTGCGGTTTCAAAGAACGTCGTTGCGTTGTCAAACCCTCTGCACCTTGTCAAACAAATTGAAGACCTCCTCACTCGGCTGGTGGATGGTCGCGAAAACCGTCCGCTTCCGTGAGGAGCCCTCGCCTTGCGCGAAATCCTTCAACATCTTGCACACGCTGTACCTCAGCAGTTAGCAGGGTACTTCCCCGCAATTGATAACCTAGGGGAGGCACATGCATGTCAGCTGACACGACGGAACACAACAACAAGCCACGCCATGGCAGAATCCAGACCACTCGTTGCTTCGTCTGCAAATAGCACGGAAGGCTCGGTCAACAGCTCCGTTGCGAAGGCCAGGCGTCGTCGCTCACCGCCTGCAGGTTGTGTTATGATGTCTTGTTACCAAGCTGTTACCGCAGGGGGCGGGGGGGGGGGGAAGGGGAGGACCCAGCTGCGCTCATCTACCGCAGAAAGTATCGCTACCCCACAACCCACCCCCGCCTACTTTATCGGCTCCCCATGGTTTGGCTGCAAAGTTTCTACCAACTTGGGGCCTACTTTAGGGAGATCCTGGCATGACTGGCGTCTTCGCATGAAGCCTGAAATTCCGGCTCCGATGTTGCCGATAAGGGTATTCTGGCACTTCATCAGTCCGAGCTCCGTCAGCAGCGCATCCACCCGCTGTTCCCTTTCAGCTTTTGAATACAGGCCCATGCGAAATCGGCATTGAAAGAGCAGGTGCTCGCGAACAGTCAGTCCTGTCAAGCTTGGCTTAGGACTTAGGGGCAAGGCTAGCAGAGGAATGTGTTGTTATTGACTGTTTCGTGCAAGTCAGGCCTGAAGAATTAGCGGGAAGCAGGAGTGGGCGTGGAGGGGGTGGAGAGGGGTGGCTGATTTATCAGGTGGTTCTTCTACATGCCAGCTGTGTTGCGAAAGAATCAGCTTTCATGACCTCCGCAGAATGCCAGTCTATGGCATTTGATATACTTGTCATCTTCTTGTTATCAAACATGAGTTGTATGTTTGTATTAGTGGCTGGTACCAGACCAGGAAGTTCTGCTTGGTGCTGATGTTTGCACAACTTCATATTGTTGACAAAACTGATTTGCAAGGGCCCACTGGAACCATTCCTATCTGCCAGCTTGGTGGATGAAGACAGTGATTTCCAGGGAGGATGTGATTGGTATGTTCATGAACAAACCGCTTTGGCCGGGAAAGGAATGAGAGAAGCATTACATGATGGTTCCCCTTCCTAGTGTTCTGGAAACTCACCCAATCGCATCCTGAGAAGAGCTGCTCGTCTTGAAAGAGAAAGCCGCAATGATCACGCATCATCGGAGTCCATTCGCCACCATTGACCTGCACACTGGAGCCTGGCAGGGATGCGGCAGAACCACGCAAGCGAAGAAACAGAAGCGTGAAGCAGATCATCAACACACACACACACACACACATAAACACACGAGAGTAAACCCTTGTTTAGATCACTCTTGTGATCCAGTCCTGACATCAATGGTAGCTCGCCAATTCCAGCAATGGACTTCAGGAGCGTGGACTTCCCGGAGCCGGAGGGTCCCATGATGGCCATCAGCTGTCCCGGCTCGAGGTGGCCACCGGGACCATCCAGAATGCGGCAGGTCCTTGGCAGAACTGTCTCTCTACACCAGAAAAGAGCTCTGCCAAAGTTATTCCGAAGACCTAAAGCAAGATCACGTTGGCTTGACCGTGCTTTCAGCGCTCTCCCCAGAATCTGTACACCATCATCCTGATTACATGGCACCATAGCATACCACAAGGCCATGTCCAGAGATCTAAGACGTTTTTGAGCTGGATTCCTGAGTTGAACAGTTCCTAGCCCCATCCTCATGTTTCAGGAGCCTTTGCTCCTGGCAAGCGCCTCCCACGGTGTGAACGGTTTATCTTGCTTCATGAGGCGGTCACCGAATCGCGAGTTAACAAGGGTCGTTCTCCCATTGAAAACAGAAATGCTACCAAGAGATTAGTTACCAGTAGGGGCTCGTGCTGAGCCTCCGCTCCATTCTGCACCGCCTCAAGCTAAGTGCACAGCGTGGCCGAGTTTGGGCTCGAGGCTGGGTTCGGACACCACAGTCATCAGCGACCTCCATGGAAGCAGTGCTTCAGGCGGCAGCGGGAGGTGGACGTGGAGGTGGCTCAGGCACAGGGACTTGGAGAAGGTGATGGCACGACCAAGGAAGGGGTTTTGACCCGGACCCCGACGCGACAAAGCCGAGACTTGGGGAGCCACTTCATGTTTCCAAGCCCGAAGATGGCCCCGTCCCTCTGTCCCTCCGTCTCTCACGCCACTGTGGACGAATTCTGTGGGGACATTCGGGCGTGAGTAGCTTGACACCATGCGTGCACCCCTCGGAAACGCGCTGAGTCTAACGGCCAAGGCAAACGGTGGAAGCGATTTGTCAGATTACGCGCTTGATATTTCAAGCAAGCGGCTGCACCTTGCCAATTTCATTTCGCTGTACTTCAATTGTAAGATTTTGCCAAGCCATCAACAGCTCCGGCCGCGGAATGTCCGTCAACTTCGGCTTTTCCTCATCTTGACCTCGTGGGGGACGACGATACAGCTCATTGAAGCTAATTCTCCTGAAACCAACTGACTATCTGTATGCGGGAGAGTCGCGACGGAGCTCGCCCTTCGTATCATCTTCTGGGGCAGCACCCTCGAACTGCCGGGGACGTGCTCGACGCATCAAGCAAAAGAACGCCAAGCCGTGATAGCAGCCTCGACGGGGCTCTGTTTGTTGCTTTGTTTGCAACAGCGCCGGGACTCTAGGCTGAGGCATTCTGCAGACAAGGAGCAGAGAGGAATCAACAAGTAAAGCATCGACACTGTGTAACCTGGGAGGTGCCAGGCTCGCTCTGACGCGTCAATCTAGGGGTGCAGGGATTAAGTGATCCATCTGCTTGAAGGAAACTGGCGCTGTCTGGATTGATGCCGCTCCATACTAAGACATCCTCACCGTTCTCTGCAATGCATGGTCCCTCGCACGGCAGGGTGCCAAAGTCTTGCCACTGGTTGATCATCAAAGCCTGCACCCACAATCCGAGGGGGGGCGGGGGGGAATTATGGGATTCTTCCACACTCTTCCATATGCTTCACTCCTGGACAGTCATGACAGTCATGACAGCGAAGGAGTTAGGGCTCAGCGCGAGCCACCTCAAAGCTGTAGCGGAACATGGATATGGCTTTCAGCCAAACCAAGCCAACGGGAACGGACTCCAGATTGATGAAGAGGCCACCCATCATCATCCTGGGCTCCCAGTCGGTGCAAGTGTGCGCCGCAGCGGTCGTGCCACTGCTACTGAGGCTAATGAGAAACTCACGGCCACTTCTGGTCCAAGGCCGTCAAAGGTCTGAGGCATGACGTTCAGCAGCACAACAAGCCTTGGATACTTGACAGGGCTCAGGGCAATTCGCCGAGATTGGCGTGTTGAACACAAGTCGAAAGCCCCAACGAGACTCTCACTAAAGTCACCAAAACCCATTCTTACACTGTTTGTGCAACGTGTTCTTCGGCTTCACATTTGATGTTGTCGGAGAAGCCCCAGAAGAATGGGGCCCTCAGGGAGGGAAAGAGCTCGATGAGTTCGGTGTCTGGCAGTCCTCTTATTGCTTCGGTGCTGCCTTCCCCGATGTTAAGGTCGCCACCTCGTTAATTGTGGTCTCAGACGGGTTGAGTAACGCTTGAGGATGAGCCTTCACTTGCGGCCTTTTACTGTCGGCCCAGGGCCTCTACATCCTTCCTTACATCATTCCTTCAATTCAGTCTTTTGCGCCTCTTTGAGACCGGCAACCCTGAGGGATACGCGCGGAGCACTAAGAGAACTAGTCGGTTAGTCGGAATGCCACTCTCGTGAATTGACGCGTGCGGAAGCACCGTGTTCCAATGAGTTCCCACAACTCGCACCAGACCTTTTGAAAGAGTAGCATGGCCACAGCCCCGACTGGCGCAAGGTAGCCACCCAAATAACCAACGCCAGAAGCCACACAGGTGAGGAGGTATACCGTCAGGAAGAAATATAAGAAGTTCCTTGCGGCGTACATTGAGCGCTTCGAACCACTCACTTAAGCACGTAGCTGACACATGATTACAACAACTTTCTTCCATTCGGCTTTTCATGCACTTTGGCCCAGTCTCTCAAAGGAACTTCGGAATCCCACCATCCAGAACATCATCGTCGACCACAGAAGGGCAACCTTCGTTGGCCCACGTTCCGACAGATGTTTGTAGATCTAGAGGCCTGCATTACACCCGGGTCCCTGAAGCTGCAGTGCCAATGGAGGCATCCTGCTGCGCTAATTACTGCAGATGAATGACAAAGAAGTCAAACGGAAGGTCGGCCAGCGCCTTGCTGATGTAGATGGCTGGCACCTCACAGAAGCGGCAAAGCCAAAAGGAACATCAGAGCAAAGGAACATCGGCCCGCTGCGGATGCACTTAGGAGCCGGCGGAGTATGCTCCGTTTCTGTGCTCCCGGATCAATGTGGGCAATCGCGTTGGGATGCCCATGGAAGCACCCATGCACTTAGTCGAACACAAGACTGGGCGAACAGTGATGGAGCATGCTATGCTGAGTGGCTCTGAGAAGGCGCTGATTGAATGTTTCGGCCGTGTGGATAGCATAAATGAACTCTCCGCCAGCTGCCAAGCCACACTGATTCGCAGACATCGTTTTACTGGCGCAGTCCGGGTCCGGGTCCCGGTCTGGGTACCCGGATCCGGATCCGGGTCGGCTCCGAGTCCGGGTGGGGTTTGGGTTCGGGTGAAGTCCGGGTGCGGGGTCCGGGTCTGGGTCCACGATGGGAGGGAGGGTCCGAGGAGGGTGCGGACGAAGAGGCGCGAGAAGAGCAATTCATGCACTGATCACACAACTGGTGGCCACTTCGCACAGTGCACCTGGAATTTGAAGGCAAGCGGCAGTGTTCATCACCTGCATCATCATGACCTTGCCAAGTGCGTATGCTTGGCACGCTTGCCAGCCCAAAGCCTAATTCGCATACTGTAGGATCCGGACAAAGAAAATGCAGCCATTGAGCGCGAAGAGAGCCTGCTCTTTGTTTGGAACGCTTGCTTTGGTAAACAGAGGCGCTTCCCAACTTCAATCAACATCAGGCAGAACAACCGTCAACCGTGGCCAAGGTTCTGTTTGGGTCTTCTCGATTTGGAAGAACGTCAGGCCAAAGATTAAACCCAAGACAATCGTCCGCAGCAGACTCGATCGCAGCTCTGCTTTCGCACGGGTTTTCATGATGACCTCCACTGTGCATAAG
The DNA here is from genome assembly GCA_905221605.1 of Symbiodinium natans. Taxonomy (NCBI): domain Eukaryota; class Dinophyceae; order Suessiales; family Symbiodiniaceae; genus Symbiodinium; species Symbiodinium natans. The sequence goes on from CAJNDS010001946.1 coordinate 197,267, forward strand.
CGCAGCTCGGCCACAGACAATCAAAGCACCACAGCACTCACAACCATCAAAGCGCGAACACCATGGCTGCCACAATCACTTTCGAGCCAAGGCCGCCTCACGCTTCGTCATTTGCATCAGCTGCAGACACCAGTTCGTGCCGCGGTCGCCATCCGGGCTTTCAGAAATGGCCTGCGAAAGTACAAATCTCTTACCGGTTGATGCTGCAGCTACAATCCTTTACAGTCCTTGCTGGCCACCATCATCGGCGCGCCGTTGCTGCGAGCATCCGCCTGTTGAGCCCAAACTGTTCTTTGAGTCAAGTCCCAAATTGGAAGCCAAACAATTGCTTCTGGTCCAAGGGTCATTCGGCCACTGCTTCTGCCACGCATCGCCTCAAAGAAAAGCCAAGAAAAGCCAAGCTATTTTGTGTTGCATTTGGGTGTGCTGTTAACTTTGCTCGGTTTAGCCACCAACCAAAGCTAACTCGTTGGAGAATGTGGATTGGCTTGTCTTTACTTCTGAACATGGTGCTGCTTGCCTAGGAATCAAGGGAATAAGTCCCAGAATCATTCCTTCGATGTTCAGTCTGAACATGCTGCTTGATTGATGGGATGCACAGCTCGCACAGAATCAAAGATGAAATGATCTGGGGCTGAAATATTTTCTTGCTTTCTAGATGCGAAGGTCAGACACAGCACTAGCGATGTTGGTGAAAAAAAGGCAACCGTACCCCACACCAAACTACTTAGCGCTCCAGGGATACTCCGTGGGAGACAGTGTTTGGGCATCTCAGGACTTCGTCTCTGCGGAGTTCTCTCGGGAGTGGGCACTCCAGAGATACTCTGCAAAATTCTCTGCAGTGCAGGATTCTCCAATGCTTTTTATTCCGTGGGGTGGGCACTCCTCCCTACTCTACGGAACTCTGCGCGGGCTTGCGCTCCGGGGATACTCTGCGGCATTCTCTGGGGCTCGCATCCGACGACTCTGCGAGATATTCTGCGACTTTCTCTGCGAGATTTGCAGGAGGTGCGTACAGGGAAGCGGGTCCAGGCAAGTTACCGAAATTCTTTGCGGGATTCTCTGGGGTTGGGCACTCGGGACTCTGTGTGGGATGTGAAATTATTTGGAACCATGCTCTGGGGGGGGGGTGGGGTATCCATGCAGGGGGCCATGTTGGACATTGTGCACTGGACGGCATCACTGCTACCAAGTCTCCGATTGCAACACGCCTGCTTGCGGCACCTTCAGGGTCTCGAGGGTTTATGCACCTGAAGAAAGTGAAGAACGTACTACACCTGCTTTGCCATGATCCTAGGAGTACCTTCAATAGCGTGCAGCTTCGGAGCAACTTCATGACAAAGTCCACAGGCATTGTGTGATCAGGCATCGGGTAGCCAATGCTGGAGAAGTATGCTTCGAGTTGGTTCACAGGGCCGAAGTACGCTGTCCTTCCATCGACAAGGAAGCTGAGCCGGTCGAAGAGCCGGAACACCTCCCGATTCAAAACTGGTGGCTGCTGCACAGCAGCACCTCTCAACTGCTGTGCTCAAGCCTGCGACGACGGCTGATGGATAGAAGCAATCACGGTCACCTTCTGGCCCTTCTGCCCTTCCAAGGCGATGGCCTCCACAAAACGTGGTGAATTGGAGAAAAAAGCCAAGGGGCAAGGTCCGTTGTAAACCGGCAGCAACGGTAGCAACAAGATGCTCCCACGAGATAAACAGTCAGCGATGGACATGCTAAGAAAATATCATCCTTCCATGCACGGTGAAAGCCTCCGTTCTGCAATGAGCGATCCTTCAAGCATGGTTCGTTTCGATTGTCTGAATCGCAAAGGCCCTGGTGAGGCGAGGATGGGGCGCACATCCTAAAGTTATCTGGCGTTTCGTCGGGCCATGCAAGAATGCAAGCCGCCCCCCCCCCCCCCCCCCCCCGCGCACGCACACGTGCAAGTCACTCGCTCTTGAATTTGATGCTCGTGCGGAAGCAAACGCGTGCACACAGAGCAAAACCCTTCCACAAGCCAAAGGTGTCAGGTTGCATCCCTACCCAACCATCGCCGCCGAAACGCGGCAGTGAGCCATGCAAAGCAGATCACGGCACGTGCCAAATGTTGCCACAACATGTGCACAACTGAGACTTGCCTTCATATACCTCACAATCACCTGCCAGGGATCTCTTGCTTTACGCAGCAAGGGCAATCACAGATTTCACAGTCTTCCGTCAGAGAGTCGCCTCTGCCATGACGCTGTCCTGAGTCGGGTATGGTGTGAAGATCGCTCAAGACACAGTTATATAAGATTATGCTTTCACTCGCTCCCCTCTTCCTTCTCACCCTTTCTTCTGCCTGCCTGTCATCAAGAAGTCCTGTAAGATTCAAGCTTCTTATATATACATATATATGTTACCAGAAGGAAGCCCAGATGGACATTTCTCAGGCTGTAACCTCTGAATAAAGAGTCACAATGAAATTTGTTACGAACAGGCAGGCCCCAGAAGAGGATTTCGTAGACTGTAGCCTTTTGATATAACCATCCAAGCATATCTAAATGCGAACGAGGCCCCGAAGAGGATTTATTACAGTCTGTGGGCTTTGAACTTAGATTTCTAATTGAACCGCAGTACACATGAGGTCAGCGGATTGCTAAAGGAAAATCTTTAAGGGTGTGGCCTTTTAATTCAAACTTCGGAATCGATTGAAATATGAATTTGATGTGGCCGAAAAGCTTTCCGACCTAGATCATATGGGGGTTGGGGGTGAGCTAATACATATATACACATAGATGTAAATATGTGTATATGTAATACGCTAGCCTCACTCACCCGCGATGAGACTGATTGTAGCTGGGTTTGCCAGTCAGTGCTCCACAACTGAAAACTGAAAACTGAAAACGTTGTCCCGATCAGCCGCTTGCCCACGCGTTATCAGACTTCTGGCTGATCTCTGTCACATCTGTTTTTGCTTGCGTTGCTTGATTAAGAGCATTGTATGTTGTCGGTCTGCACGGGATTTGGTACAGGCATGGTGTTGATTTTTCGCCAGCAATGCATCCGTGTTCAGGGCATGTCTCCCATCTCTAGGTCGCAGCCTCTCCTGTGCACGTGCAACCCCTGCGAAGTCGAGCCACCAAGCCAGTGGTGGGCTCATCGCAGAAGAGAACCGCGGGCTGTGTCAGAATCTCCTTCATTGCAACAAACACCATGCGTAGTTGCGAGAACCGTGCCCATCTCATTCGATCTTAGTATGCCAGATCTTGCCCAGCAGCAGTGGCAAAGCAAACTCTGCGCTTTTCGTTCTTCGAGATGCCGTGGTAGATGTCACCTGCAAGTTTGGCTCAGGTTGATGCAGCCTCCCCCCCCCCCCCCGGCAATCATATCGAAGCTCTTATCGAAGAACGGCTGCCTATCAAGCTGTTCTGGCATTTCCTCAGCATGACATCGTGCCGATCGAGCAAGGTGCAACCAAGAAGTTGATGTTCTGCATTGATTTAAACCTCTGCACTTACTGCAGCAACGTGTCTCCAGCCCCAACCTTAGCTGCGCTGAGATTGACATCTTGCCTGCAAGTGCAAAACCATGTGGCCGCCGTTAGTTGAAGGGCTGCTTCCACACCTGCTTTCCCCCTTTTTCTAGGTCAATTGGGGCGTTGTGCCACTAAGAGGCAGGTGGAGGCACTTTGCAACGCGTTCTCGCCGCTGGCTGGACGTCACGTCTCGAGGCATCCGGAGAGTGCTCTGGAACAACAAGTGCTCCTTTGGAGTGTAGCATTCCAGCAGCATCTCCTGGGAAGATACGAGCCAAACATCTCGAATCACGGTTCAGCTTCTGACCGCTACCTGAATTGCCAACGAAAAGCCTGCTGATGAACGTACGCGATTCGACGCTTGAGGGAGGCAGAGTACTCTGTCCTTACGGCAATGGACGTGCGTCACCAAAATCAGATGTAGCTATCAGTACACTTTTCTGCAGGCACCTAGAAATCTCACAGTGTCTCCGCTTCTGTCGGTCGAGAGTCGCATTGAAGGTTAGGCTGCCCTCCGTTGGGCTTGTACGGACAGCCAGGCAATTCAGCAGTGATGTCTTGCCGGCCTGGGCCATTACAGCATCCATACATACAGCAAGCAGCGTTCCACAGCAGAACAGGAAGCTCAGGCAAGCAACACCAGAAGGTCCCATAATCGCGAGGAGTTCACCAGGAAGCGCAAATCCACTGACTTTGTTCAGGATGCGTTTTTCCTTGTAAGCATGATGGTCCGCGTGCATAAACCCTGCCACGAGATGTTACGAGCGTGGGCCCCACCTCGGCACCACCCTTGCCGACTTTTGCCACCAGGTCCACATCCTGGGCGAAGGACTTTAAGCGACTTTCTCCAATCTACCGATTCTTGGACTGCGAAAGCCAAAGTAGGGAACCAGGGAAACTGCAGCGATTAGCTTTTGGTCATCGCAGAATAACGTGTGCGCATTGAGCTCAGCATCATTCCAGTCAACCCGGATTGTATTTGGGATCTCGCTTTTCACGCTTTTGCTCGACGGTGTCGCCATGGCTCCAGAATCGCAACGGCCAACTTGAGACAACAAGCGCGACACGCACGCCACGAAAATGTCCAGGTGCAGGGTCGAAAGTGGCAACAGGCTCCAACTTTCGGTAGAAATGTGCAGAAGCCGGCCGTTTTCCCTTCCATGCTTCACACACAATGTTGCAATGTTGCAATGTTGCAATGTTGCAATGTTGCAATGTTGCAATGTTGGCCCTCTTCGTGGCAAACCGTGGCAAAGCATTGATACACTTTGATACTGGCTGGATACACATACTCACGGCATGTCTGAGCCTCGTCGTTAAACGACATCAGCCAAGTGAAACCGTGGTGGACTCGCGATAAGCGTTTCTGAAGATCCGAGCAATCAAGCCTACTTCTGCTACCCGCCGGACATCCTTGTGGCCTGCTGTGCCCTAAGTACTTGGAGGAGGGAACCTGCCGTGAATCAGGTGAGGGGCTGGGGGCAGAGGTACCTGCCATGCATCTCAAGCTGACCACCATTTGGACAACTTCATCTTCGAACAACCCTGGCGCACCCGCAGAAGAATGGTACCAGGCTCGCGGACCTCCGACATGACCAAGTGGCCGAATAGGAGGTGCCGATGTTATGCGAACACCCCGCCTGCTTTTGGAGCGCCCTGGGAGTATTTTCTTTCCACGCCACCACCTGGTCAAGGCACAAGGGGATAACAGTGGCACCGGTGACTCAGTCCAGGCGAAACTGCGGTCAAAATGATATTGTTTTTTTAAGAACATTTTGGTCAAATTCTAATTTGTGCATCTCTGATGCTCTGGATGTTCCATGATGTCCTGGCTACAGCACCAGAGGAACATATTCGGTGAACTCGACAGGAGTCGGAGGCGTCTAGCTTCAAAGGACAATAGATCGATGGGAAAAGAGATCGATGGAAAACAATGGGGAAGCTGACGAATCTGACAGTTTCGATTCGGTGCTGTCTGTTTCAAGCTGCTTTGCTCTCGAGCAGGGCATGCCTGCTTCTGCTTGAACTCCGTTTCCCGTAGATCACAACATGCGCCAACATGCGAGACTGCAAGGTGCCTCGCCCTTTGCGTTCCGCACACTTTTCGCGTGACGCTCCCAGCCCGGCTGCGACATGAACCTCGGCTTTTGCCATCGCTCCCTGCAAAAGAACGAAGAAAACGCGGGGAATCTGTGTTCGACAGCTGTTGGACAAGCAGCTGTAGACTCTCTTGAGACAGCACTGGCCGTCGCAACGGATCCTCAGGCCTGGGTTTAGTCTAGTAGGCTCCCAGCCACCACTTCGGCAAGCAAGAAAAAGACAAAAAGGGCGCCAAGGAATGCCCAGGAGCTTCTTCAATCGGCGCTTGTGAGCTTGAAATCCCTGATACGTCGCCTCACAACATATCTGGGCAAACATTTTCCAAGTTCTGTTTATCTAGTTATGCTCGCCACAAACATCTAAGAAGGCCACGTAAAACCTGCACAGCCGGTTGCGAGTGTCATGCCAAAGAGGTTGCTAGGAGACAACGTTCAGACGTTCAGAAGTCAAAGCGCGCGAAGCGCATGTGGCAGGCATGGCAGGCATGGCAGACAGTTTGCGCCCACTTTTCTCAACCAGTATTCCTGGCCGCCGGGTGGGTTTTTACGGCACGGCCTAACGCCTGCCAGCTACTGAATTTAGCAATAAAACACTTGAAGGCACATGCTTTGAGCTTGCCGACCCCTGCATTCAGCGCGAAAAGGGCTGAACCCGAAGGGTTGGCCGACATCACGTCATGAACAGACCACGGCTCGACCTCCAGGCTTGGTTAAAAAAACACCAAAGCTCACGCCTGCGGTCTTCTGAGGCCATGACGTGGCCTCGAGGGCCTACAGCTCCTGGCCCAGCACAAAGTGCTAGTAGAGACATGACCAGAGTCACGAGAGAGTGACCCGACATGACTATGCGAACCCATCTCAAAAGAGGGCGACAACCTGTGGCTTCTTCTTTTTGGCACGCTCTCTGTCCACCTAAGTTCTTTGGCATCAAGCCATGCCATACAGATCATACAACAAGTCAGCCTGATGGAGCTGGTTGGGGTAGTGCACAACTCAAGACAATGAGATACAACGAGTCTGCAAACAAGACGCGAGTGATGGCTTCTTGCCCACACCCTCTGTTAGCTCCACGCCCTCCAGATTGACTGCATTCTCCACCTGTCAAACTCAACACGAGCACAGGCAGAGATTCAAAACAAAGCTTCGTAGAAGCTACAATTGAGAAACAGGACTGGCGTCGCGAAACTGAAATTTCAACAGCAAAGCAATCTGAAACTTGTAAAACAAAGACTGACAAGCACAATCTGAGCAATGAAACAGCTTGTCAAAATAAAAGCGAGGTTTAAGAGCCGAAGATGAATGGAAATTGGTCGCACATGCCCAAGAAATGCTCAAAAGTCCTGACTGAGGATCACCAAAGGGATTGGAATTGCCCTGTAGCATTGCTACCCACATCTTATGACACGTGTTTAAAGATACTTGAAGTCTCGATTTTGCTAACAAGATTGCTCAAGAGAATCGTTGCTGATGGATGTTTCTCACTGAGCATCATTTCGATGAGGCAGTATCTTTCGGTGAAAACAACCTGTTCGAAAAACACCATCGGTGCAGCATTCTTCAAGTGTGCAGCTTGCCATAAAAAGCGGACAGCAGGATAACACTGAACAGCAGTCGCTAGGACTTAGAGCACTTATCCAAGGTACTCAGGCGGCCGCCAGAAAATCCAAGAGCGGGTCAAAGTCCCGTGCTCCTTGATAGACTAGCTTCTGGCGAAACCTTGGGCACTTATGCCAGTGCTCGTGTCATGCGCACTAGGAATGTCAGCTTCGTGCACAACTCTGAGAATCATGCTTCTTCTCCTTTTTCACTGCGGGGTAGAAAACAAGGTACGGGTAACCTGAAGCAACAGATTTCCGGCTCTGGCGGGCAAGTAGCAACAGCAAAGAAGCACGTCACCACTCACGCACGTCACCACTTACGCACGTCGCCACTCACGCACGTCACTGTGCCTGAGACTTGCTCCTCGGACTCGTTCTCCTCAGCTTGGACACATGTCTTGCCCTTAAAGGCAATACAGTCAGCCCAGTTGCCGTGGAATCCATCTTCGCCACAATGACACCTTTCTTGGCCTGAGGGATCATGATATTCGTGCTGCTTACCACTGCGTGGCCATGCTATTTGCCAACAAGTCTCATAGCCAAGTTTCTCTACCTGGCCACAGAAAGCGACGAAGACAATGCTCAATCATTCATCAGACCTGTCCTGCCTTCTCAGCCAACTGCGTCCACACTGGGGCCAGTTTTTGGCCTAAGTGTGGAGTTTGTGTTTGTGCCAAGCCTCGCAAACAGCAGCTCACCTGTCACAAGTCAGAGCCAGCACAGCGCAAGCGCCGCGCAGTGGCCGCACCAAGGCCTCCAACTGCCGCACTCGCACGCGCACGCGCTTGCGCTGACAATAACAGCACACCCCGAGCAGCCAACGCATAGAATTCCACCTTTCTATCCATACACTCGGCATCTCCACACTCACTATACGCTCTGGTACGCGTGGTCCAAAGCCCAAACAAAAAGTACAAACAAGAGCTGCAGAAAAAAAGCTGCTGATGATCAGCAGGTCAGCACAACTCGCTTGTGCGAGTGCAAAACCTGATTCGACGTCTTGAGTGCAGCTTAGGTACAAAAACGTCCTTCTTGGAATCTAAGACGATCTTCTCAAATGTATCACCTCGATGCCAGGCGTGATGTCTTGCTGAGGGGTCCAACCTGCTCCTTGCAAAGCCTTCGAGCTTCCATGGCCAAGGCACCTGTCAACACCGTAACGCCTCCTTCAGTCGCCTGACAGCGAAGCTAGCGAAGCTACAACGACGATGACACCGAAGCAGCACATCTTAAACGCGTTCACCAAGAATCTTCTGCCACTGGGCAATGGCGTGGCACGACTAGGAAAACTTTCCTTTAAGCTCTCATGGATCTGCATTTAAAGCGGCTCTGGAGCAAGACTTGCCAAAAAACCTGTCAGCCTTGACTGTAAAAAGTTTGATTTTGGAAGACGTCCGGTTGAACAAGGTCTTGATGACTTAAGGCGTCCTCCTCTTGACCAACACACCATTCCGCTTCCAGAGCTTCTCAGCATCAGGATGTGTTCGGCAACTCTACGAAAGCCATGCTTTCGCCATGCAAGGGCCAAGAAACTTGAATGAAAGCATATGAAAACACTCTCTTGCCAGAAGCCGCGCGGCCTCACTTGGAGGCGCTGCGCTTTTGTAGTACCTCTAGGCAGTCGTCTTATGTGCAAGCGTGAAACTGTGCGGCTTGTTGTGACAAATTGCTTTCACGGTGCGGCTTGGCTTTCTTGGCCAGTATGTCTGCGAGGAACTGCTTCAGAGCCTGAGCTCATGGCATCCTTTGGTCACTTTAGTCACGATCGGAGCTCTCCAGCTCTCCTTCTCTCTTTCCAGCTCTCTACATCTCTCTGCCTGCCTCTTCTGTCAGGTCCTGGACACACTTGTGTTGGACCGCAGCAACCAGTCACCGCACGATGCGCAACGATCCTCACAGGTCATGGTCCTTTAGCACGTACTTCTTCTCTTGGTAAAGCACGGAGATCAGCGCAGGGATGTCCTCAGAGTGCAGATCTCAGTTGTCAAGTGCGCAACGTGCCGACGAGCGGAGGCGGCGTGAAGACTGCAACGCGAATCAACACTTGAGAAGCGCGCCTTCCTGGCCCCAAGCAGGTCCAAGTCACTTTGCTCTAGTTTTGATCGCGAACTGGTAGCAAAACGCCACTGCCTTGAGAGTCTTTCGAGACTTCAAAGCCAAGTTTCACATAGCTGCACTTGCAGCCCTGCAATTTTGCCATCAAGTCTCGTTTCTGCTGGGGCCACCTGCACGAGCAAAGGCAATCTTAGCTCTTCAGTCTCCAGGCATGATGCGAGTACTTGTTCACCAAGTACTCGAAGTAATAAAAGGCGTGCAAGATTCTTGCAGGGTCCGCGCAACACGGGCACCAGATCAACCCAGCCAAAGCCTTGCGCATGAGAACTTCCATGTCTTTGCCGGCATCGTCTGTCTCAAAAATGCCAACGACTGAACCTCAAGATCAGTTCTGTCTATCGCGCCACAAGGACTCACCATGGCTCGGATCCGAGTTGAAAACCCTTGGCTCCGATCTCCTGCACGGCCTGATCATCGACTGGGAATATGTAATAAATAAATATAAATATACATATAAATATATATATATATATATATATTTCATGTGATATGTCAGAGACAGCATCGGTTCGCCGACCTCCGCAGAATATTTCGTGGACGTGAAGGACTCGCCAACCAATGCATATGTACTCTGCCTGACATCTCAGCACGAGAGCCACCAGCCATCCAAAAAATTGACTCCATTCTGCTTCCATTACTTGCGAGGGTCTTGATCCACTTGGCCAGTCCGGAGTCTGTCCATGACCCAGAGAAATCCTGAACAGCGAGATCATTGAAACACGCGATGGCGCAAGACCCCGCGCTTCTGCTCAGAAACAACTCAAGGACAAGTGTCTAGCTTCTCGGTTTCCGGAGCACTGAGGGGACCTTGCATCAAGGCTTTTTTTGCAAGAAGCGGAAAACTTTTCGAGATTTGTCTCGAACAAAACTAGATTTGGCATCGGTTGATATTGAGGCGCGCGCGAGAAATGGAAAGGTGAGCATCCTTCTTTGGATCGGCTGCTTTTGGCAGCCAAACAGCTGCAAACCTCGCAGGGCATGCCGCTGCGCTGTCAGGCAATCGTGCACTCTTTCCGCGGCCTCAATTTCGAGCCCTTGTGGTCTATGAGACTCTCGGCAGCCTTGGCAAACGCCTTTCAGAAAATATGCGGCGAGGGAGGGTGGGGAGAGCAGACGCCAGTCACATCCACCCCTCTTGCAACTGGGCACGGGCCTTGGCCCGTGCTGACTTTTTCTTCACATGTGCCACCAAGGCCTGGGCTTCATAACGTCACACTGATGTCTCTCATCCCAACCAAGTAAAGGCTTCCAAGATGCAAAAGCATGTGCATCCAAAGTCTTCTTAATCCAACTCTCGACCTGGGCATCTGCTTCTCTCGATCACGAAGAAACTCGCTTACCACATGATTGGATGTTCCACTGGCACGACCCCTGACCTCTGACTCCGTCATCTCTTCCACTGCCGGCTTCTCTCGCTTTCCTGAGCTATGCTTGAGTCATCTTCAAAGCTGCATGCCGTGAAGCCGTACACCAACGAGAACAACGCTCCGACAAAGAAGTATATGTTTGACCACTGCATTCCGAAAAAAGACTTGAACTTCTAGCATGTTGCAAAAGCATGTTGCGAAGCTAATGACAGATGCTCACAACATGTCGGAAAAGCCCTGCTTGGCCAATCTGCACAGCCCCACCTTGCGTAGGACCAAGAAGCAACAACAGCACGGTCGGGGTGGGGGAGAAAAGTGTGACAAAGGGACAGGATGGGACCGGCAGGGGGCCACCCAACAGGTCTCAAGTCCGACAAGTCCCTTTTCGCCCCGGCCATTGCCGCACATGCGTGTCGACGTGTTTCTTCTCGTGTGGGGCGAAGCACGTATGGACGCAAAAACCAGGACGAACTGGTAGAACCGGCCCATGGCGAAAAGTGATGTCGAGTCTGGGGCGTGGCCAGCTTGAGGCGACGGCCCGATCAAATTCCAGTCGCGCCATACCCATGCCCGCTCTCCCTGCATTTGGAAGGCCATCCATGCGTGCCAAGCGAGGCCATTTCTTATCATGGCAATTGATGGTCTTTGCATGCCATGGCCATGGTGGAATCGTTTCCGGTCCCCGTGCCCTCGTGCTAAGGCACAACTGTGCGTGCACAAGGTAGGCATTCGTGTCAGGAGTCAAGGGGCAATGAGAGATCGCCCCCATGCTCGTTGAAGCAACACCGGCGGCAACGTATGTGTCCGCCACTCTGGGGGTGCGGAGGACCCCGGATATAGCCTTTGGTCCAATGGCTGTCTCACCACCCGTGCAACCCACCTTTTGTGAGGAAACCGGCGGCCATTCCGGAACACTCCGATCTCGTCGCCGAACCCTTGAACTTCCAGGACGGCAACTCTTGCAACAGTCCGCACATGCTGCCCACTGCAAATGCGCGTCTGAGCCATTCAGCAATACCATCGGCTTCTCGAGGACCATCGTACTCAACCGGATCGCCTGAAAAAAGCAAGAAGCCAATGCACAAAAATGCCCATAGTTTGCGCGCCAAGGGTTCACTCTCAGGCCTCCTCGCACAAAGTATTTCAATGTCGGGTACGACTGCACCTACAAGGTGATCTGCAAACATGAACAAGCTGCTGCCTAGACTTGCGCGCTCTCCTCCCACCAAGGCCTGGTATTGTTGTGCCAAGGCCGTCTCTGCAGTCGCATCAACCTGGAGGTTTCAAGGGGTTCAATGATGGTGCGCCGGTGCAGCTGCAGCCACCTTGGCCAGCATTGTTTTGGCACCTTCCATTCCTCAAATGCGCCAGCATGACACGTCAACGCACTCAAACAGAGCACTTCAAAGGCGACTCGCTGCCAACTACTTCTGAGTGGGGCATGCCCTTCCGGGAAATCTGAAGGAAGCTGAACTTCGCAAAGGCTCGCAAAGCATCGGCTGCCTGGTTGTAGTGCGGCTCGAGCTGCTGACAATGACCACACCAGGGCCTCCCCAAGGTGCTCCGTTCCAGTCCTCTCGCTGCTTCTTCCAAAGGGCTGAGCAGCGTGCGCATAGAACTCCACCAAGACCCTCTCATTGGTCGTGATGAAGTCCTGGAAGGAGCCTTGGTCGGAATTCTAGTCAAGATGCAGCGGTCCCCTAGTTGAAAGCATGTCAGACACGTCAGAGTTGACCACTGTCAGTGAGAGTTTTCACAGACTCTGGAAAATCTTCGTCATCTTCGTCGTCCTGCGGAAGGGAGCAGCCAGACACCAAGGTGCTTCTCTTGGCCGGATTTTCTGAAAAATGGCGACCTGAAAATGCAGCTCGCTCTAACTTCAGCAGCCTTGCTGGGTCATCAATCAATAAAGTCTCCTCGTCCATCTCTGTTGCCTGCAACATCCACCATTCTCCAGCATGCATGCCCACAGAAATAGCTCATGTCATCCAAGAGAGAACTCAACCGATGTACCGGGGTCCCGCAAGAAAAAGCGGAATTGCCACCAGAGCCCGTATTTGAAGACTAAATTTTCGCCAGGCATTACCAGTGACAGTGCGAACTATTTGGTGAAGCAATTAGCAGCTCATTTTGCCTATCCTCACCACGAAAACACGACTTTTCAAGAACTACCTCTACCAGAGCCATCAGTATCCTATCCGTGCCAGTAGCGATCCCGACTCTGAGCTCGCAATGATTCTAGCAATTAGAACAAAAGGAGCATCCTTCTGAACATCGCCGCTCAGGGCATGGGAGCCGGCAGCCTCAAATTTCATGCTAGAAAGATGGGGGCGGCTTTGGCTTGACTTCAGACTGACAAGGGTTGCGGGGGAGGAGTCGGCAAAAACCCCCCGCCGCTCCCCCCCCCTGAAGTGAACAGAAAGAGGCACATGAGAACCAGGAACGAATCCCAACAATAGCAAGCTTGCAGAAAACACGAAAGAAAAATGTAAACAACAGGACTTGCAAAGCAGAACGCATAGATCAAGACCCTAGTTGACAGGAAGCAAAGAGCAGAAACCAACGTACGATGAAGAGCCCAAAACAACCACCCACACGGGGTAGACAAAGCATGAGCCCAAGGCCTGAAAGATGAGCGAAACATGTTCAAACAAAATCAAGAAAACAGCTCCTGGTAATTACAACGGAAAACGCAGCGTCTTGCACGTGTTTTGACGCCTCATCCGTGCTGGCTTCTCCAGCAGTGTTGGTTGCAAGAACACCTCAAAGGCAACGTGCTTGGGCCGCAGGCATCTGGCAATGTTGACTTCAGGATCTGATGCCAAGTCGCTCAGCAAAAGAAGAAGCAGGCCCCATCGTGCAGACGCCTGTCTTCGGCCACAGTACAGTTTCGGCAGACAGGTCAAGGTCAAGATGCCACCAAGCTTCCGCCATCGCGGCAATCGGGACAGTGCAAGCGCAGCTGGGCCACAAAATTGCTGAGGTACGGTGCACGCTCCAAGAATTGCAAAAGGCACCCGAGAAAACAAACTGACCGAGAATCATCCGGAGCCAGACCTTCGAAGCTCAGGCAACGATTCAGGTCTGGAGAAGAAGGTCTTCTGGCCTCAGGCACGGGCGCAAGGACAATGTGTTTATCAGCATCTGGAAACTGATTTGAAATTGTGAAAGGAAGCACCCCGTCATGGTTTTTCTGGTATCTGCCGCGCCTGCTGCATCATTGCAGCTGCTGCACGCTTTCATTTACTGCAGCTGTCAAGCAACTGCATAGGGACACAACGTCCGCCGGCACACTTTGCAACGCTGGTGGGAGCCTGATTTCGCTCTGCAAACGAAGCCTCTACAAACCACATCCTTGACAGGTTGCAAAGCTCATGTGAAACAGAATTGCAGCATCCGAACCGATTTCTTTAACTGTGCACAAAGGTAGAACCCATGTACTTGGTGATGTATGGTAACGCCTGTTTGGCCACATCAAAAGTTGGGTCCAGTTGGCGCACTAAGCCTTCACTGATTGAGATTGTAAACAATGTAGAAGCGACGTCACCCTTGAGCAACATTCCGTGCTTCCTTAGCATGCAAGATCCACGATCAACGATTTTTTGGAGCACCAGGCATCACGAAACGAAGGTACTCTGAAGCTCTTCATGCCATGCGTCTGTAGGGTAAACATGACTTCTCCAAACATGTCTGCCGCATTCAACGGTCCCTCCTTGTCTAAGCGGAAAGGTCCCATGTACCTTGGATGGAAGACCAGTACGGCAAACCACATGACTCTGAAAAGGCATCGTGCCAACTGCTTGAGGCGAAACAGGAATGCAAACTCGAGAGGTTGAAGCCTCATGCCTCACCAGATCTGCACGGGACACTTGTCCATTGTTTCCTGGATGTCCGTGTGCAACTGCTTGGTGTTCACTACCTGCTGACATGAATGGTGCATCTTTGCGACATTGGCCAAAGACTCGTGATGACTCAAGCCAACCATGCTGAGTGGAGAGAAGTCTTGCAGTGCAGGTGCCATGTTCGATTCGTTGAACCGCTGCAAGTATTCGACCACCTTCTCCGTCTGTCCAGAACAAAGTGCGTGCAAAAAGCGTCCTGGCACGACGAACCAGCATGCACAGCGATACAAGCATCCAAAGGAGCTTCTTGGCCAAAGCTAAGAGTCGCACCGAAAGGAGCAAACGTACGTTTGTCCAGTGATGTTGCGATTCCAGCATCCAGGACTGTGACATGGTCATCATTCTTCGAATACAAAATGTTGCCGCCATGCAAGTCACCATGGACAAAATTGTCCCGAACCATCATCTTCATACTCATGTCATACAGAATTTTTGAGAGATCACCTGGCCAGGGACGGCGCACGTAACCCAAACAAGAAAGAGCGTTCCGCGAGAAACTGTTGCACGCGTTTCTTAATGGAGCAATCCGCCTTGAACTTCGCGTTTTTTCATCTCCAAGGCGGTCATGGCATCTTGGCATGCAGCCTTGGCGTTGTCAAAGTCCTCCAGCGGCTTGTCGGAAAAGTCCAGTATGCTTCAGATTGGGTCAATACACGTGTCACAAAATGGACTGCAAAAGCAAAGGAAAGCTGGTGTTCCATTGAATGTGCTGGGGGTGCACTTGCGCTTAAGCCTCGAACTCGGATCGGACTCGGTGGCAGTCATTTGTGTCATATTTGGAAAATACGAGAACTGGATACTTTGGAGACATGGAGTCAAACAAACGCTTCAGAGCGCAAAACCGGAGCTGGCTGTGACACATGCAGTCCTCCATGACATTCGAAATGATTTCGCCGTTTTCCCAAGTCTCCACAAGTACTTCCGGCGTGACAAAGCGGGAAGATACTTTCGGAAACCTTCCCAGGTCAGCACGCAGCTGGTCGACAACACAACTCAAAAGTCTAGGCCTTAGCGCACCTGATCCGGCGCTCGCCTTTGAAATTGCGTGCAAAGCCTGGGACGCCCGCCACACTCTCACTGCCAGAGCTGCATCACTGCGGCCATTCTCAAGCCCAAACAAGGCACGTTGAAGGTTAAAGGCTTCTCTGGTGAAGTCCATCTGAGCTTGGATCACTTCGTCAAAATCACTCCTGCATGAATTGTGGACAGCTCGTGTTTACAACTGCACTGAAAAAATGCAAAGCTCTCGCCTGTCGAACGGCATGGTCATGTGCAAAAAGTTTTCGGAAAATTCCACGATCTTCCACACCTTTTTGCAACAGGCTTTGCCTTAAGACAAGAACTTCCCCTAGGCATAAGCACTACTTACCGGGGACAAAAGCCCAGCTTTGTTGGAAACTCCCATAAGCCGTACAAAGTCACAATGTTGAGATCCATGAAGGCGCTGTCGATGACCCCCGGATGCTGTACCTTCACTGCTACATCTCGGAGCTGGCCACCTTGCGGCGCAATTGCCAATGCAATCGCATGCAGGGTTCCAGCTGCAACGTACACTTGCCTACTGCAGCAAACGCATTTGCCTGGGCCATCCAGGGCATGCTCCGCTCTTAGGCGAGCCCGATGCACCTGGCCCACTGATCCACTGGCCACAGGCTCCTCCTCAGGGGATTCTCGGAAACCAGTGCAAAAAAGTGCAATACATGTTGCATTGATCGCAAGAGGAACGCCGCCTGAAATTCATCAAAGAGTTCATCCACATCCTCCGCTGATGAATTGCGAAAAGCTGTCAGGACCCTACTTCGCTGCAAAACAGCATGTGATATCTTGTTGAGTTGGGATGGCTTCAAATTATGTTTGAGCGAAAGCCTTGCCGAACTGATCCTTCAGCATCTTTCGAGAAACAACCTCAGGATTCCAGGCCAATGCCAATGCCAATAGCGGCCGAAAAGCCCTACAGTTACATCAGTTACGCAGATGTGACCAAAGGGCCCCAGAGTGCGCTGGCGCATCCGCCCGCAGCTTGCTGAGGACAAGAATCACGTCTGGGGGGAACATATCCGGCCTCATGGAGAGCCATTGGCCAAACCTTGGCATTCTTTCTTCCTTTGCCTACTCTTGCGGTTCCCGAAAAACTTTGACAAGACTGAGAGGGACGTCGTCTTACTCGTTCCTTATCAATAATCTCGTACATTTTGTTCGTCGTTCAAGACAGAGAAGATAAAGACTGCGCAAAGAAAGGGATGCAGTGCCAACAATCACGTAGCAAAAAATGACTCGCTGTTCTTTCTTCTTGTCATTCTTTGCAGCCCGCGCTTGCGAGCTGGGGAGTGGAAGCCTGTTTCTTCAGTAGAGGAAGCGGTACGGGCCGCTCTTGCTTAAGACCTGGGGGGCATGTTTTAGTGGTAGTTTAAAGGGGTGCGGGTTGGCAGCCAGCGCTTGCTTAAGAGCTGGGGGGCGTGTTTTTGTGGTGGTGAAAGGGTGGTTAAGAGCTGAGGGGCGTGTTTTTGTGGTAGTCGAAGGGGTGCGGACTGGCAGCCCGCGTTTGGTGAGTTGAGGGCGTATTTCTGTGGTAGTGGAAGCGATGCAGGCTGGCAGCCCGTGCTTGGTTAAGAGCTGGGGGGGGTGTGTTTTTGTGGTAGTGGAAGGGGTGCGGGCTGGCAGCCCGCACTTGGTTAAGGGCTGGGGGGCATGTTGTTGTGGTAGTGGAAAGGGTGCGGGCTGGCAGCCCGCACTTGGTTAAGAGCTGGGGGGGGTGTTTTTGTGGTAGTGGAAGAGGTGCGGGCTGGCAGCTCGCACTTGGTTAAGGGCTGGGGGGCATGTTGTTGTGGTAGTGGAAAGGGTGCGGGCTGGCAGCCCGCACTTGGTTAAGAGCTGGGGGGGTGTGTTTTTGTGGTAGTGGAAGGGGTGCGGGCTGGCAGCCCGCACTTGGTTAAGGGCATGTTGTTGTGGTAGTGGAAAGGGTGCGGGCTGGCAGCCCGCACTTGGTTAAGAGCTGGGGGGGTGTGTTTTTGTGGTAGTGGAAGGGGTGCGGGCTGGCAGCCCGCACTTGGTTTTGCGCTGGGGGGCATGTTGTTGTGGTAGTGAAAAGGTTGCGGGCTGGCAGCCCGCATTTGGTTAAGAGCTGGGGGGGGTGTGTTTTTGTGGTAGTCGAAGGGGTGCGGCTGGCAGCCCGCACTTGGTTAAGGGCTGGGGACGGCTGGGGGGCATGTTGTTGTGGTAGTGGAAAGGGTGCGGGCTGGCAGCCCGCACTTGGTTAAGAGCTGGGGGGGGTGTGGTGGAAGGGGTGCGGGCTGGCAGCCCGCACTTGGTTAAGGGCTGGGGGGCATGTTGTTGTGGTAGTGGAAAGGGTGCGGGCTGGCAGCCCGCACTTGGTTAAGAGCTGGGGGGGTGTGTTTTTGTGGTAGTGGAAGGGGTGCGGGCTGGCAGCCCGCACTTGGTTAAGCGCTGGGGGGCATGTTGTTGTGGTAGTGGAAAGGGTGCGGGCTGGCAGCCCGCACTTGGTTAAGAGCTGGGGGGGGTGTGTTTTTGTGGTAGTCGAAGGGGTGCGGGCTGGCAGCCCGCACTTGGTTAAGCGCTGGGGGGCATGTTGTTGTGGTAGTGGAAAGGGTGCGGGCTGGCAGCCCGCACTTGGTTAAGAGCTGGGGGGGGGTGTGTTTTTGTGGCAGTGGAAGGGGTGCGGGCTGGCAGCCCGCACTTGGTTAATGGCTGGGGGGCATGTTAATGTGGTAGTGGAAAGGGTGCGGGCTGGCAGCCCGCACTTGGTTAAGAGCTGGGGGGGGTGTGTTTTTGTGGTAGTGGAAGGGGTGCGGGCTGGCAGCCCGCACTTGGTTAAGAGCTCGGGGGGGTGTGTTTTTGTTGTAGTGGAAGGGGTGCGGGCTGGCAGCCCGCACTTGGTTAAGGGCTGGGGGGCATGTTGTTGTGGTAGTGGAAAGGGTGCGGGCTGGCAGCCCGCACTTGGTTAAGAGCTTGGGGGGCGTGTTTTTGTGGTAGTGGAAGGGGTGCGGGCTGGCAGCCCGCGCTTGGTTAAGAGCTGGAGGGCGTGTTCTTGTGGTAGCAGAAGGGGTGCGGCCTGGCAGCCCGCGCATGGTTAAGAGCTGCGGGCGTGTTAAGGGGTGCGGGCTGGCAGCCCGCGCTTGGTTAAGATCTGGGGGGGTGTTAAGGGGTGCGGGCTGGCAGCCCGCACAAAATCTGGGGGCGGGGGTGTTTTTGTGGTAGTGGCATGGGTGCGGGCCGGCCGCCCCCGCTTGGTTAAAAGCTGGTGGGGCGAGTGAAGGGGTGGAATGGGTGCGGGCTGGCAGCCCGCGCTTGGCTAAGATCTGGGGGGGGGTGTTTTGGTGGTAGTGGAAGGGGTGCCCGCGCTTGGTTAAGAGCTGGGGGCGTGTTAAGGGGTGCGGGCTGGCAGCCCGCGCTTGGTTAAGATCTGGGGGGGTGTGGTAGTGGGTGCGGGCTGGCAGCCCGCGCTTGGTTAAGAGCTGGGGTGTGTTAAGGGGTGCGGGCTGGCAGCCCGCGCTTGGTTAAGATCTGGGTGGGGTGTTTTTGTGGTAGTGGAAGGGGTGCGGGCTGGCAAGCCCGCGCTTGGTTAAGAGCTGGGGGCGTGTTAAGGGGTGCGGACTGGCAGCCCACGCTTGGTTAAGAGCTGGGGGCGTGTTAAGGGGTGCGGGCTGGCAGCCCACGCTTGGTTAAGAGCAGGGGGCGTGTTAAGGGGTGCGGGCTGGCAGCCCGCGCTTGGTTAAGAGCTGGGGGGCATGTTAAGGGGTGCGGGCTGGCAGCCCGCGCTTGGTTACACGCTGGGGGTGCGAAAAGGGGTGCGGGCTGGCAGCCCGCGCTTGGTTAAGATGTGGGGAGGTGTTTTTGTGGTAGTGGGTGCGGGCTGGCAGCCCGCGCTTGGTTAAGAGCTGGGGTGTGTTAAGGGCTGCGGGCTGGCAGCCCGCGCTTGGTTAAGATCTGGGGGGGGGGGGGGGGGGCATTTTTTGGTGGAAGGGGTGCGGGCTGGCAGCCCGCGCTTGGTTAGGAGCTGGGGGCGTGTTAAGGGGTGCGGGCTGGCAGCCCGCGCTTGGTTAAGAGCAGGGGGCGTGTTAAGGGGTGCGGGCTGGCAGCCCGCGCTTGGTTAAGTGCGGGCTGGCAGCCCGCGCTTGGTTAAGCGCTGGGGGGCGCGTTAAGGGGTGCGGGCTGGCAGCAGCCCGCGCTTGGTAAAGATCTGCGCGGGTGTTTTTGGTAGTGGGTGCGGGCTGGCAGCCCGCGCTTGGTTAAGAGCTGGGGTGTGTTAAGGGGAGCGGGCTGGCAGCCCGCGCTTGGTTAAGATCTGGGGGGGGTGTTTTTGTGGTAGTGGAAGGGGTGCGGGCTGGCAGCCCGCGCTTGGTTAAGAGCTGGGGGCGTGTTGAGGGGTGCGCGCTGGCAGCCCGCGCTTGGTTCAGAGCAGGGGGCGTGTTAAGGGGTGCGGGCTGGCAGCCCGTGCTTGGTTGAGAGCTGGGGGGCGTGTTCAGGGGTGCGGGCTGGCAGCCCGCGCTTGGTTAAGATCTGGGGGGGTGTTTTTGTGGTAGTGGGGGCTGGCAACCCGCGCTTGGTTAAGAGCTGGGGGGGGGGGTGTTTTGTGGTAGTGGGTGCGTGCTGGCAGCCCGCGCTTGGTCAAGAGCTGGGGTGTGTTAAGGGGTGCGGGGCAGCCCGTGCTTGGTTAAGATCTGGGGGGGTGTTTTTGTGGTAGTGGAAGGGGTGCGGGCTGGCAGCCCGCGCTTGGTTAAGAGCTGGAGGGCGTGTTCTTGTGGTAGCAGAAGGGGTGCGGCCTGGCAGCCCGCGCATGGTTAAGAGCTGCGGGCGTGTTAAGGGGTGCGGGCTGGCAGCCCGCGCTTGGTTCAGATCTGGGGGGGTGTTTTTGTGGTAGTGGAAGGGGTGCAGGCTGGCTTGGTTAAGAGCTGGGGTGTGTTAAGGGGTGCGGGCTGGCAGCCCGCGCTTGGTTAAGAGCAGGGGGTGTGTTAAGGGGTGCGGGCTGGCAGCCCGCGCTTGGTTAAGCGCTGGGGGCACGTTAAGGGGTGCGGGCTGGCAGCCCGCGCTTGGTTAAGATCTGGGGGGGTGTTTTTGTGGTAGCAGGTGCGGGCTGGCAGCCCGTGCTTGGTCAGGAGCTGGGTGGGTCAAGGGGTGCGGGCTGGCAGCCCGCGCTTGGTTAAGATCTGGGAGGGTGTTTTTGTGGTAGTGGAAGGGGTGCGGGCTGGCAGCCCGCGCTTGGTTAAGAGCTGGGGTGTGTTAAGGGTGCGGGCTGGCAGCCCGTGTTTGGTTAAGAGCAGGGGGCGTGTTAAGGGGTGCGGGCTGGCAGCGTGTCAAGGGGTGCGGGCTGGCAGCCCGCGCTTGGTTCAGATCTGGGGGGGTGTTTTTGTGGTAGTGGGTGCGGGCTGGCAGCCCGCGCTTGGTTAAGAGCTGGGGTGTGTTAAGGGGTGCGGGCTGGCAGCCCGCGCTTGTTGTGGTAGTGGAAGGGGTGCGGGCTGGCAGCCCGCGCTTGGTTAAGAGCTGGGGGGCGTGTTAAGGGGTACGGGCTGGCAGCCCGCGCTTGGTTAAGCGCTGGGTGCACGTTAAGGGGTGCGGGCTGGCAGCCCGCGTGTGGTTAAGATCTGGGGGGGGTGTTTTTGTGGTAGTGGGTGCGGGCTGGCAACCCGCGTTTGGTTAAGAGCTGGGGTGTATTAAGGGGTGCGGGCTGGCAGCCCGCGCTTGGCTAAGATCTGGGGGGGTGTTTTTGTGGTAGTGGAAGGGGGGGTGCGGGCTGGCAGCCCGCGCTTGGTTAAGAGCTGGGGGGCGTGTTAAGGGGTGCGGGCTGGCAGCCCGCGCTTGGTTAAGCGCTGGGTGCACGTTAAGGGGTGCGGGCTGGCAGCCCGCGCGTGGTTAAGATCTGGGGGGGTTTTTTCGTGGTAGTGGGTGCGGGCTGGCAGCCCGCGCTTGGTTAAGAGCTGGGGTGTGTTAAGGGGTGCGGGCTGGCAGCCCGCGCTTGGTAGAGCGCTGGGGGCGCGTTAAGGGGTGCAGGCTGGCAGCCCGCGCTTGGTTAAGATCGGGGGGGGGGTGCGCTTGATCAAGAGCTGGGGTGTGTTAAGGGGTGCGGGCTGGCAGCCCGCGCTTGGTTAAGATCTGGGGGGGGGGGGGTGTTTTTGTGGTAGTGGAAGGGGTGCGGGCTGGCAGCCCGCGCTTGGTTAAGAGCTGGGGGGCGTGTTAAGGGGTGCGGGCTGGCAGCCCGCGCTTGGTTAAGCGCTGGGGGCGCGTTAAGGGGTGCGGGCTGGCAGCCCGCGCTTGGTTAAGATCTGGGGGGGTGTTTTTGTGAGGAGCGAAAGTGGGAAAATAGGAAATGGGAGAGGGGCAGGTTGGGCATCCTTCGTCTCCCGATGTCCTTGTTGCTTGTCTGGTATCCTTCTTGAACTGTACTTCCAAGAAACACGGCAAAAACATAGACTTTCAGAAAAGCGTACGAACTCAAGAAAAGATAGTTCAAACAACTGCGGCGAATCCACGAATCCGAATGTTTGGGTTTTCGCTGTCGTTGGCTGCAAAAACCTGCTTTGGCACTACGGCTTGGATAGGAGGCTCCCTCACATCCCTCGAAGGCACTAGAGATGATCACAGTGGAACCCGATGTTTCGGGACAGAGTCTGGTTGGATATTGGCCTGCACTCCTTCTGCACATGAAACATGGCGGGCCGATAGCAGCAAATCTTGCCCAAACCTATTTGGTCAAATGTTGCTTCTATTGGCCTCCCTCGTGTCAGCCCAATTTGGGGATAAGAAGGCGGCGCATGGATCGCACCAGATCACTGCTTCGGAAGAAAACACGATGGACAGAGTCTGGTGCGATCTACACGACACGATCAGAAGTTTAAGATAAGCAAGCAGGGCGTAGATCGTCTCTTTCGACCTTGCTCTTTGAAGATGATCAAATGCCCCTTAAACTCCTCAAAACCCTCAAAAACTGAAAAGGTCACAGGGCTTTTAATTTGCTTGAAAGCCCCTGAAGGTCTTCAAAAGCCTTAAGGCCAAAAGCACTGGGAAAAACATGATTTCGGCGAAGTGTCAAGGGTCTTGGAAATTTGAAAAGTTTAAATAAAATTTCTTGAAGTTTTGAAAATCCGAAGGCCAAAAAAGCACATAACATCTTTAAACCTCGTAATACACACCTTGCTTTAGAAAGCCCCTTGAATCCTGTAAAGGTCTTAAGACCCTTAAAACCCTTGAAGTTCTGATAGGGGAAACGGAGCGGGACAAAGAGGCCCCACATCACACATATACGTATATGCATGTGTAAGCATGCACATACACATACACTTACATATACATATGCCATAGAACATGTACAAAATACACGTACACTCATACATATGCCGAAACATATACGAAAGCAAATGCAGACACGACACATACACATACACATACACATACACATACACATGTACACACACACACATAAACACTTGTGCGCGCCACATGTGCAGATGTGTTTCACATATTCATACATATTTTGAGTTGTTGTATGCGATATTATTCTCATGTTGCATTTTGCCGTATATCATCAACATTTGGACACATGTGTGTATATGTACATACATATGTATACTTACATATATATATATATATACTTATGTACTTATAGAATCTTATAGATATCTGTATATGATCTCATATATATATATGTGTACATATATGAATATACATATGTATACGTGGTTACACTTATGTTGACATGTGTGTTGGTTTCATGGTTCATGTTCTTTTTGTGCTCACACTGTCGCACTTACGTACTTTTGCACACAGATTTGCATTGCCATCTTATGTTCATAAACTTTGTTTCATCTTTACATCTAGCAAATCATAACATCAACATAGGCACATACTTTTTTGCACAGTTCTGCCCTGGCACCCCCTGCCCCCCATCCTGGCATCCCTCGCGGGTTGGTTTTAGGGTTTTGGGGTTTAGGGTTTCAGTTGGGGCTCTGCAGTTTTAGAGTTTAGGGCTGAGGGTTGAAGCTAGGGGTTTTACAGGGGGGTGCAGGGCGGTTGGGCGGGGAAGGGGGGGCGGGGGCGGGGGGCGGGGGCGGGCGGGGGAGCTAATGTGTCTGACGCACTGGAAAAAAGAGAAAGTGCTGCAGGTTGGCTTCTGGAAGGCGGCACCTGCTCTCTGTGTACCTGGTCGTCACTTCACGCCAGCTCACCAGCTTTCCAACATTGGGATAAAACGACACAAACTGCACAGTTCGTGCTTGGCAAGCTGCATTCGAGCATCTGGTGTAGCCAGTGTTCGCGCCATCTCCTGCTTTCCTTTCCAAACACCACCAACAGTGTAGAGGCACCTCGCTCCACAAGTGATGAGCAGCGCTACTTCTCACATGGCATATTAGGCCACGCATGTACATAACCACAGTTGCACGGTTTGGAACACGCTGAGTTTGGCACACATGAAAGGGGCAAATACCCAGGCCAAGAAAACCTCAAGAATGACAAGCGAAAACGGAAATGGTCCTGCAGTCAATACCAAGCAAAAAAAGAAGTTAAGAAAATCGATAAATATAAAGGCTGGTACAGGCTGGTGGTAAGCGGAGGAGCCGACCGCTTCAAAGCAAACCAGGCCTTCTGGTACCAGGGCCAAGTCTCATAAGGATGCACAAAATGACCACTTGGTTCCGGGACGGCTGGCAGCTCCACATCTTCGGTCTGATCCCAAGCTGAAAGTAGCCGGTAGCAGCTGTATCCAGTGAAAGCAGTAACGGAAGTGCCAACTGCACCAAGGGTAAGGGAGCGAAGGCCTTGTTGCTTGCCGGTCGCCCAAAATCGAGCTTCCACACGTTGCTTTGCAGCAGCTTGTCCAAAAAGGCATTTGCGGCCGGTGCACAGACGCCGACCACCTGGCGAGGTTATCGACTGCTTTCCTCCGGGACTACAGCGGATGACCAGTCGACGCATCATGAGGAAAAGTGGCCCTCACATTTCTGCATTTGAGCTTCGACGCTGCGAAAACACTCATGACAACGAGACTCAACCAACGAGACTCAACCATTCCCCTGAAATGAAGCTTCTGTCCCAGAATTCTGCCCATTAAACTTCTGGGCACGGCTGGCATCTTTTGAAACTTGGCACCGAGGAAGGAGATCGGTCAGCACAGCGGTGTGCTCTTGCACAATCCCGTGCAACCGGGTCAGGCGATGTGAGCCGCCTACCAGCTTTAAACAGCTTTTAAACACTGCTCAGCTTTGCTCCCTCACTCCACGCTGATTTGAAGGCCATAGGTCGGGGTGCCTCGCTGGCAGGAGCGAAGTGAATAAAGGATGGGAAGTGACATGACAATGAGATACAATGAGCATCAACTGCATCATGTGCCTTTCTTTGTGTTGTACTTCACGCCCCCAATCGCGCTGAATCCCTTCGCAAAGACTTGCTTCACCTTGATCGCTGCCGACTCCCGAGAAACACACTGCAGCCAGAACCAGTGAAACCAGCGCCGAGGGGCTGAGCAGCTAATGGAGCTGTCTTGCTCAAGCTTCACCTCTCCACAGCTACGCCTCTAACATGGACTCGTGACACGAATACGCAGCAACAGCATGCCTTCATGGTCGTATTCTTGTTGCAAGAATACAGCAGGCCAGCAGCAAAGGTGCCATTCCTTGATGTGGAATTAAGCCAAGCACCACTAAACTATCATGCAATGTAAGTATAGCTTAGCATCTTCGCTCCACCGTGGGTGTAGTTTGCTGCCAGGCGAACATTGTCAGCTGCCTGGAACGTGCTATGCTACGTGTGACAATCATCTCACAAAACCTCACACACGAAGGCCTTGTAGTGGCAGGACGCCATGTAGCAGGAGAACTTTTCCTTTGCGTACAAAGATGCCTGGCACAGACAGCCAGCAGTTTCGCATGACCCATATGTCGAGGAGGAGCTTCGCGATACCCCAAACACCCCACCCTGCATGCCAGGAGCTAAGCATGTGAAGGGTGTAACTCTGCCAGTTCGCAGAACTCATCAACCGTGCCATGCTCATGTGCAAGTCGTTTTTCGTGCTCATCTTGCTGGAAAATCTCTTGCGTGTGGTCTACATCGACTCAACCAAAAAGAAATGGAAGAAATGGGACGTAAGCTCCGAAACAAGCTCACCAGTGAGAATGACCAAGAAATGCTGAAAGATAGGCTAAAGAGGCAATCATCGAAGCCGCAATTGTGCTGTCGAAGGGAGACCCAGGGCAACGAACAACTTAGGCTCATACACTGTACATTGCTTGTTCAGTGGCTGTTTTGGTCTTTCCGCCGGGTCGCGAAGAAGGGGCCATGAAGAACACGGACGCCGACGTCCGGGCACCAAGGTGCGGAGATCTTGGCCCCGAGGGTTGCCGGGCCGGCCCTTGGAGCTGCTGTGGCAGAGCTGTGGCAAGAAAAAAACCCTCGTTTGGCTTCACCTTACAATCTCTCGTAACAATCAGGTTCTTAGTTTTTGCAAAGTCTCTGGAACGTGGCTTCTGCAACAGCATCTTGAGGACTGACCCCCTTCATTTCAAGCGCGAGGCGCGCGTCCTGCGAGCTCCAAATTTGCAGTCTTGCAGAAGCTTTGGCCATTGGATGCCGGGGAGAAACTTTAAAACGTTTTGAATTGTCGCTGTTTCTACGAGTATGTTTTGGTGATGTGGTGCTCCTTGAGGCCGCTGTAGATCAAGCCTGCACGCGTGCAACAGATGTACGGCAAAGTCAAGCATGCGGCCACGTGTGGGAATGCCTGGCCTACTTTCGTCTTCATGATGTCGCTGAGCTCCGGCTTGCATTCAATTCGCAACCCTTTCACAGCCTCAAGCATCATGGGCTCACAAACAAACAATTGGTATATATACAGTTATATACAAACAGAAGAAAACCAAAAAAAATCCATCGCCAAGCCTTCTCAGTAGATGCTTCAACTTTGACTCCTCCGCTCTTGTCCATCTCCACTTTGTCCTGACGACGTCAACTTTATCTGCTTTTGAGGGCTTTTGGGGCTAGCTTGGGTGTTACCTAAGGCCGGCACGATGACCACAAATGGGCAGCCGTAGGGAGATGGAAGTTTCCAAGTGATCTTTCCTGGGGTCATTGTGTCCTGGACATCACACTGTCGCGCATGCACCCAACATAGTCTGTCATGTTGAAGGAGAAACACAGAAGGACAGAAAGACAGAAAGACAGAAAGACAGAAAGACAGAAAGACAGAAAGACAGAAAGACAGAAAGACAGAAAGACAGAAAGACAGAAAGACAGAAAGACAGAAAGACAGAAAGACAGAAAGACAGAAACTGGACAGAAAGACCGAAAGACAGAAGGACAGAAGGACAGAAGGACAGAAGGACAGAAGGACAGAAGGACAGAAGGACAGAAGGACAGAAAGACAGAAGAGAGAGAGAGAGAGAGAGAGGTTGGGAGGTACGGGCATCGAACCTCCTAGTGCCTTGATTAGCATGTCGTGAAGTTTTTGGTCATCCACCGAGATGGGTTGGCCCCGGCTCAATGGCATCAGTCCCCACGCCCGGCGAAGTGGTGCCCGGGTAGACCCGGGTATAGGGACAAGCAATCTGCACAATCACACGCGCCACACACCACCCCGAAAACACCGAGAGACTTGTCGTTCGCGTCCAAAATTTCGAGGCAAACAGGAAGCGGGTTGTCTTTCGCGCCGAGGTGCTGCGCTTGCGTTGAATCAAGCTGCATGCCACTGGGGAATGGGTCTAAGGGCCGACGCTCAAAGCGAAACGTGCTCAGAATGGCGAGGCATTCTCTGGCACTGGTGATGCTAAAAGACGTTGCATGGAGAACAACGACGACCATGGCACCATTCACAGTAACAAACTGCACATCACATCTTTGCAGGTACACAGGGCTGCTCAAGCCCCACTTCCAGCACAAGTGGACAGCTTCGTTGGGTGTTACTCTGAATCCGTGGCCCTGTCTGCTTTTTCTGGTTTGCTGCGGCTCAATGGGTGTGATCCCATTCCAGTTTGAAATTACTGGTCACACTCGCCCTCAATTGCACACACACACACACACACACAATATATATATATATATACACACCTTCAAACTGCAACATACGCAAGCAGGTATGTCTTTGCGATGCTGCGAGGTCCTTTCCGGGAAGCAGGTCCACGGCTGTCGTGACAACAGCTCCATGCCAGTTTGTCTTCTGCTTGGCCTGGCAGCGCCGGAAGTAGCTCTTCAAATCTCTTCAACAGCAGCTAAGTTGCCGTGGACGTGGTAGGGAAGCGCCAGACTCAATGCACTAAATCAGACGTTCCCAAACCGATTCAGTCAGTAAAGTATCAGGACTAAACCATGTCCGCAATCTCTAGTGGGCGCATGCCGGGTTATCCTTGAACTGATAGCCCAGCTGGTAGTCATCGCTGAGAACTTCCTTGGAAGTCCTGCGCCATGCTCACATGCGACTGTGTGCGACGACGTCCGTGGAGAAAGGCAGATGAACTCGAACAGTCTTTTCGATGTCGTCGAACTTCACAGGCCCCTAAGCATCAGAGTGCAAAACGAGAAAAGTGAATCATGATAACACACGCACACTCAAAATCGCTGAGACTGGCGCCATTCTTCACGACAAGCGAGAACAGTCAGGAGCTCAAAATTTCACTCTGAGCCACAGCGCTGCAGCAACTCATCATGACAGCTCGGTTCAGTTTGGCCATGTTTGGCCCGTAAACATCTCAAGACACAAGCTGCGGCGCGGGCGCTGACATCCCCGCCAAGCGATGTTCTGGCCTGTTGGATCCTGACAAAAGCCGCAGGTCAAACGGGGCGCAAGTCGGAACGGCTTTCAACTCTACCTCTCATCCAGGATGCCTTCGGCACCGAATTCCACTCATGGGCGCTCTGCCTCACATCACGAAGATTTGCCGAAAGATGTTTACATCATTTTACATCCAAGCCAAGAAAACACTTGAACATGGATTTGCACTCGCTTGCTTGTGCTTCTGCCCATTGACAGCTTCAAGGGAGCCCTTGGAGCCTGGCCATGGCGCAGACCTCAGCCAAAGAGCACACATGAGCACACCCACTCAGCTCGAGCTCTCGATTGACAAAACGCAAACATCTGCCAAGTGACTTTCTGTGCCAAAGCCCAGGGGCTGGTCTGAAAATCTTCGGCCTCAGCTGCCACAAGTTTACCACGAGCTCACCACAACGTTTCTGCAGGGGGTTTCTTTTTCGTCGCACAAAAGAGCCAGCTGAGCACAGCGCTTGGCACTGGAAGTTTGAACCATGCCTGCGAAAACCGTCCGCCATTATCTGCGAAACTCCCCGTTTCACCGGTCTCTCCTTCAACAAACATCTTCTGCGCAGCTATAACTTCTTGCCACATGTGGGTCGCAAAATCAGCCCTCAGCCAAGTTCTCATGCAGTTCTGTGTTTTGAGCATCACAGCACAAGCCTAAAACATTGCTGTCACGCTTTGGCAAAGGGGGTGGGTTCAAGCAGGCAGCAACCGCAAAACACTCTCGAAAAAGCGGTAATTAGCGGCAAAAGCATGCCAGGTATGCCGTAGTATGGCCACTTGAGGCTGTGAGACATTGCCTAGCTAAGGCCCGCCTATGGACGGCCCTGCCATTTCCGACCTGTGCGTCTTCAAGCTCAAACAATGCAAGCTCCCAACATCCGAGCTGAACGCTGGGGTCTGTGCTCATTGAGCTCTTCCAGCACAGGCGGTGCTAGACTTGTAAATGCCTTGGACAACGGGACAAGAATGGAAAAGACGAGTTAGCTCAGCCGCGGCGAGAAAAAACAGGGGCCCCAGCCTTGGGCGCTGTTTTTGCCAACCACTTCGCCATGGACCGCTTTGATATTCGGCCAGAACCTGCACTGAAAGCGGGTTCGCACGGCGCTCGATAACAGGGCCCGGTGCAAAGTGAGGTCATGGCGAGCTGTGTCCAATTGAGTCCAGTGAAACTGAAATTCCTCAGATCTTGCGTTGCGGCCCATGAAGTAGCCTCAGCAATGACTCCAAAAAGACCGAACAACAATGCTCGACGTTTGCTTCGTGTGCACATTCTTATCAACCTCAGATTTGGACGCCACATGTCCTGGAAACTCTCAAACGGACTTAGTGAAAGCGCAGAAGAAGAAGAAGAAGAAGAGACACACAGATACACAGAGACAGAGACAGAGAGAGATAGGGAGAGAGTCGGAGAGAGAGATAGAGAGAGAGAGAGAGAGAGAAAGATTCTTGGGGCTAGTCGTCGCAGCTAGCCAGCTCCAACGATCAGGAAACAACCAATGGGCTGGATTGGCTTCAAAAAAACTCGGGTATACAGATTCGGTTTCAATGCGGAAGCCTGGAAAATCGGAAAGGATCTCCCTTGCTGAATCGCCTTTGGCCAGCGCAGCCTCGACCACTTGTTTTTTCATTTTTCCGTCGCACCTTCTGCATCCGCCGGTCACATACTGTCGGGTCTACAAGTCCAAGGAGTAACAAAACTACGCCATCGGAGACATTTGGAAAAGCGTATCTTCGTGCTTTCGCCCCAAGCACTTTCAGATCTAATTGGCAAGGGTCAATGCTAGCGTGGTTGGTCATGGCGTTGCCTTCCTGTTGCGCGGCCCCGCAACAACTGAGCATCGCGACGCCCGCCCGACCGAAAGCACAAGGGCAATCAGCCTAACAGAGCCTTTGAGAACCATGGTCACCAAGCCGATCATTCGGCGGCCTCGTCTATCGATTTTCGTTTCGGCAAGGAAGCGACGTTTTTTTGTTTGTGTTTTTCGATAAAAAGATCGGCCCACTGTGTGCAGCAGACTGTGTGCGTTTTTGCCGGCATTTCGGATGCATGTTGGGCAACTTATTCTTAAAATAGGCCCTCGCCACCGCCGCCGCCGCCACCCGCCGCCACCCGCCGCCACCACGCCGACTGGAAAGGAGGGAGGGCAGAGGTCCCGGAACTCGTTCTCTGCAAGGTAGGCATCCTTCCACGACTGCGCATTTGCCACAGCACATCCGC
Source organism: Symbiodinium natans (assembly GCA_905221605.1). Lineage (NCBI taxonomy): Eukaryota > Dinophyceae > Suessiales > Symbiodiniaceae > Symbiodinium > Symbiodinium natans. Next base: position 227,824 of record CAJNDS010001946.1, read on the forward strand.
CGGCTGCACCCAAAAGCAGGTTTGCAAACTCTCGTCAGTCCGGATCCGCATCGAACATCGACATGTACAGTGTTGCCAGCTCCTGGGAAGCCAATTTGTGCCGAAGGCCTATTCTGACTCGCAGATCTCTCAAGCAACTACATCTGAGGGTCCATTGGATGCTTCGGCTTGCGCAGACTTCTCAGGAAGATCTCGAACTCCTACAAGGCACGCAAGGCGCAGGGCACGCAAATCACCACAAGATCAAATGGAGCAAGAGTTGGGCCTCAAAGCTCAGGGTTCCATCGCGATTGGTATCTGCCTTCTTGAGACAATAGTGCAAGACCTGATGGGCTGGTAAAAGCTAAACCTTCACATACGGCAGCACATACTACTTGGCAGCGCCTGCTTAAGATTGAGTTCGGCCCGTCCGTAGCTGCCAGCCTTCACACAGGAAGAGAATACGTGCACAAACTAGACACAAGAAGCAAAAACCGTCGCACAAACTGACAAACCCATCGTACTCCACAGGGCCCGCGCCGAATTCTCAGCCATTGTCGGCGTGAGAATAATCCGCAAGGCCTGAGTTCATTCACCCACCCGGCCTTCGTGATACCATTGCTACACCCTGCTCGTTCGCCACATCTCATGCATCTCATGCTCAGGACAAGGCTTCTAAGAATTCTGAACAATTCAACTCATCCAGAGTCATTTCCTTGCCCGTGCAATACCACGGGTGGAGGTGACTGTCATGGGAATCAAAACGGGTACTGCTCAGTATGTTACTATATTGCGAACCCGTTGTTGTGCACTGAAAATGTATGCTCGAATCGAAAAGCAACCGGAAGCTGAGTGCGTTGTCCTCATTGTTGTCTCGGTCCATACGTTTCCACCTTATCTGCCAAGCTCGTGGCGGCCAACACTGACAACACGCATGGCCTATCAACCTGAGCCGCAAACAAGGCGTGTGCCCACTGCTTGTGCTGATGCAATGTCATGGCCTCTGGGGCCTGCAATCTTCAGCAAAGCTTCCACGCAATGCCAGGAAGAACCGCGAAAAATACTTGGCACAACGCCGTCGGTGCATTGTACTGGGTTTTCCTCAGTAGCGGCACTCCCATCGCAAAAAAAACATGCTGCTGTTCATGAAACCTGCTCTGAGACTGCGTGCCCCATTCCGGGCGACCGCGAATGCAATGTGGCCACCTCCGACAAACCTTCACAGCATCACGCATGACCAGGCATTGCCGGCGTGCCGCCTCAGAGGCGTACAAATGCCAAAACGCAATTCCAATTGTTCTTTTACTAGGTGGTGTTGATTCTTCTTGCGCTCATGACTGTGCTTTGCATGCTTGCTGGGAATCATGACTGACTGATGAACGTCTTGATAGAAACATTGCATACCTCGTTATGACAATAGTCTTTACAGGCAAAGCCAGGAATCCATGCAGATGCCTCACATGCCCTGCTCTTGCAAATCCACTTTGAACCTTTAATCCGGCATCATTGCACAATGATTGAAATTGTTCATTGCTGTGAAACCCGGCACTGTGTCGTGAAGCGCTTCCCGTGCAGGCCCCAGACTGGGGCAGTTTGCTCGAGGGCATGTTGTGGGGGCGGGCTGGTCGCTAAGGCTCTGCATCGTGCTTCTACCTGCTTGTAAGGTCTGTGGGGTCGTCTTCAGGTGGAACGGTTGGCGCTGCCTCCAGGCCGGCGTTCTACGTGGGGGTCTCGAAGCCTGCAGCTTGTAGAGACACTGTGGCCTCTCGAAAGGCCGCCAGGGCAGCGGCCAATTGGCCGGGGCCGTCCACGGAACGCGCAAAGGTATGTAATGTATAAGCGAAGGTCGACTCGAGAGGGCTGGAAGCGGGAAGCATGTCGGCCCAGCCCAGTAAGCCGCAACTGCAACTGCGTGGCGCTCAGTGCTGCAGAGGCCCAGCCCACTATGTCGCTGCGCGAGCTGAGCCCCTGTGGTGGCGAGCGCCGGCAATCCGGCTGCGGCATCGGCGTGCCGCAGAGGATCCCGCAAAGTATCCAGCACTTGAGGAAAGCTGGGTTGTGCCCAGCTGCCTATGTTCACGTGCTCACATGATGCAACACGCGATCGCCGACACATCAGCTAGGAGTGGGAGTTTTTTTTTTTCTCGGCCTTTTCCGACTGCAACACGGTGCCAGAGCTACGTTGGTCGAACTACTACCACAGCGGGCGGTCCCGGTTTAGGGCCGCAGGGGCAGGCGGCTAGGCCATTCATTGGTGGCGAGGTCGAGCACGCGGTCCAGTGCAGGGCCGTCGCTCGGCCCAGGCAGTGGCGCAGCCGGCCACGCTCGGCCCAAGGCTGTGCTCGCCACGGCGAGCTGGACCGCACCGGAAAGTCCCCACCAGCGTCTTGCCCAGCCGGAGGACGCCGCAGCGCGCACGGCAGGCGGCGCACGCAGAGCGCGGAGCCGGACGAGGTCGCAAACAAAGTGCTGCGCAGCAGTGCTCCAGCGGCCTCCTATCTCGGAGCCTAGGACCACGAGCTTCTGCGGGCCGCCCCTCGCGAGTTCGGGGTACGTGCAGCGCTTGCGTCGCTCTGCGACCTGCAGCACGGCACCGTCAACCTCCACGGCGCATGGATGGGGATGACCCGTTCTGGTTAGAGGAGATACGAGTGTTGCGTCGCAGCACAGCGCTCCTCCGTTGGCGGTGGCCCCGTAGACGACGAGATCAAGGCGGCGGCGGTCGTCGGCAGGGACGCCTGCTGCAGTCGTATGGGCGAGCCACTGCTGTGGCACGACCTGACCTTCGGCGCCGACGGCCTCTCGCGCCACGCGGACCCACGCGCGCTCGACGACTTTGGCGCGTCTGGCCAACAAGCCTGTCCTCGGGCAAGCGAGGGCATGGTCGCCATAAGGGTCGACGACGCCACCACATCCCGGGTTGGGGCCGCAGCGTCCGGTGCAAAGAGGTAGAGGCAGCCGTAGGCGACGCCGCAGGGCAATTTGCATCGCTTGTGGCGGGATGCGGCTTGCTTCGTCGCACGGCATGGCGAGTGGGAGTTTCTGTTCGACTCGGCCGAAAGCGGCTGACCCGTCCCGGGCACGGCAAACAAAATCAAGCCGCCTGCGGTCGCCGGCAGGCATGCAACAGGCCGTCATATGCAAACCCAGCGCGCTTAACCGTTTTTCGGGCAAAGGTATGATAACTTGTTATTGCAACGAAGACTGTTCGTTTGCCGCGGTGCCGCATGCTGTGCGCCATCAAGCGTGGTGGCAATTGAAGCTCTGAGACTGCCCTGCTCATCCACTTACTCGCTCCCCCTCCCTGCCTACCGCCAACATCACTGCTCACCTCCCGCTTCCGCCCTACTCGCCTTTTGCCGCGGCACGTGCTTGGGTTTCCAGCCTCCACCGAGGTTCCCAATGTGGATGGGACAATCCCTTATCTCCGTGTCGTCCTCGCCGAACTCCCAATCGCCAGTCTCCTCCCTCCACGAGGCTATAGCCGTGGCCCGTGAGAAACAGAAACCCATCGTAGCTCGCCCCGACCTTCGGACCATCGGCTGCAAACACAAGATCATGCACAAAAATAAACCGGCCAGTACTTTAAATCCATCACGAGCGGTGTGGGCCCAAAAGAGTTGTCAGTGAACTACACTTGGGTTTCATGTGGGAATACGCAGGGAAAAGCAGGGTTGTGGTAGCACAGCCCTTCTACAAAGGCCCATACGGTTCCCCCCCCCATCCACTTGCCATCCTCGCAATGACAGGCAGGAGTTGTTAAGCAAGAACTTTGGACTCACACTGTTTTCCCCTTCACTCCACAAACGCGAGGCTAAGTCACACACTTTGTTGCAGACACCTGGCGAAGGGACACGCCGCAAGCCGAGCACTGAACACGGTCCAGTCGAGTTTCAAGGGCGTGTGCTGGCATTTGCCACGGGGAATAGCGTTTGTTCCACACCGCTCGGTCCTATTCCCCGCCAAAACTGCCAAGTGTGCTAGCCTTCGCACGTGCATCATTCACAAAACTGCCAACCATGGAGCATGCAAGAATGCCACGTCAAGGGCTTTCGAATTCCGAGGACGACCTAGGTGCCCATGCCCCTGCACAGGGCGAGCCTCATGAGGCGGGAAAACGGCTGGCGGGCACCGGTTCGGCATCGCGAGCATCCGCCAACAAGTCACCCAGGACGCCGCATCGAGATATTGGCAAACGGCCGTCTACTTTGGCATAGTGCCCAGGCGGCTGTTGACACCGCTGACCGTGTGGCCGGCCAGTACGCGCTCAGCACGCGGAGCGATGCGGGCAGCCACGGAAGCGGACCCGCGCACAACGCTCCTGGCCTGACCTCGCTCTGCTCCTGCCCTTCGCAGGGCAAGTGTATGGCTCTGAAAGCCCCCACAACTGGGTGGACGACGCGGGCAACAACCACATCATCACGCACGGCGAGGGAGGCGCGATATTCCCTCGCGCAACACGGCGCGCTATGGCGCGCTTCAGGCACTCGCTCGTCAGATGCAGCCCGGAGAAGCCGTCCTGGCCTTCCTTGACGATACATATGTCGGAGCGCACCCGGCCGGCGCGTGCCGCCTTGTCAGCTGCCTTGTGGCACTATGCCCGGGTGCGCGTATGCGAGGGCAAAACGCGGATCTGGAACGCAGCCGGGGAGCAGCCGCCGGGCATCGCTGACCTGCAGCCTCCCGATGCCGATCCCCTTTGGACTGGCTCATGGTCCTTGCGGTCCTTGCCCAGGGAACGCCAGGGGATTGTAGTGCTTGGAGCTCCACTGGGCAGTGATGAGTTTGTCCGCTGCCAACTGCGGGCCAAGCGTCAAGCCCACGACAGGTTGCTGGAATGCATCTCCGCCCTGGGTGACCTGCACACTGCGTGGCTCCTCCTACACTTCTGCGCCGCGACTCGGGCCAACTTCCTCCTGCGAATGTTGCCCCCAGTCTCTACGGCCGAGTTCGCCCAGGCCCATGATGCGGCAGTCAGCTTGCTGTTTCCGGCGACGAAGGCGTGCCCATCCCGGCATCTGCCCCTGCGTTTCGCCGGCTTGTGTTTGCGTTCTGCCGCTGAGGCTGCCCAGGGCGCCTGGTGGGCGTCTTGGTTTGACTCACTGCCCGCCATCCGCGTCCGCGCTCCGGACGTCGCGGAGTGCCTCGTGCAAGGGCAGGGTGGTAACCAGCCGCCTTCGCTTGTATCCGCCCGCACCGCGGCAGCGCTCTTGCGCAGACGCGGCTTCGAGGTGCCGCCGTGGGACTCCTTTTCCCCCGTCCCGCCGGGAGGTGGCGACCGTGACGACCCCTTGCGGGGGTGGCAAAGGCGCGCGGCCATGGTATGTGATGAGCGCGCGCTCGAGATGCACCTTTCAGACCTTGACACCGCGTCTCGCGCGCTGCTGCTGTCGCAGGCCGGCTGCAGGCCGGGCTCACAGTAAGGTCGACTTCCGCGGAGCTCCTCATCCCACCGACCCAGTTCCGGGTGCTGCTCCTGCGCCGCCTGCGGCTCCCGCTGCAGCTGGCGCCGCGCACCTGCAGCTGCCACGGCCATTTGGAGGCCTTGGGAGACCACCGGTCGGCGTGCGCCACTTCCGTGTCCTGGCGCCTAAGCGGGAGGGCGGGTTTGCAAAAACGTGCGACTGCAGGCGGATATGAATGTCGATGTGTCCATCGCAAACGCACGTCGGATTGAGGTTGTAGCCAACGACCTGTCGCTGTGGAACGGAGCGCAGCTCGCCGTTGACGACCCCATATGCCCCCATCGTCACGCAGGGGGGATGCGCAACCGGGCGGCTGCCTAGTGCTGGGGGCAGGCGGCTGGGTTTGTCGGCCAGGACTTCGTGGAGGTCTGGCGTTATGCCGCCTTCGCAGCACTCCCCGGCCAGCGGCAGCTCGAGGAGGGAACTGGCATATGCGCGTTGCGCTGCCACCGCTAAGAAACCAGCCCAGCACGCGACCCGGGCCAACAGGCGGAGGAAGCGGGCGGCCTCGGCTCCGAAGCGGCCACCACCCTCGACCCCGACGACCACCAAGCGGCAGCGCCGGGCGCGCGCGAGCTCGGGGTACGTTTGCTGTCGCTTACGGCGCGCTGTGGTGTCGATGGCCTGGCGGGGCGAACATCAACCCCGGGCGAGTGCCTCTTGTAGGGTCGTAGGATGTCGTAGGTGGCCCCCGACCCTTTGGCCGTCGTCTGCAGTTGCAGCAAGGCGGGGAAAAAAAAAACATGCGAAATGGCTCGCAACCTGCCCAGGCACATCCAGGCACTCCAACACCGCTTCATCGAGCGCAGCTGCGAAGGAGGCAGTATCCCGCAGGAGGTAAATCCAACGAGGGCCAGCACAGAAGAGCAACAACAGCCACGAGCACTGCAGATCCTGAACGTCCGGCAGCCAAGACGGCACGCATGTAGGCCGCACAAATGCTTGGCATGTGCCTCCTCCAGCGCGGGTGCCGACAGGGCTGCCCAAAACGAGCTGTCCTTGTTTCGCCGCCGGCAGGTTCCAGTCCCCTGGCCAACACGAGACGCCGTCCTCTGCGGGCAGGATCGCCACGACCAGTTCCCCTGCAACACTTCGCGTGCGTCGGCATCGTAGAAAAGGTATCGGCTACTGCGGGCATAGAACATGGTGGCGAAGGGGATCAAGCCGGAAAGCTGAGCATGATCGCGAAGGCCGCCAAGCACGCTTGCTCGGGAGATTTGGTCGTGAGCCCACGCCGACTAGGCGCAAACTAGTAGGACCTCTGGTTGCCGTCGGCTACGGCGCATTGGCACGCGGCGTACTGAGCTTTCTGGGCGGATACCATCGGGGCGCTCAAGGATTGCGCCCGATGCTCGGGGAGGCATCTGCCATGCCGCCCAGCACGAGGGAGGCAGATGCAGCTGCATGGCTCCGCCTTCAGGGTTTTGAGGCGCCCACGTGGACGTTCTTGATACATGGCGCCGCGCCCTCGCACGCGGCAGGGGCGGACGATGGCGGCCCCGCTAAGCACGCGCAAAGGCTGGCAGCGTTGCGCCGGGGCTGCAGTGGAGAAGCGCGCTCGGGCTGTTTTATTCAGACCTTGATCCGGCATCTCAAGCGCTGCTGCTGTTCCAAAGCGCTCCCGTTTTGCCATGTTTTGCCCACAGGCCGGATTTCACCGTCCCCAGCAACGAATTCCGGATCATGCTCCTACGCCGTCTCCACGTACCGCTTCCGTTGGCACCGCAGCAATGCCGCTGTGAAGGGGCGTTGGAAGAGATGTGGAGACCACAGTCAGCGTGCGCTCAACCCCGCGGCCCAACGAACAGATCCCCTGGAGCGAGCTGCGGCCTGCGTTTGCCAAGAAGCAGGAGCACGCGTAGCGGCCAGCACTGCGCTACCCAGAGACTCCAATATCCCTTATTTAAGGAATATTCCTTAAATGATAATAGGATCCCTAGTATGATTTGAGGTATAATCCTTAATTAAGGGATATTGGAGTCTCTGGGTACGCAACATGAATCTGGACCTTTCCACCAGCGCGGCGCATAGAAGTTGTCGCCAATGGACTGCCCATCTAGCGGGGGGTGCAGGCGGCTGTCGACACCCGCTTGTTAGCCCAGTTCAACGTAGTGGGCTGGTTGCGACGCTGTGCCTGGACTCGCGCTCCAACGCCGCACCTGCCCTGAGCTCCGCCCCAACTGGCGTGGCAGGTGCCGCCTAGTCGTATTCGGCCTCAAAGTGGGCGGATGCTTTGGAACAGAGTTGCTCGGCTTCTTGCGGCTGGCGCGGGCATGGAGCTTAACAGCGGGGCGCGTGCTCGTCCGCTGGACAGGCCTTTTCTTCTGCGGCGCTGCGGGCGCATGCAGCCACTCTGCTGGAGTTGCCGGCATGCCCCGTCGACCCCAGCAACGGCACCAAAGTCCCCATTGGCAACTTGTTGGTGGAGCCTCCGTAGTTGCCAACCCGGACCCCAGTCGAGCAGACGTAAAACAAGTGTGAAAAAAACAAATTTGATGTTCAAGCTGCATTTTCCAGCTGCGCAATGGGGGAGTTTAAAACTTGACGAACGACGAACTGCTGTTGAACAGGCATGCCCGAAGAAAGCGCGAAGAGCACTCGTTGGACACGGTTATCAGATGCAGCATAACTTGCAACTTGCAAGCAAGTTGCAAGATCTCTCTTAGGCCCATTGGCCGTGCGGAAAGCCCAATGGCCACAATGTGCATAAGCACATATGCGAAACAATCATCCAATCTAAGAGACTGCATCCACCAACCCCAATTACAACCATGAGTTGTGAGAAAACCAAAAACAAAATTGCCAGGTGCGCGAGAAGTTGGCGCAAACACGAAAGAAGACAAATGAACCGACAAACCAAGAGCGCGAAGAACGCAAACTCTTCTCCGCGAAAGTTGGAGCTGCAAATTCGGTCGAGCACAGAGAGCCAGCCTGTGCAAACGCTGCTTGTCGCTTGGCATCTGTAATAAAATTCGTGCCGTTTTTTGGAAGTTCCACCGGCCAATAACAACGCGGCTTATGTTGCCCGTTGCCCTGTACAAGGCCGTTGCCGTTTTTTGCACAAGTACCACGATAGTCGCCGTCGAGAGATGCTGCTTTAAGCAGATTCGCCCTTGGCTGAGACACGGGTCCCCGGCCATCAAAGAAAGCAGATACTGGCGCAACAAAGCTACCACACATCAGATGCTTTAGCTCCAACTTTTTGGCTAGACTTGGTTAACGGCAGACAAGCAGTAAAAAGCTCAGCCGAACGGGAACACATGAAATTCAGGAAAGCCGTAGGTGGGGTGGAAGTCCGCAGCTAAAGGTCTGGCTTTGCTTGGAACCCTGCTCCAGGTAGCGGCCCCCTCTGGGACAGTCTGGAGGCGTAGGTGTGCTTAGTTCTGCGTTTGCTTTGTAGCTGGGGCCTTAGCATTGTGCAGTTTCTTGGCGCCCACTTGCAAGAAGAATCCATTGTACATCTCTGGATTGCACTTAGTGACGACATTGCAAGCTGCATTGCAACCAATTCTGCAACCACTTTTGCCTGAAGCTTTAAGACATTAACCACGCCCGCAGTTGATCATTAGGTTGCAAAGCGTTAAAAACCCAAGATGCCAAGCAAGGCACCAAGGATACAACCAAGCCAACTCACACAAGTCCAAACCAAGCAAGCAAGCTCAGACACTCGGACAACACTTCTGTTTTGGCTTGCAGCACTCACACCAGTGCTCGTCACTTGAGCCAAAGTGGAAAACGTATCACAGCTCTCCAACTTGCCAGCTCGGCTTAAAAGACCTCCAAAACTACCCTCAAGTCACGAAACTCGACGAGAGTGGTTCCCTATGAGGCAAAACGTTCCTGCACCACTAATCGTACTCAGGCTACTGGGAAAACTTCAAAAGCTGAGCAGACTCCAAGCTATGCACACAAAACTGCAAACTGCAAAACTCACCGTGTCGCACCCTCACAGGATGACGCACAGTTCTCGAACTTCTACACCCCCCCTCGACACGGTGGGTGTCGGCTCGTCCACGCGCAAGTATTCCAAACAAAGCTCACAAGCAACGCGACGCTGCAGATTGCCTGGGTGGGAATTGCGCAGGGCGGGGCAATTGCTGCGAACATGAAAGGCATATCCATGCCGCGTAGTGATAATTGCTCTCCGACTTTGCTCCATTGGAAGAAAGGTAAGAAGCTCACTCAGAGATAGAATATGGCGGTGACGCTGTCGGTATTGCTGCACAAAGATTCCAGCGAGGAAGCTGCCAAGCATCGCCAAGGAAAACATCGCAAGGAAGGCGATCAAACTGACCTTCCACCTGCTGCTGAGGAACCCATTGCATCCAGAGCTCTCGAACCCAAGTGCGCCTCACAGCGTTCTCAACCTCAACCATATCAGCCATGGCACGTCCTATGCTCTATACACCGTACCAAAGGCAAAGCAAAAGAGGAAAAACTTTGAGCAAATCTCGCGGTGTCATGCGTTTAACGCGTGCAAGAAAGCGTTCGTCAACTTCTCCGGGTAGTGTTGGGTATTCTTGAGATCGAAGTTGGCGGAATGTGGATGACCATCACCTGGGCACCGAAAGACCGACAAGCTGCGAGCAACCGACTCCATCGTCGTGATGACACGCCAACGTTTGTAGATCAACTCGCCATCTCGACCACGCATGCCAAGCGAGCAACCGTCAACCAACACATCGTGCAACATGTAAGGTCGCGACTGCAGAAAACGGATAGTCTGGTTCCATGACCAGTAAGCACAGGCTCGGGGCCACTCGATCGACCAAGCATGGACGTAGTCACACAGCGACATAAAAGCCTTCCACAGCTTCCTGTGTAGCGACCAGTGCCGTGCCAAGCGACCGCGTCTGTAGGCTGGATCACGTGCATGTAGATGCTGGTACAGGCAACCACCGGTGCACGGAGTACTAGCCCACAAGTAGACGAAACCCCCCCTGCGGATGTGGAGAGTGCAGATCTGCTGAAGCTGCGCTGTAGTGGCCGGATCTCCGCCGTCATCTGCCTCACTGACAGTCAACACACCAACCCAGGAGCACGCTCGCGACGCAGCCAACATGCTCGACATGGGAGGCGCACAGAACTCAACCACCAACCACTTTGCAAACTCCATCAAACGATACCGATCTGCAAGAGATACATGATCCTTGCCAGCCACAGCAGCACCAAGCAAGCCAACGAAACACGCCAACTCACCAACGCAAGCTGCAACAGTGACTTCAGACAAACCAAGGCTCAACATGTGCTTCAACGTAGTCCGGGCATCTAACGATTTTGTGAAGAGGTCTGCGACGTTGGAGGCTCCTCGCACTCCGAAGATGAAGAGAAGTCGCTGTCGGAGCTGATCTTGTATAAAGCTTTTTTTGCTTTGCAGCGCAATGCCATGTCTGGCACCTTGCGAGTCCGAAGCAGACACTGTGGTCCGGCTGCATGAGAGCAGCGAGCTAAGCTCCTAACTACAAAAGACTTGTGGCCCCGGCACGAATGCCCAAGCAGGCCAACCACGGAAAACGAGTGAAAAGAAAGGAGTCCGACACCCATAGCACTGCACTTTCGCTCGTCAGCGCGCGACAGTGACATGCGACATGTAAGCGGCAAGAGGAAAGGCGTCCCATTCCAAAAGCCACATGTGCATGCAGGGCCGTAACTCAGCTAGACGCATCTGTGAAGCAGGCCTTGGAATATATCAGGATGTACACATTGAGTGAAAGCTGTACAGCATCCTTCTGAAGAAGAGGTTTTGCAGTGGTATGATCGTCCGTGTAATATCGTCTGTCTTCACTCATAAGAACAGCTCTGTAGTGCCCAGAAGTGGGGTGTGGACCAAGATGAACAATGCAGGCATGAAGTCTGTACAGCTGTCTGGTGGTCACGAGGTCAACGTCGAACACCGGGACGCTTAACGTGCTGGTGATATCAACAGGGCAACTACTTTTTTGCAATGACTCTTCTTCAACGCCAAAACGATTGAGTTGCACAATCAGGTGCGATGGCGCTGTCAGCAATCCCGCAAATCCGGCCTGAGCATGCCATTGGTCCAACAGGGCTTGAGGTGTGCAGTGAGCTGAGAGGGGAACCGATAGAAGAAGTGGCATTGTGCTGCCAGCCTCCTCAATGCTGATACGTCCCTCAGCAAGAACTCGTCGCTGCCAGTGGCCCTCGTAGTATTCTGCAAACTCCTGGTTGGAGGTCCCAGGAGGCATGGAATCTGCAGGGTTGGCCATGGCTTGTAGAGCTCACTCGAATTTCCCTTTTCCACAACAGCAACGACACGAAATCCTTGGTCTTACTCGTTCAGGTGCTATACCTGCGATGCCTGGTACATGTAAAAACTGCGTCTGCGTGCCCACACCGGGCCATGTGTTTCCTTGCCCTTCACGGGCCTCGTTGTTGCCCTTCACCGGGCTTGGACCGCTTGACAGCGACATGCACCCTCTTCTTCCCGGAAAAACGTGAGCACACCAGCACTCCTCCTCGCCTTGTGGGCTCGCTGCCCACTAGGTGTCTCATTCGGGGTGCTCAATGTCCATCATGTCGGCGTAGCAGAGCATCATTGAAAGGTCTACGGTAGTACAAGGGGTAGCGCTCCAAACAAAACGAACAAACCTGGTACTCCGTCACGCGCGACCGGACTTCCCTCATTCCACGGCAGTGGAACAAGTGCACCTTTTCTCCACGTTCAGACTTGTAGAAGACACCTGTGAAGAGCTCGAAGTCGTACTCGGGGCTCTGCCTCGTACGAGGCGGGTCGGGCACTTGGCCCACTTGTGTTTCCTCGGCAACCGCCGTGGTTGTCCGAGCTGGCTCCACATTTTCCACCAATCGTGTAGTTGGCGCAGTAGCTGACGACGACGATGACATAGCCACAGGGGAGCCCTGACTCACAGGAGGCGAGGACTGCACCTCTTCCGCCCGCAATCCCATCAGCTCCTCTTGAAGGGCTCTCGTTGTCTGATCTCGGATTCGCAGAAGTCTCCGGGCCCTTCGGACTGTAGCCTCATCACTACCACAGCATCTTCCAAGGCACCACTTCATCACCTCCCAGATTCCAATCATCGCCACACCACAAAGCACCATCAAGCCATAGAACTCGATTCCAGCGTCGTAGGGCAAAGGGTCCTTCTTAGGCTGCTGGGGCAGCTCTGCTCCCTGCGTGCCCTTTACCAAGGCACATACCACCAACATCATCATGATCCTCATCTGGTTGAAGCGAACCTCCGACTCCGGCACCTTGATCCCATTCAGGATCACCTCCTTCGGGCCCTCCAGGAACTCTCCAACTGTCATCATCTTCCAAAGAACACGAAGATCACGCAGTCGTGGTGCAGGAACTGCCTTCGTTCCCATGTCCGCCGCCTGCACCTCCCCCGGGGAGTGCTTCAGCTCCAGACGCCCCGACGCTGTCTCCTGACGCAGGAATCGCGCCCGTATCCTAAGGTGACGTGTCTTCCAGCTTCCTGGGGAACTTGACGCGAGCCCCAGTGCCGCCAGGTTGTCGATCAACATGGTGACGTCCACCTTCGGATGAATCTCCTTGATCCACTCCTTGATGCTCATGGCTTGCTGGTAGGCATTGATGACCTCATACAACTCCGCCTCCGCCACCGAGAGAGATATCACGGGTTGTCGCGCCATTCTCCAAGCCACAAATCCTCCATGCAACATCGTCGCAGCACATCCGAAGCTGCGTCCGCCTCCCGGCGCATAGCTGGCGTCTGAATAAGCCAGCACAGTCGGTCCTGTGCCATCGTAGGTCAAGCCGAGGTCCACGGTGTCACGAAGATAGCGCAACACCATGCGCCCCAGTTTCAGCGCAGCCTCAGGACATCGGGTAGCGGCACTGCATACATGAGCCACAGCAAAGCTCACGTCAGGTCGAGTACGCATACTGAGCCATAACAGCTCTCCAGCCAGTTTCTGAGCAGCATGCACCGCCGAAGGATCCGGTTCTGCCTCCTCGGCTCCATCCTCCGGCTCGGGGACCTGCGGCATTGCCTCCCGGGTTGCAGGTACCAACGACGGAGTCCACGTTTCCACACCATGCTCACGCAAGAGATCTCCAATGTAGCCCCCTTGACACACGTGATAGGCGATCCCTCCGTCCTTCATCTTGCTGCGTATCTCCATTCCCAGGTAGCGCACAGGGTCCTTTCCCACAAACTCCAGCGGACTGCATTTCCATCCAGCGCCCTCCTCCTCAGTTCCATTCACCAGCCATGAGTACATCTCCTCGATGTGGGCCCGCTTGCCGAGGAACAACACGTCATCGACATAAACCACCATCATCGCGATGGTCTCCTGTGGATCATCCACCGGATGCAAACGCCACACCGACTCGTCCGTTTCAAGCTGCGTGAACTTCATGTCGCGCCCATCCACCGTCAGGCGGGCGTTGCGAATCCGCCTGTCCCGAAAGATTCCCCACAGACGAGGAGCCTCTCGCAAGCCATACAAGACTCGATCCACCTTGTACGCTGTTCCCGGGGGCACCACACCAGCTTCCACCAGAATCTTCGGAGCCGTCACCGCGTATTGCGTAGCACTCTCCGTCATCGGTGTCAAGGTGAAGGCGCTGTTAATGTCCGTTCCAGCTGCTTCCCAGTTTCGACTCGCCGCAGTCGCCAGTGAACATCTCACACTCTCGGCCTTTGCATTCGCGGTGTAGAGCTCCATGGTGTCACCATCCTTGACAAAATTCCCGCATATTACGAAACGGGTTTTCCGTTTGTATTTGCTCTGATGCGCATCCTCCGGCGGCTTCACCGTAAACACAGTTTTGCCCGGCACCAAGATCAACTCACCCGCTTCAGATTGCCGCTTTGCCTGAGACAAAGGTATTGGTCTCAAAGTCCCGGATGTCTCCAGCGTCGCGACCTCCTTCTTCATGCTCGGCACCCAGTCGGTCAAGTGCTCTCTTACCTCCTGCAGGCTGACATTGTGCACCACTTCCAAGGGCCCTTCAAGTCCTTGCAGCAGCTGCTCCACATTCTGGGTCACCGCTTCCTCCACCGAAACCTTGTTCACACGCAGCATTTTCAAGCGAACTTCATCCACATGAGCTTGGTTGTCCTGCATGAGATAGAGCTCCATGTAGGCGACGGTCTCTTCCAGGTTGTCGATGACGGTCTTCACATGCTCATCCACAATGCCCGTCTGCCTCTCTTGTCTTTCCCATATCTCCCTTTCTTCCTCCAGCAGTTCTCGTGCCCATAGAAGTCGTTCTTGTACTCTTTCACGAACATGGTCCTGGACGGGGAACGTTGGTGTTGCGCTCAATTCACCCTCGCCTCCATCCCCTTCACGCACAAACTTCATTGTCCAGTGCACTCCCAGCTCCACATGTCCCCCGGGTACATGAACACTTTCATTCCAACCACCACCCTTCTCGATGTCGTTCCCCTGCAATACTTTCTGCTGCGGCTCCTGAACATCGTCTTCCTCCTCCTCATCTGCCCCAACAGGCACCATGAAACCCATGTCCCGCAAGAGGTTGTAGTTCTCAGATCCCACATTCTTGAACTTCCTTGGAACGTAGCCCACCACGGTGACTCGGGTTCCTGTCCATGGCATCGTCGCGTGCCACCTGTGAGCCCACAAGGCTTGGATCTTTCCCTTCACATCCATGGTTCTTCCACGCACCAATCCCCTGGTTGTTGCCCTGTACACATCCAGCGCCGTGTTTTCTTCCAGGTACGTCTGCTCCCACACTTCTCCTCCAGAAAAGTCACCCATGCCGTACACCGAATTCGCGAACTCTCGCTCGTTGTGTAGGTCACGATGAGGTAGTAGCTCCTGGTTCACGTTCACGACGATGGTTCCGAAAGGCATTGGCTCCTTCATCTTGTTCCTGAGAAAGGTCGTGAGGAAACGGGTGACCTTGGGGAACTTGGTCGTGTTGGTTTGCACGCCCCAGACTCCTCCGTGGACGTAGGCCCCCGTGCTCCAACTCCCACACCAATCAAAGTCCTGCGTCCCCCTCCTTTTCGGACCACTTGTCAACCGAAGTGCTCGGACGATCTCCAACGCATCCTCGTCTTCGTACTTGTTATATTCAAGGTTGTCGTGGGCCCTTTGCTCCGCAATCTCTTCTTCTCCATCTTCTTGCCCTTCTTGTAGCACACGTACTCCCGGGCCATCTGGATCTTCCAATCGCCTCTTTCCACGAACTCGCCGTCCTGGATCTACGCGATCGGCCACCCATGAATCATCTCCACCAGAGGGTACTTCATCATCTCGAACCACTCTCATGTGCAGCGTTCTGTGCCAGGTTCCATCCGCCAGTTCAAGTACATGCCCTTCACGCACATCATCGGCCGGACCCAGGTACACTGCCTCCTCCCATCTTGGGTCGAAAGGCCCCACATCCTTTTTTGTCTTCACCATCACTTGGGACCCGAACTGAATCGGCGTCATTGTTTTTCCAAGCTGACGAGTGTTGTGGGCTGCACACGCATGCTTCATTGCACAGGGCCAGTACTTCTTGTTCAAGCCGGAAGCCGTGAGCAACACACGCGCCCTAGCCTTCAGCCACTTCACCTGGTTCTCCGCCGTGGCATTCTGCGTCGGGGCCAAACCTTCAGTGTAAGTCTGGTAGATGTCCCGCTCCCGGCACCACTTTCGCAGTTGCTTAGTTCTGAACTCACGTGCCCTGTCAGAGTGTATCCTGGCCAGTGGAAATCCATTGGCCCTGAGGTAGATGTAAAGGTCTTGGACTGCCGCGAGGATGTCCGCACCCTTGTGTTTGGCGAGAGGAACCGCGAACCTGAGGACCTGGAATTCTTGTGGTTTGTTTAGGTCCCCCACCAATCTCTTCCACTCCTCCTCATGGTCCTTGTCCTCCTTCCTTTCCACCTCCTCTTCAGCTGCTTCTGGTTCAGGACCTTCCTCATCCACCTCCTCCTGGCCCAGGTACTCATCGATGTCATCAGGGATCGGCATGTCCTTGGAGACCACATCAAAGGCCTTCGGGAACACATAGGTAGCTGCCAAAACGAACTTGTACTTGTTGGCCCTCCCGTTGTCGTTCCGCTCGTCTATTCCCTTTTCTGCAAACGCGCCACCAATGTCCAGGCTCAAGACGTAGGCGTCCCTGTGAAGCACTCTTCTCGCCGGTCGCCCCGTTCCCGCCGCCGACAAACACACCGAGCAATCTCTCCTAAATGGCCAATGCCCCGCTTCAACGTGACGCCGCCATTCTTCCAGCTGCTTCGGAGTGAAGGTGTTCATCGCCACAGAAATTTCGCCTCTCCATGCCCATCTTCGGATCCCCTTCGCCAGTGCTTCTCGTAGTCCCGGAGCCCAAACAGCCATGTCCTTCGAATTCCCAGGTTCCGGCCATTCACGTCTCGTGTCCTTCAAGCCACTGAGCTCGTCCAACTCCATGGTAGTGAGCAACCCCGTTGGCTTCCTCTGGGGATGCCCAAGTGCGCCCTGATCAAACCGGTACATGTTCATGCCGTTGTTTTTCATGTGCTCGACCAACTTCGTTCTCCAAAACGACGCACACTTCTCCATGACCTCATTGGACACTGCCCCAGGTTGCAAGAACTCGCGCGGATCGTCAGGGTGCTCCATGCCGAACGCCACTGCCGGACCCCTATCCCTTCTCGGGTAACACATGTCCAAGCCTGCTTCTGCAACCAGCCACAGCCACACCATGCGCAAGATCAGGTTGTTGTCGCCTCTCACCAGTGCCTCTTCATCCCTTGTCAGTTGCCCAGGAAGACCCCAGAGATGTTGCGCCGACCTCACCGGCCGTGGTGCATTGTTACGCCCCTGCAGTTCGCGATGTCGTAGAAGGGAAAAGGTCCTGCAAGGTGGTCCCCCCACAATGGCATGTATCTTCCCCTGTGAGGCCGCCCACAAGAGCAGCGCGAAGATGCCGCCATTGGTTGCGATGTCCCACGATTTGGACTGGGTAAGGTCAATCTCCAGCACTTCTGCCATAGATGCCTCACGTGTTTCACCTCGTGGACCCTGAACCCTGCACCCAGTCAAGGTCTTGATCGGATCTGAGGATTCCCCTTTCCCGGAGAACAAGTGCACAATCCATCGGCGGCTTGCCCACAAGGATCTCCGTCTTGCGCGATTCAATGGGAGCGACTTCATCAACTTCCAGGCTTCCTCGTTGCTCTGCGGGATTTTCTCGAAGATCCGGATCTTGTCCTCAAACGGCACGTCCGACATGAACTCCGCGCTCAGAACGGCTCGCAGACCATCGGAGGGATCCCCCGTTACGACGTAGTCCTTCAAGAAATCCGCCCAGTTCCTTCCCTCATGCGACCTTGCCACCTTGATCGACGTCTCCAGTTCCTGCATGGTCCTCAGCGCCTCGTCGGCCTTGGTGCCCTCCAACTCCGCAATGAGCCTCAAAGCATCACACTCTCGGACTTCTGGGCACGACGACCGCGTGTAGACTTGTACTTCAGGTCGGCTAGGGTGTCTCAATCTGCATCCGCGCGCGTTCCAGACGAACTCATACCCCAGCTGTCTAACAAGGGTTCCAAGGGGCACAATTGGTTGAGCTTGGTTGTCCCCCAAGATCGTTCCCTTGTCCGACTGAGGCAACTCAATCTTGGTGTCCCCGGCCAGCGCAACTTCCACCTTCGCGGCCTTCTTCTTCTCCTCCACAGTGCCCGGTCGTAGTGCATGAGTGGCCCCACTATCCAACAGCCCCATTTTGCTAACTGTTGGCAACGTTCCAAGGGCCTGAGCTCTTCGCACCTCCTCACTCTCAGCCGAGGTGATACGCATCACCTTCATCGTGGCGCTGTGCTCCATCAAGGACTTGACCATTCTCTGCGCATTCTCCAACATCTGCTGCATGTCCATAGGCGTGCCAGGTATGGGGTCATCTAGCGCAGATCTCGTTGCCATAGGAGTCGACGCCACCGTACTCGCCTCCGATATCACCGTGGCCACATCATCCGCCTTGATCGTCTTCTGGGTCTCGGGTTGCATCGGCTTCGCCTGCACTTGCGCCGCCGTTGGAGTTGTAGGTGTAGATGCCGTCACAGTCGTGGTAGTACCTTCTGTCGGCCTTGTGGGACACGCCTTCGATTGATGGCCCTTCCCACCACAGTTCCAGCACCGTTCTCTCTTTGCATCCCGGTCCGGCCAACTATGGACAAACCGGCATCCCTTTCCACGTCTACACCCACCATCCGTAACACCAAAAAACTTGCAAGGCTTTTGAGATCCAGCACTCTCCCCCTTGGGTTGGTTGTTGGCTGCCCCACCTGTAAGACCCTTCAGTCTGGCCTGAGGACTGTTAGGCGTGGTCGATGGCGAGTTGTTGCCCGGCACCCCCTTTGGTTTTCTAGAGGCCAGCTGCTCAAACTCCGCCAGGAGAGCTTTGTGCACCGCCTTCACGTTGTCCTCCACCGGCACGAAGTCGACCTTCAGTTGGTAGCGGACCAGGTTCATACGAAAGGCCACCTCATGGTGGTCCAACAGCGGCTTCTTCACCAAGACGTCGATACCTCGGAGAAGCACCGACGGGTCTGGTATCACAACCCCCAAATCCTTGGCCCTCTGGAAGTACCTCCACCACAGGCGCAGACCATCCACGGCCTCAGCTGCAGTACTTGTCGCTGGCGGCGACTCCAAGTGGCGCAGCAAAGAACTCTTCTCCATCGCAGATCCCGGGCGATACAGCACCATCAAGCGGCTCAGAATTTCCAGCGAAGATCTCACTCTCGACGCCACAAGTTCCCGCCTGATGTCCTCAGGCGTCGATGCCAACAAGAGCGTGGCCGCCCTCCGATCAACGCGCTGCCACCTTGCCTCCTGCAGCACAGGGGAAGCCAAAGGTGCCAGGTTGAGCCGATTGAAGTGATCTGCCTTCTGGTAGGAGTCATAGTACGCCTTGGCACAGTCCTTTACTTCCTGCCACCATTCCGCCGACGAAGTTGAGAGGTCTCCCATAGCGTGCTCCAGGCAGTGGAGCCAGTCCCCAAAGTCCACGCTAGCGCTATCACTCAAGGCGGGAAGCATCGGAATGTCTCCCACCGGCTTGTGCACATCCTCGGTTCTCTGGGACTTCGTAATCACCCGCTCCAAACCTTCCAACAGCCTGCTCATGGGATCACCTCCAGGACCAAGTGACGGCTGCCCCCTTTCTCCTCCCGACTCCGGCAGTGCCTCTGCAGATGCCACAGCCGGTGGTTGTTTTGATTGCACAGCACCTCCTGATTGACCAAGGTGCCCTCCCAGAACTTGTGGTGGACCTCGTGGATAGACCAACGGCTGCTCTTGACCTCCTGCTGCGTCACTCTGACCAGATGGCATAAAGCCAAAACGACCTCCTGCTGCGTCACTCTGACCATTCAAAAAACGACCAGGTAGCGGACCAGGATTGCCTCGGGATTCGGTGGAAGCTCCTTGCTGAACTGGACGTAAACCATCTAAACTTCCCCCAGGTAGCGGACCAGGATTGCCTCGAGATTCGGTGGAAGCTCCTTGTTGAACTGGAGGTAGCGGACCAGGATTGCCTTGAGATTCGGGGAAAGCTCCTTGCTGAACTGGAGGTAGCGGACCAGGATTGCCTTGAGATTCGGGGAAAGCTCCTTGTTGAACTGGATGTAGCGCACCAGGATTGCCTCGTGGCCCAAGTTGGCCCGACGGACCCGGCAAGGCCCCCACCAGACCATTCCACAGGTGTTGGCCCCATCCCTGCCCAGGACGAGACCTTGCTGCATGTGGCCACTGCCCTTCTCCCATGCGTTCTCGCTCCAATTGCATCCTTCCCATCTCTTCTCTCAAGCTACTTGCTTCCCTTTTCGACTCCTCCAACTCCCTCATCATCCCTTGCAGTTGTCCTTGTAGCTGCTGACGCACTTCTTCCTTCACCGCTTCATAGGTGCTTCCTCCAGAACTGCCACCACCATCCATAGGCCTCGGTCCCACCCCGGTGGCACCATACAGCAGTGGAGCCCGCTGCTCCATTGCCCTCATCTGTTGCCTCTGCTCATCATCAAACAAAGGCGTCCTCGATGCCTCATCCCGTTCCCCATGCGACATAGGTGACTCCAACGCCCTCTGCGATCTCGACGGTCTCGTCACAGGCGACGGAAAGGGACTCGGCATCCACTCCGGGGGTGTCACCTGCTGTGACTGCCCCATAGCCTGGAAGAAAGCTCCCAGGCGAGAAACCCAGGTCGGCATCGCACCACGCGGTTGTGCCTCTCTTCCCATCTGACTGCCTTGCGCATTCCAGCTGAAACCTCCAGGTTGTTGATGCCCTCCACTATTCAGGCCATCACGCAGCATGCCCATGTCCCCAGCTTCACCGGCCGGCTCCACCTCCCTCGTCATTGAGGTTGAGGCCACCACAGCTTGCATGCCACCTGCAACCACCGCTCCAGAGGCTAGCGCCAAGGCCTGAACTCTTGCCACTTGACCACTTGTACCATGCCCAGAGTCCATGCTATCTCCAGAAACCATTGCTCCATCCACACTTCCAGCCACACCAGTGCCGCCAGCTTCCAGTGCACCATCCGGCCTTACGGCCTCCGGTTGGGCTCCATGAGCCTCTCCACCATCCAAAGCTGGTCTTACGACCCCCGGTTGGCCCCTCTCGGGCCCCGCAGCTGTTGTTGTCATTCTCGGCGAAGTAGGGCGAGCACCATTTGGGCTCATAACCTCCTGGTTGGAGGTCCCAGGAGGCATGGAATCTGCAGGGTTGGCCATGGCTTGTAGAGCTCACTCGAATTTCCCTTTTCCACAACAGCAACGACACGAAATCCTTGGTCTTACTCGTTCAGGTGCTATACCTGCGATGCCTGGTACATGTAAAAACTGCGTCTGCGTGCCCACACCGGGCCATGTGTTTCCTTGCCCTTCACGGGCCTCGTTGTTGCCCTTGGACCGCTTGACAGCGACATGCACCCTCTTCTTCCCGGAAAAACGTGAGCACACCAGCAGCAAACCCTTTGTCCTGGAGGAACGCAATGAGCTCGGCAGCATCATGCTGCCTGTTGGGTTCGCTCCATTGTCGCATGAGGTTGCGCCACAACAAAAGCTGCCATACATTCAAAGGCTTGCGTTCTTTGAGGGCCGAACTTAGTGTCCTCATCAGTCCTGTGGGCAGTGAGGGTTGACCCGAACGGCATGCAGTCCAAAGAAGGGCAAGTATGATTGCATTGGTATAGCATGTGTTACCACTGTTGACAAGCTTTGCACGGAGAATGTGTTGCTGGTCCATGCCATGCAAAGGCGACAAGTGTGGAGGTGTGGCGGTATGGCTGGTGGGTGAGGCGTGAATCCGGCCTGCATCTGGGTGATCGATGGTCGACTGCCCTCCTCCAGTGGGGCTAGATCCCCTGTCTGAAGGTACTTGGAGAGCTGCTTCTCGAGGTTGGATCGACTGAGACGTTCCTGGCGATGTGTCATGCCCACCACCTGAGTGCACGCGTTCCCCGCTAGTCGCAGGAGGTTGGAGTGAAGCTCGTTCGCCTGCTCCGACCGAAGGGCAATGGACAGCATGAACGTGACGGTGGGACTCTTGAGCTCTGGTGCCAACGGGCGAGTCGGATGGAACCTGGTGATGACCTGGGGATCCTGGGACATTCGCAGGAGGTCTTTCACTTGCTGATGGGCGTCCTCGAGGGAGATGGGGCTCCGGGCAGTGTCCGTAAGCAGCTTGTTCTCCTCGAAGGACCACTTCAGGTGGCCGTTCTGGAGGAGGAGGACGGGGAATTCGGTGCAGCCTTGGGTCCTGTTGCGACTGTTGGGCCACAGACTGAGGGGGCCTCGGGCAGGTCAAGGGCATTCCTATCAGAGTCATTGCTGTCGCTGAGCGTGTGCTCATCCATCGCCCCATTTCTGTCTTCATTCGAAGGTGCAAACCGTCCCCTTCGCAGGATTGAGGGGCCCGGTTTCGAGCTTTTTCCGATGGCTGGCCTCTTGAGTGTTTTCTTGGGCGCCATAGCGAGGTCAGGACCCTAGCAGAACCGAGGGAAGCCCTTCTACGAGCTGGCCGAAACGCAGCATGACAGTACATGGGACAGGCATTTTGCAGGGGATGTGCGGTGCTCGCTGGGCGCATGTCCAACAAAAAAAAATGTGCGCAGAGAATGAGCTCCACACCATTTGTCGTAGGTCAGGGTCAAATTTCCATGCACAGTCTCCTGGGCAGATTCAGACAAGGTGATTGTTTCCGTGAGTTCCACGGAGTATCTAGTGTCGATCACAATCCGCCTGGATGTAGTCTTTGACAGACCTGGGCCAAAGTGAGCAACGGGGAAAACCACAGGAATGGCTCGCTGACAGTTCGCAGCACTTGCACATGTTAGTGCGCAAGAGTGAGCTCGGAGCAAACGAGGTGATGTAGAACGTATGCCCCATCCAGACACAAGACCGCATGTTTGTAGTGTAGGATGGGCTGCAGGACATGTATAGGGTCCAGGTGATGCAGCGGCCACGTTCGTGTACTCAGTGAAGCTCAGTGCATGCTTAGTCATCGATGCAGAAGCAGAAGAACAATGAGCCCTGTCTCCAATCCCTGCAGAACACTTTTGGCGGTGGCAGGCGTTCTGGCAGTGGCCTACTGGCTCGTCCTTTAGGTGAACCTCGATATCTAGGAGTTGCCGGGGCCGTCCTGTTGGTGATGGTCCGCAGGACACGTACCTGGGGCGGACATCAGGCGAGTCAGGTATGCACTCGGGAAGATGCAGGTATCCGAGGTTGCTGCTGATATGATCGGTGGTCGGTCGCCGTCGGAGCACGTCACTGATTGATGGGACGGTCCTGTCCCTTTCATCTGGTGGCAGGGCAGACAGAGCATCATCAGTCTGTGCACCAAGAGGCAAGCAACAGCCAGGCATGTGCTCATACATGCGAGCAGTAGTACCCGGTCGCATCATCACAGCAGCATGCTGTGTGCTCGTGTGTGTGTCCTGGAGCCTGGGCCTGACATGACGCTCCTCAGCATATCCCGTTGCAGTCACAGATGGAGAGGAGGTATTGCCCTCACAGGGCAGGTATGTGCTAGTGGAGAGCGAGGCAGCATCTGGGCACGGCACTGATGCTGAGGAGCCACTCGTCAAATGTGCAATCCTATGCCAAGCATGAAGGATGAGCTGTGCCACCAACATGGCCGGTTCACCTCTGGATGTTCGGACCTCTGGGCAGTGCATGGTTATCCTGTGTGCCTCCACCGCAACGTCAAGGCGCCTTTCAAGGTTGGCCTGATCTGAGTCGGTGTCCGAGTTGGAGGTCGAGTCCGAGGTGGGGCCGAACAGTTTTTCCATGTCCTGGACAGGGGGCGTATGGATTGCGGGAAGGGGAGTACCTATGACCTTGGGCCTCGGTGCAGCAGTAGTTGGAGGCGCCTCGGGTGCCCTGTATCTATGCCCACACAGCCTGGAGCCTAATTTACACATATAGGTGAAGCATGTGTGGAAGCGGTCACTGCTGACATTGAACACATGTGTGCGTCGAAGGGCAGACTGCATGATGCCTCTGCGAGGAGGTTGTCGAAGCAACATGATCCCGGACGGGGCTGCTCTCTCTGTGCACAGGGATGCATTTTGCGTCCAGCGTCTCAGCAGCTGGTGGCAGCAGTCTACCCTGACTTCAGAGAGCCCAGTCTGGGCAGGGCGTTCGTCCAAGGCCGGACTCAGCTGTCTGCACGTAGTTGATCCTGCAGTATGGGAGGTACATAGCATGGTGCCATGGACTGGTCTTGCACAACGTACAAGTGCAGTTGGATCCAGGCGGTCCAGTCTGATGACAAGGGTGCCAGGTGATTCAGCGGCATCCTGTGGCTTCGGTTGGCGGGTGTGGCGCGGTGCATGCACATGAGGGCACGGGATTGCAGCAATGGCCTGCCATGTAAGGATCATGTGCTTGTCATTGCACATCATTACTTCAGCCTGCGAGGTCAGTGAAAACCGACACATGCTAGCCAGTGAGTGCAGTGCGGGACAGAAGCAATCAACCCCAACCCAGCGACAACCCTGAACGAAACAAGGGTCCGAAAGATCGCACGACTGGCCTTCTCGTCTGTGCTTGGGTGGGGGCAACAGTCTCGGCATGGTCCGCTTCTGTATCGCGTCATCGATGGCCGAGCCCTCCGCCTGAACTGACACGCTGCGTGTGGCTGGTACCGCCTGGCAGGCTTGACTGTGAACATATACTCCGGAGCGCGGTGTAACGGCAGGAGGAGGACGATGTGGTACTCCAGTGCTGCAGCTGGCGTCAGGCGCTGATGAGTTGCTGGGGTCTTCTGTAGGCTCAGATCCAGCCTCAGACCCTGACCCAGTGATAGGCTGCGCTTGCAGGGTTGGCAGCTCTTCAAGCTCACTGTCCGGGCTGTCAAGCATCACATCAACCATAGTGTCGTCAGGAACCCAAACCTCGCCAGTCTCGCCTTCCGTGTTCACCGTGTACCCGAGAAAGATCTCCGCTGGTGTGCCACTTAGCGCGGTGGCTCCGTCTTCAGGAGAGGGGTCCGTCAGACCCTCGTGGCCTGTGTCTTCCGCAGCAGCAGTGATCGTTGGCGGCCCATGGAGCAGCTCGTGTAGAAGATTCGTAGGGCCAGGGCGCACCTTCGGCTTGCGACCAAGAGTCGGTGTGGCAGGTGCAGCGGTCTCATTTGGCAAAGGCGGCACCCAGCAGCAGGGCCGGCGCCAGTCACTTCAGATGATGCTGCAGGTGCATCAACCGGGGCTGCCATCGGGGCAGTCATGCTTGGCATGTCGGCCTCAGCCAAAAGTTCCGCGTAGAGCTCGTCAACCTCCGGGCCCGCCAGTACATACAGGGAAAGCCAGAAAGGCAGCAAGAATCGCAGGAGGAATGCCATGGCAATGCAGCAAGAGGCGAGGGCCTCAGGCTCTTCACTGGGCCCAGGCTGAGCTCCAGTGGAACTGCAAGCTAGCAAGCTACCCCGCCCACGGCCGGCCTGCCCGAAAACAAACCAGAAGAGAGGGAGGACCAGGACCCACACCCGGAACCCACCCCAAACACCACCGAAAGGAAGAAAAGAAAGGGGGAGAAAGAGGGAGCGAAGAGAGGAAAAGAGGGAGAAGAAAGCACGAAAAGACACGAAAAACCCCACTACCAAGTTGCTACGGCTGTGAGCCTTCTTGTATAAAGCATGCTCTCAGATCTATATGTCTGACACGCCTCAAGCCGTCAGCCCGACTGATGGCGATGGCGGCCTCGGAGTCGCAAAAGAGGTGCGGTGCGCACAACTCCTCCCATCCAAACACGTGGGAAATTGCTCTTCGGATTGAAAGTGATTCCTTTGCTCCCTCAACCAATCCGTACAACTCCGACTCTGCTGAGCTGAGAGCGACAGCTTGTTGAAGTCGTGACCACGCTTTCAAGCAGAAACCACCAAGCATGATGCAACCACCGCTCACACTCTTGCGATCAACGCTCCTCTCACTGCCCCATGACGCATCCACGTAGCAATCCAACCGAAGGCTCCGTTCATCAACTGGATGGACAATTTGTCGAAAATCCTGAACATGCCGGAGATACCGTAATACCATCCGCATCGCACGTTCATGCTTCTCACGTGGACTGGCCTGGCCTCGAGCTAGCATGGAAACATAATATGCTAGATCCACGCGCGTCATGGCCAACCATGAAAGGCGTCCCAACGTAGAGCGATACCGAGCAGCAGCTTCTGAGCTCAACTCCCGCTCCAAGACTTCTTCTTCTCTGTCGTAAAGCTCTCGAAGATTCGGCGGCGTCGGGCAAGACTTCGGACTCTTCCCAAGTCCAAAACCCTCATAGATCTCCTGGTAGTACTCGCCTGCCATGCCAATCACCAAAGAGTCCTCGCCCGGTGATTTGACGACCAAGAAACGTGATTTGCTGATCACGATCCAAATCAGCGGTCACCTTGATCTTCACCGCGCTCTTAAGCTTCTCCACCACGTAGTAGATGGCCTCGTCGCTGTCGCCGCTGATGAGGAGATCGTCTACGTAGCACAACACTGCCACCCTCTGTCCACCAAGAACCACACCTGAGAAGAGGCATGGCTCCGTTTCACATGGAGTGAGGTCGCAGAGGCGCTTGAGGAGCTTTGCGAGATGACGAGCCCAGGTCTGGGCCGCGGCTCTCAAACCATAAAGAGCCTTGCGAAGTCGCATGAACCCAGGCCTTCCATTGGGACCGGTAACTCCAGCAGGGAGCCGCACCACTACCGTGCCGTCTTCTTCTTCTAACTCTGCGAACAAGAACGCCGTACTGACGTCGAGGCCTACGACGTTCTGCCTCTTCGAGCCGGCATAAAAGAGGAAGGTCCTCAATGCCTCGGCTGAGCTGGTCGCCGCAGAAATGCCAAGCTGAGCAGCCGTTGCTCCCTGGGCGAAATCACGCGCAACAACCCGACAACAGACCAATGGTCTTTCTTTGCCGTCAATCCGCTCCAGCTTTGCATTTGACACCCATCTTGTGGATATCACTTTCTGCTTCGGATCCACATGCCAAATCACATCACCGACTGCAAGGGACTCAAGCGCACTCAACTCACGCAACATGCCTTCGTAGGTCAGACCAAGGTGCAATGCATGTCCGGTGACATCATCCTTGGAAGATGAGGGCATTTCAACCACAAGAGTCTCACCACCAAGCTTCACTGTCTGTCCTCCGGTACTGGGATTTGCAACAGCGGCGAAACCCAACGACTCACGGAACAAGACGTTGTTGACCATGGCATCGGACTCTGGTTCTGGCACCCGATCCAGGCTTTCTGGCTCAACTTCCATGAAGTCAGCCTCTCCTGAAGCTGCAGGTTCAACTCCAACAGAGTCTCCGGGACGAAGTTCACCCTCAAGCACCCCTTCAGGCAAGAAGGACTCACCGAGGCCTCGCTCTCCCTCATCTTCAGTCGGTTCATAATCCTGCACATCATCAGGCAACTCCAACCCGACGTCAAGCTCACCAAAAGCACGCGAACCAAGATCAAGCTCGACTCCTTCGATCTCCAACTCATGCTGGGCATCATCAAGCACAAACTGATTCGGATCAAAAGAGCTCTTCACGTACGCAGCGTATCTGTCACGACACTTCTGAGTGCGCCACGCCTTGTCCGCTGGAACACCCCTCAATCGACACGCTCGACACCTCGGGGTCCTGCCATTTTCCTCGACCCACGATGCTGGCGGTCCGCGAGTCTCGGTGTTCGGGATTGGAAGATCACGCATGTTCCCTTGATCAACCGCTGGCAAGCCACGCACAACGTCACCAGCACGCTCGGGCAACATACGGCAAATACCACGCAAGGCTGACAACTCAAAGGTCATGGGCACCAACATCCTGATTCGGGCTGACCGGGCAATCTTCCACGAACCATCCTTCAGTCGGAACTGCACCAGATGACTGCCACCCGCGACTTCAGGGCCTAAGTAGGCAGCCTGCCCATATCTGCCCGTGATGAATTGTCGTAGACTCGGCGGAGGTGTGGCCAAGATTGACGCTCCCCAGACGTATATCGCCCGAGGCTGCTTCATAGTTCTAACTACGTTGTTCAGGAGTCATTGCCGATCCAGGCTGGATTTGGTAGCGGTTGTGTGCCTGAGCACAGTGAGAGAGAAGAAAGCTAACTCCTCTGCCACAGGGCTCTAGGCCAACTTGCTCCAGTCCGGCGCACAACGTGTTCGCGGTTTCCTTTAATGTCCGGATGGCCCTCTCTGCGACTGGGGCGTGCCGACCAACCGGAACATCAGACACCTCAACCGCACCAACGGTCATGGTATCAGCGAAACCCTGAGCAAGGTTCTTCACCACCCCCTTCAGTCACGCGCTTCAACTCCAACCAAGCCAACACTGCGTCCCCACGCCGACATCTCTCCAAGCATCACCTCACGCGCTGCTGCTCCACGCGGTCCTGAAACTTCACGGTACATCACTGTTCCGATGGCAAAGCAACCAACAAGCACCAACACCAGGAACCAAATCCCCTTGTAGAAGAACTTGTCGATTTGAACCTCCTTTTGGGCTCCCTCTCCGGAATCCCTCTCGATTTTCCTAGCTGGTTCAAGGCCTCTGCCACGCACACAATGCTCACAGCTGGAATTAAAAGGAACATGACTTCGCAACACATGCTCACGGTGAACCTTTCCCCACAACTCCTGGTGAAGCAACTCCTGATCACCACGTAGCAACCACGCATGGTCGCCGTCTGGGGCCGGTGCTTTCTCCTGATCAAGCTCACCAACACACACATGCTCAACCATGCCACTCATGCCAACCATGCCACTCATGCCAACGTCACAAGCGCAAGCACAACCATCAAGCACATCAAGACTTTTGCTGCTCGCCATTGCCTGGGAAGATCCTTTCTGGCTGATTGCACTCAGCGCTTTCGGTCCGTCACCACACTCCATCCACTCGAAGTAGGCGTTCCGGGATTGATCGGTGGTGGCGGCAATGGCGATGTCTTTGGCGGCGTAGCTGGTGCCTGTGATGCGCTGGCCCTTGGCGATGTCGGATTCCTCGGAGGCGTGGGCAAGCGTCGACGTGGCGGAACCCGCGGAGGGGTAGGCAACCTTTCCGGGTACCCCGGGGAGTCGGCTTCCTTCCTCGGCGGGCTCGGGGGCTTTGCTTTCTCCTTGATGATCTCGGAGATGGTCGTCACAGTGTAGGGGGCCTTGCGGTCCAGGCACTGCAAAAAATGCTCCTTGAGGTGCTCCTCCAGCGTTCGTCTCTCTGGGCCCTTCTTCTCCCGGCGAAAGCGATTCAAATCGGACTTTGCAGCTGACGTCATGCGGCTCTCCTTGAGCTTCTGCTTCTTCACTGCTCTTGAACTTGCACTCCACAACGTCAACCACGGCTGCTGGCGATCGGAACGAGGCACCAGCTTCACGGGGGTCCTCTTTGTCGACGAAGAGCTCGCTGCCTTTGGCATTCTCTTCACGAGGGGCTTCTGGGGCATCTTCTTCACCTTGGGCTTCTTTGGCATGGGCTTCTGCAGAGGAACTTTGGCGGGTCCTGGGGTCTCGATCTCGCCCGGCTTCAACACCACCTGGGACTCGGCATCCGCGGGCACCAAGAGGATCGCGCCCTCTGTCTCCGTGGATGTAGCTGTGGCCAACCGGGTGCTCTCCTCGAAGTCCTCTTCTCCCACCGAGATTGAGGCCGCTTGAGTCGCAACGACTCTCCGGACCAGCTTCCCTTTGTCCTTCCCTTGCATGCGCCATTCCACTTCGCTCTCGCTGGAGGAGGCCATCTTCTCGGGCTGCGGAATGTCTCGTACACGAGGGGTCTGCAATCTGCTGCGCTGCGCTCTGTTCTTGAGACACCAAACAGGCCCGTGCCACCGCATGACTCTGCAACCAGCAACAGTTGTTGGACCACACAGCCTTAAATTTAAACCCACCAGCTTGCACGTGGAGATGGGGGGCAAAAGAAACTGTCCAATTCCTATTCAGGAGTCGTCCTAGGCTCAGGAGGTTAAATCGCACAGGTGCAACTAGGGCTTCAAACTCAACAACGACAGGACTGGATCTCTCAACGGCAAAGCAAACGCGAACCACAGCACTCTTCTGAACCCCTATGGAAGCACCTGTGGCAGTCACACAGTCTCTACCAACGTGCTCACTCAGGCTCAGCACTTGCACATGCTGCAGTGTCTCCTCGCTGATCAGGTGCGTCGACGCTCCGGAGTCCAGCAACCACCAGTCCATGGCTTCAGAGCTGCTACCATGTGTCACATGCGGGGCTGCCATGCTCATGTCATGAAAATAAAATTCACTCAATCCATGCTCACCAAGCGTCAACGGGGCCTTCTCAAGCTCAACGGGGGTCTCTAGGCTTCCAAGCTGCGACGTTCCAAGCTCCTCTGGGGCCTTCTCTTGCTCAACGGGGGTCTCTAGGCTTCCAAGCTGCGACGTTCCAAGCTCAACTGGGGCCTTCTCAAGCTCAACGGGGGTCTCTAGGCTTCCAAGCTGCGATGTTCCAAGCTCAACTGGGGCCTTCTCGAGCTCAACGGGGGTCTCTAGGCTTCCAAGCTGCGAGGTTCCAAGCTCAACTGGGGGCTCCGAACTCTCCAACAACCACGACCTTCCAAAGGCTTCCCAATCACCATCGCTCAAGCTCGACTCATTGTCGGAATCTCCCTGAGCGATATCAAAGAACTCGCAACCCATTGCCGCTGCAAACACATGCGGGCCCTCCAAAGTCAAAGCCGCCAACTGCGGTTCTAGAAGCGTCGCTGCTGCCGCCACACCCTTGGCCGCTTTCTTAGGGCATCGGTTTGAATAGTGCCCCAATTCATTGCAGTTGTAGCACTTCACGTTGGCACGCTTGTCGTGCTTCGGATCATTACCAGAGCTACCACCGCTCCCTTTTCCAGGGTCTTGAGGAACGTTTCCCTTTCCACCTTTCTCTCCCTTCTTGTCATGCTTGTCCTTTCCCGAGCGACCTTTGTCCTTTCCTTTGTCCTTTCCTTTGTCCTTTCCTTTATCTTTCCCCTTGTCCTTCCCCTTGTCCTTCCCCTTTCCATCGCCTTTGAAGTTCAGCGGATTCGCTATGTCGTTGTTGTTCCTGCGGTCGCGACCTCGCCCGGAATCGGCGAAGGTAAGGATCTTGATGTTTGCGTCGTAGAACTTGATCGCAGTCTCAAGCTCACTCATAGAGTCAATCTTAGCATGCAACAAGATGTACCTCTTCACATCCGCATCAAGACCTTTCAACACAATCATGCTCTGATCCGCTTCACTCAACGCAAGGTCTGGGAACGCAGCAACAAGTCGACCATACTTTGCAAGCTCAACCTGCACGCTGCGAAACACTTCCAAGGGACGATCCTTCGTAGAGGCAGGGGGCTGGTATCTCAACATCTCTTCTCGCAAGGTCGAGGCTTCTATCCTCGAGCAAACCGACAGATCCTGATGCAAGCGCCTCAACGCCTCATAGCCTGCCGGAAACCAAGCTGTTCACGCTCAACTTGCTTCAAAATGTCAAGCCCACGGGAAAAGTTCGCAAAGGACTGCCGAAGGTAAAGGAACACTCTGGTACTCCTAATGCTCTCTCCTTTCGCCAAGTCTTTGTTCAGGATTGGCTTGTCTTTCACGAAACAAGCCTGCACTTCCGACGGTATCCTATCATCAAACAAGGCAATCCATGGCAAAAACACTTCAAGGTATTTAACCCATGCTTCGATCTCGGCACGCCGACCCTTGTTCATGCGTCCACCATCCAACATGGGCAACTTTGGCACATATGAGTCTGCCTTAGGATTCCTGATAGGAGCGCCGTTCCCATCATCAACCTCCATGGCATGGTCCACACTGTCACTGATGCTACTCAAGCTACCACCTCCTTTGCCTTTCTTCTCAGCACTTGTCCGGTCCTGGACCAGCTGCTGCACCAGCGACATCATTTGAGATATCTGCTGCTGCTGTTGCTGAACTGTCTGGACCAAAAGCTGGGATCCCAGGGCTGCCTGAACGGCAACGGGGTCCACTGCTGCAGGCGGTGGTGGCACCAAACCTGGTGGCGACATGGGTGAAGCCATTGCCGGTATGGGGGTGCCCATAGCAGTCGGAGAACCAACCACCGGGCTTCCTGTGGGATGCACTGCACCCGACAAGTTCGACATCGGGCTGAAAGCAACTCCACTACCGACAACGGGGTTCCTTGGTGGAACTGAGGAGTGTCTGGACCCTGAAGGTCTCTCATAGGGAGGCTCAGCCCCTCTCCTGCCTCTCTCACGAAGCATTCCGGGTTCACCCTCGCCTATGTGGTAGTACGATGGCCTTCCACGGCCCTCCATACCAAGACAACTCAAGCACACACCAAGTCAGCGTATTGGGCTCACTTTCTTTCTTTGCAACAGAGCTTCCGCTCCGCTACCACGTTAAAAACCCAAGATGCCAAGCAAGGCACCAAGGATACAACCAAGCCAACTCACACAAGTCCAAACCAAGCAAGCAAGCCTAGACACTCGGACAACACTTCTGTTTTGGCTTGCCAGCTCGTCACTTGAGCCAAAGTGGAAAACGTATCACAGCTCTCCAACTTGCCAGCTCGGCTTAAAAGACCTCCAAAACACCCTCAAGTCACGAAACTCGACGAGAGTGGTTCCCTATGAGGCAAAACGTTCCTGCACCACCAATCGTACTCAGGCTACTGGGAAAACTTCAAAAGCTGAGCAGACTCCAAGCTATGCACACAAAACTGCAAACTGCAAAACTCACCGTGTCGCACTCTCACAGGATGACGCACAGTTCTCGAACTTCTACACGTTGGAAACGCTCGTTTCCAACCATAGCTTTCTTAGTCTTCTTCGAGCTTTCTAAGGCTTGTTTTGTCTATTTAACCGTTGGGAACGCCCGTTTTCCTTCCGCAAGTACCTAGTTTCTTAGGGTTTCTTGCGCGCTTGTGCATAGCTTCGACGTAAGGTACTGTGAAGGCCCGTCCTGGCAAAGCCAGAATTGCTTGTGTTTTGCGGCCCTGAAAGCGAGGTCGCCCGATTTCAACTTTTCAACAGCGCCTGAGATGTTCCTTCCTAAGCCCTCCATCACCAACTCCTTGCAGTCGGAACGGTGCCAGTTGCCTTCTTTTTGGCAAATTCTTGCCTTTTTTCTTTTGATTCCATTGACCTTTTCTTGACTGCTGGCTTAACTCCATTGTCTTGCTGCTTGCCTTCTTTCTAATTTCGCTGCTCCAAAAGCACCCTTTCAGTCCCTTAACCGCTCTTGCTCTTGGCCAGAACGGTGCCGGCAGACCCGTTGTGGCAGAACGTGTCGCCTTGCCTTGGTGGGACACGCGATGCCAACGCTGCAAAGACGCTGATCGGCGCGCTTTCCTGGCCGTGTTGGACGCCCCGGAAGGGAGAGTGCTCGGACGCAAGGTCTGTAGCCAACATTCAAAGGGGTTATCCCTTTGAGACTTAGCAGAGGGCTCTGGCTCTTTGGGGTATTGGTGGCAATACAGCTTAAACCAAAAGCTGTTAAGACTTTGCTTGGTGGAATTTTTCGATTGGGCAAGCAAATGGCCAACTCTGAACCCCTGCAGGTTGCAAATTATTTGCTGTTCCTGCGGACACTTTCCATAACAACCCCATCATCCCGGTTTGCCTTAAATTGCAAGAGCTTCAACTTCCTTGACCTCTCTACTCTTCTGGGCTGCACGACACCCCAACTCTCTTTTTCCCTTTTGTGCGCAAGTGACGGTTGAAGATCCAACCAACCGATTTTTACGACCTGAGCGCAAAACCTTCATTACCAAAACATCCAACGCACCCATGAAGTTTGGCAAGCAAAAAAAGCTCTTATTAAGAAACGGCCGATTTAGACTTGGACAGTCAAAGAGTAAGAGAAAGCCATTGACTGCAAATCCGCAGAAGACCTGTGGTCCATCAGCCTCCGACCAACAACCTTCAAGCTGCTGGAAGATGGCCGAGCACTGACAGAAGCCACAAAGCGCATTCGTTTAAAAACAACAGAGTATGCGAAAATGGACAAGACAAGCCTGTAAACCTTTTGCTCTGTGCTACTGATGTGTAAAGTGCCAAGTTTCCTGCCATGGCAAGCTACAGGACCCTGCTTACTGGCTCTTGTGGCCTGCCAGTTGTTTTGGGCTGCCCGATAACGATAGACAACGGAAAGGCACAACAACTGACTTGCAGTTAATGTGCCACCAGCAGTTAACCACTGGAAACGGATGGTGGCACCCCCAACCATGCAGAGGCCCAACCATGCCCGCCGAGAATGGTACGATGCTGCTACGGCGTACTGGGCCGCTTGCAATGGTTTGACAGTGACCAATTGCAGGTTACTTGGTCCAGCGTTTTTTCCAGCAATCTGTGCAGAAACTACATTAATGAGCCTGGTGCTGAGCGTGGGATCTGATGTTTTTTTTGCCTTTTGTCCAACATTCAAGCAGCTGGCATTTGCAGCATTGCATACAAGTCGCTTCCCTCTTGCAGCTCCATTTTGAAACTATACCAAATGCGGCCACGCAGCAAAGGCAACTTCCTCCTGGACCAACGTTTCAAACCAAATAAATCAAATTTGTTAAGAACGGTCTTTTGCGCAACTGATGTAAAGAGGCGTCCGCAAGCATACAGTTTGCTTTCCAGCGTCTGCTTGCAAGAAGAATCCATGTGCATCTCTGGATTGCATTTGGTGACAACATTGCAAGCTGCTTTCAGTTCTGCAACCAAAGAAAAGACTTGCTTGCCTGTCTGCCTTCCGTTTCCAACTCTAGCTTTTTCTCAGAGCTTTCTGAGGCTTGTTTTGTTTATTTAACTGTTAGTTTCTTAGTTTTCTTGCGCTTGTGCATTACGGAGAGCTTCGACGTCAGGCATTTGCAATTTGCTTGAACAAATTAGGTTTTTCCTGTTGGCTTCCGTGCTGTTGCAAGAAGAGCCGATTCTCAACTGGCCTCTGCAAACGCAATAACAAGGCCATTGGGAGACCTGCGGGTTGCTTGGACGGTCTGCAACCAACCGAGCGGCAAGCGTTAGGAGAGAAGTCTCCACAACTGCTCTGCCCTGCGCACCTTGAAACGCGGCACGCCTAGCACCTAGCAACAAGACACTTATGGTCTGCGCTGCACTAGTTTGGACAGGGGAATTTAGGAGGCTCTAAACCGCACCTCTGTGCACCTTGAGCCTGTGCATTTATGGCTCCATACTGCTTGAGCATGACACGCACACTGCGAAGGCATTGCGGGGGCCTCATGTGGAATTCCATGAAAGCAAAGCAATTGGAAGATCCCCGGGTTGCTTGGACGGTCTGCAACCAACCGAGTGGCAATTCTGGCTTCCATCTGACGTCAGCACCCTACGCTAGCTGAGTAGGGTTATGTGCTGTGTTGTTGCTGCTTGCTGTGTGGCTTTATCAGCCATTGCACGCGTGAGAGCTGTGCTGCGCCAGCTCTTTGCCTGTTAATGCAAATAATTGTCACACCCAGCAGCAAGCCTGCCTTCGCGTCTCAACTCTTTGCAACATGGAGTGCGCTTTGCACAATTGCCACGCCTCCTAGCTAGTGCAAGCCTTGCTGCCAGGTGCCCGCGCATGCACAGGCTCGCAGTGCACATGCCCGTCCGGGTCAGACGTGGCTGTAGGTGCTCGCGCGTCAAGCTCAAGATGCACAGGCCCTTCCGGGTCAGGCGTGCTTGCGCAGTGTGGGACTCCTATACGGGCAATCCGTATTGCCCTATGTGAACGCCAGTTCTAGCTCCCATCTTATGTCAGCACCCGACGCTGGCTGAGCAGGATAGTTATGTGCTGTGTTGATACTGTAACTAGAATCCAACTATGCAGATCGGTGCATCGTGCGTTTTTGCTTGAGCTCATTTTTTTCGAGTTGCACACGAGTTCTGGGTTCCAGTCCACGTCAGCTGGAAGCAGCAGGAGGTTCAGTCGTGCGTCTGAAACTTGAGGTCCCTTGGGAGCAGCAGAGGGAAATCGCGGACCTGAAGCGTATCGGGTTTCAGGACCAACATGAAGTACCCGCGAGCAGCACAGAGAGAAATCTCGAGCCTGAAGCTTATTGACCTACGGGACCTGTGAGCAAGGCGGAGAGATATCACGAGCCTATCGGCTCTCATAGGACCTGAGCAGCAGAGATGTGTATCGTTTTGCGCAAACTGCCCATTTCTGTGACAGGTTTGCAGTCGCAAAAATCGGCCGCTGCGCGGGGCAGTTAAGTGATCACAGTGTCTAAGTGTCTGGAAGATCGGCCGCTGCGCGGAGCAATGAAGATAGGTGTGCAACCCCACTCAGTGTCGGGCTTCTGAGTGATCGGTGCCGGCAGGTTCTTGTTTTCCTTGGTCTCACCTTGCTGGCCTTGTGTTGAGTTGTCTTGCAATAAGGGCCTCTGCGCTAGCGGTTGCTTCTTTGTAGCCACGACTTCTTTCACACTCGCTGGCTTGTACAGTTTGGCTCTCAAAGTAGATGTCCTTTCATTGCCAAGACTTGCCCACTTGGCCGCTGATGTGGTAAAGGGGCGTCCGCTTTTCAAAAAAAAGGGCGGTCCGAAATTCGATCGAAGTAGCTCCGCTCCTGGTGGGCTCAGAGTGTCACCTGCGCTCTTGTCAATGTAAGCAGAAATAGTAATTGCCTAATTCCTGTTTACTTGCTTCAAAATGGCCGCAGTGATGTGCAAAAATCGCACGCTCCGCACACAACAATGGCTGCGCCACGCACCGTGCCTGTTTTTTGGTTTTCCAAGAAGTCGAGCCCAAACCCCAAGTGCTTGCCAAGTCCTTGCAGACAATGCGTGTGATGCGGGGTGAGGTGGATGCTGGGCGCCAATTGATGAGGCTTGCAACATCGCTGCAGTAACTCCGACGTGAAAACATTGACTCCGACGTGAAAACATCAAGTTCCACATCTTGAAAACCCCGCACGAAACTACAAAACTCTTTCAGAACGCGCTCCCTTTCGAATGCACCTTGCAAGTGTTTGTGAGGTTAAGTCCAGTGTGGATGCAATTGCCCACAAACTTCGACGTCTCTGGAGGGTTCCAACTTCTTGCAACCCCCATCGGCGAAGCTCCTCGCAAGCCCTCTTTAGAAAAAATCGTAGACTCCTGCATGGCTTGACGGTCATTGATCCTCAGTACTACTACTAGGACTACTACTACTACTACTACTATTGCTATTATTATTCCTGCTACTATTACTACTACTACTACTACTACTACTACTACTACTACTACTACTACTACTACTACTACTATTACTACTAGTACTAGTACTAGTACGAGTACTAGTACTAGTACTAGTACTAGTACGAGTACTAGTACTAGTATTACTACT
>CAJNDS010001946.1:267500-318128 GCA_905221605.1 Symbiodinium natans
TTCAAGTATTCACTGCTCAACTCCCTCACCCCGGTCATGATACTGCGGGTACTGGTAATTTTTTCTCTCGGATGCATATTCTCTTTCACCAGACTCTTGTTCATCTTCGTCACTGTTTGTATTTGGGCGGCCATCTTGCGCGTGTTCCTGTTGATGATGTCAAAGTTTACATCGTCATCTCTTCCATGTTCGCCCATCGCCATAGCGTTTGGTTCCCATATCTCCTCGCGCCGTCTCGCTCATCGATCGCATGTCCGCTGTACTGTACTCTGTACTGCGTAAATCTTCCTCGAGGAGCAAAAGGGGGCTTACCAAAGCTCGTCCAATCCATGAGCAACTTTCGAGACAGTAGCAGTCTGTCTCTTCAAGCCTGCCATCTAAGCACCCATAGCACCGAATCTCGACCTGTTGCTAATCTCAAATTCTTCCATTCTCCTATGCGTGTCTGTGCTCGAGCTTTGTACCATGTCGACCGTCATGCTCATTTTCCTATTTCCTTTTCGGGAAGTCCCTAGTCATTTCTTTGTATGCCTTCTCTATACCTGTCGCCAACTTGTTGATAGCTCCTCTCCCCTGCATCACCTCCTTCGCCACGCATGCCACTTCTCCTCTCACGGTTTTGGCCACGTTGGCAATCGACTGCATAATTTCTCTGGATTTGCCATACGCACGAACTTCATCGCCCCGGGCTCGCCGCAAGCACAACCATTTACCTCGCATCCTTTCCCCGCTTTCGGAGCGACGTCTTTCACCTGCTCCGTCAGAGATTTCATACTGCTCTCCAGCGTTTCCATTGTATTAGATCCCATCCGGATTCACTTGGGCTCATTTGCAAAGCGGAACGATGTCCTTCGATCCTTTTGTCATGTGTGTCAACTGTGGATTTAAGCTCTTTCATCTGGCACTGATTCGATCGCTCTCCTTCTCAATCTTTCTTCTCCCTTCCGCGTCATCTCGGATCACATCTTTCAGCCGTTGATCTAGGTATTTGATTGACTGCGTTGCCGAAGTGCTGAACGTCTCCATGGTACCACGCTGCCTTTTCATTTCAGTCCCCAACAACGTCTTAGCATCTCTGTATCTGGCATAGCGTCATCCCTGCCTCCAATCACGACGTCATACATTTTTCGTAGGTCATCACGCCATTTCGTCCTGTATGCCATTCACCTGGTTTGAAATCTGCTTCATATCTTCTTTCACTAACCTCACATCTTCTGTCAGCGCTCCCATTTGGCATCCCTTCGATGTTTCCAGTGCGGACTCGGCCACGCTCTTGGCCTCGAGAACCACGGTCTGCACATCGTCAGTTTTGTTTTCGAGCACATTGTTTTCACGATCAATGTCCTTTCCCTGCTTCGATGGACTCGAACCTGCGCGCTCTAGAACCGGCATGCCTACCAGGCGGTGGAATTCCAAGCAAGAAACGATGCACTGCCTCAGCCCAACCTCCAGGTCCATGGTCATAGCGGGTTCAGGAGTTTCGGGGAATGCGGGCTCGCTGATGTTATTTCGTCCGTCTCAGGCGTAAGGATCCCGGCCATGTGCACCGATGGTCGGCCTTTTACTTCCAGTCTTACCACTTTCACCCGACTTCCTTTTCAGTGTTCTCGGTGCCTCGAAAGCATCATTTCCCTGCAGTCCCACGCTCGTCCATCTCTTCCGGTCGTTTTCAACTCTTTGTAGTGTTCTTTCATAGCTTTGCCCATAAATCTCTTCATGTATGCTACTGTATGCCAACCAAGTCTTCATCGGTCAG
This sequence comes from Symbiodinium natans, assembly GCA_905221605.1. NCBI lineage: Eukaryota > Dinophyceae > Suessiales > Symbiodiniaceae > Symbiodinium > Symbiodinium natans. The sequence goes on from CAJNDS010001946.1 coordinate 269,257, forward strand.
CACCCCGGTATTCCCTACAGTCTCCTTAATCCTCTCATCAACTCTCCTCAACCCTAAGCCCTAAACCCCCTGTCAATCCTGTACAAAACTTGTTATTCTGAACGGAGGGACTCAGTAAATTTTAATTTCCAATAATTCGGGACGGCAAGGCTGTACATGAACCTGACGCCCTTAGCCATTACCCGAAACCTTTTAGAGTTTAGGCTACAGCCCTACGGACTCATAAGGCCAAGGCACACCCAGGCGGTTCCTCCTTCGCCAAGGCCTTCGTGGTAAAACCACTCCTTCGTCATCCTGCCAAGATACCTACATGTCTTTTATATATATATATATACTACACCCCCCCCCCAAAGATCCAGGTGTTTATGTCTTATTTATGAGTAAAAACAAGAATAGGGTTTAGGGTTTAGGGCTTCCCTAGATGGTCGTAAGGTTCTAATTCTACAGGCAATGCCTGAATCTTGAACCCTAGACCTTTTACCCTGTAGAATCTACACCCTAGGGGGCTAAGCCCGTGAGGGTTTTAGATACACCCTGAAAAACCCTAAACCTTTAGCCCAGCCCTATAGGGCTAAATGGTTAAACAACCTAAGGTCTGGGCAAATATACCATCAGCGCCTATAGGCTTAACACTTTTGAACCTTTTCGAGCCCTACGCGGTTTTCGGGTTCTGAACCGCCTAAGCCTTAAACACTTCTGGAAAAGACTCCATGGCCTTAGGTTTGACTGCTTAAATCTGAAACCCTTAACCTCTAAACCTTAACCCCCTTAACCCCAGGGCTTTAACGTTCAGGGTGCAGGTTTACTTGCCGGCGTAGTTTCAAATACCTAGACCTTACACCCGAAACCTTTAAACCTATTGAATGTCAATAAGGGTGGAACTAAGAACTAAGAACACTCTTGGGCTTGATTCTTAGTTCTTGGGTTACCTCTTATTGAAACCCTTTTTGAAATGTTGAATGTCAATAAGACTGGAACTAAGAAATAAGAACTAAGATTGTCAGACACTCTTGGTCTGGATTCTTAGTTCTTGGGTTACCTTTTATTGAAACCCTTATTGAAATATTGAATTTCAATAAGGCTGGAACTAAGAACTAAGAACTAAGAACTAAGAACTAAGAACTAAGAACTAAGAACTAAGAACTAAGAACTAAGAACTAAGAACTAAGAACTAAGAACTAAGAACTAAGAATTCAGAACTAAGAACTAAGAACGTCAGACGCTCTTGGTCTGTATTCTTAGTTCCTGGGGTACCTCTTATTGAATCCCTTCTTGATATGTTGAATTTCAATAAGCGCGGTACTAGGAACTAAGAACTAAGACCAGGAGTCCCTGGCAGTCTTAGTTCTTAGTTCTTAGTTCTTCGTTCTTCGTTCTTCGTTCTTCGTTCTTCGTTCTTCGTTCTTCGTTCTTCGTTCTTCGTTCTTCGTTCTGCGTTCTTCGTTCCTCGTTCTTAGTTCTTAGTTCTTAGTTCTTAGTTCTTAGTTCTTAGTTCTTAGTTCTTAGTTTAAGGCCCAAAGTCTTCCCCACTTCGGGTAGCCTTTTGCTACGATCCCCGCCTGCCTGGATCGCATTTTGAGGTTTAGTTCGGGTTTTGAAGTGGGTTGAAGGCTGGATGCTGACCTCCCAATGCAGCCAACCGAGCACGAAGGAGGCACTCCAACCCCCCAAGTCCCCAAACCCCAAACCTCGAACTCAAAGAGCCACGAAACCGAACAGACCGAAACCGAACCCCCCCCCCACCCAAACCTAAACCCTGAACCCTAAACCTTCTAAGTCTGGGGCCTTTTGGGGGGTCCTGGGGTCGCCAAGGAAACTTCTAACCCGACCCACTCATGAGCCCCTGCACTGCCCCGATAGGTATAGTTTAAGCCTGAGGGTTTAGGGTTTACATCTGGTGATGACAGTGATAACTGCGGTCATACTTCGGTGAATAAGTACCATGAACCTCCAAGTCCTGTGTGTGAAGGGACTTTGGGCTCACTGCCTGGGGTTTCTCTCAACGCTGGGCTCCTCATACAAAGTCCAGCCTGGACCTGCGCACTAAAGGATGTAGGAAGCGTACAGCTTATGAGGCTTATTAGTGTAAACAAAAATGCACGACATTTGGGGAGAAAGTTTCCTACCCCCATGACGCGAACATTGTATCTGCAAACGGGGGCTGTCTTTTACATCATGCAAGCATTGTGTTTGCAAATGGTGGGAGGCGGGCTGCAGCCCCCGACCCCGCCGCTTGGTTAGGTTTGTTTGGGACCTTGTTATGAGCCGTGCTATGCTTGCTCGAAACATGCATCCTTTCCGATCTTGCTGAAGCTCGATATCGGATCCTTGACATTCGTATTTTCCCGTGTAATTTCCCTAGCTGGCTCCTCATCCAGTCCAGTAGACGAGAATGAATCAGGGATGGATTCATTTCATCCATCGCAGTTGCTACCGCGTGGTTTTCGTTGATCTCCGTCTCGCCGAAGAGTGGTCCGTCCAGGATTGCTAGATCCCGTTCTAGTCTTCTATTCTCCGATGAAATTACATGACCCCACAGTCCACCAGATTGATCATCCATTCTATCCATTCCCAGGCCGTTCTCAATCGCTGGTACTCCGCTCTGATGATCATCCATAAAACTCTGTTCTCGTTCTGAAGATGCCGACGAGACTGTCAAGCTCCCAGCTATGTCTCCTGATCTTCCCGTGTCCAACATGGATCTCATACTTTCACCTGCTTGATCGTCATCTGGGCTCAGATTGTTTCCATCTCCCCACTCAATGTTTCTCATACCTCCCGGCGATGTCCTAGAGGTTCGACAACTCCAACGTCGAGTCGACTCCGCCGCTCTCAACATGTGCTCCATTAGTCTGATGTCCTGTATTGCTCTAGTTTCGTTTTCAAACAAACCCCCATGAATCAATGCATCATCACCACCTCTGCAGCCGATCTGGTGGTACCGCCATTCTCTCCACGAAGATCTTGACTGAATAATATTTTCACTGTAAAATTGTTGCCCGCAGCGCCTATCCAGGTAGTGCTCAGGACCGAGTAGAAGAACTGGCTGAATACATACAATGAAGGTGTAGCTGTTGTAATCCAGATAGTAGTTACCCTACAACGGGTTGCTCAGGTGGCCAAACCTTTACAACGAAGTACCGCCCGTGAGTTGCAATTTTCACGAGGTAGACTTTGAGGGGCGACCCCAGAGGGGTGAACGATCTAAGTTCCAGGTACTCACCCCGGTTGCCCGTTAGAATGATATACCTTTCCCTCAATCGCTCCAACTCACCCTGTAGCTCCCTGCGCTCAAGGTTCCCGTTTTGGAAAGCTTCAAGTAGTCCAGGCAGAGTGCAGGTTCGGGAAAACTGTACAAGGTGTGGGGCTGCTACACAAGGTTGTTGTCTACTTGGTGTGCTCAAACAGCTCTTTGAGCCGTGCGCACTGCGGATGCATCCACAAATCAATCTCATAATGGAATTCACCCATCATAGGTTGTATTTCTTTTCCCATTGGGTCAAACCGAAATACCACCTTCACTATCCTGGAAATCAGCCCCTGCTACTTTTTCGTTGACGTGGGAAACAGCTTCTAAGGTGTCGGAGGAAGCTTAAGGCTGTTGAAGGTTCTGCAAGGTGTCCGTGAGGGTCTGGGAGGGTCTCGGAAGAAGTTTGAGGCCGTTGAAGGTGAACCAGAAGGCTTCGGAAAGTTCCCAGCCCAGGGCAGTTTTCAGGGAAAATGTTCATGCAATTATTTTCCGGAAAACTGTGCCCATGCGCCCGGCAGTTCCGCCGATATCCACCCCAGAATGCGTTGCAAAAGCTTCAATTGACTCAGCTTTTGTCTTTTTGAAGTCGTTTTGATACTTCATCCATGTTCTCCGAGTTTGCGGGTGGAGACGGATGCGGGGCGCCCTGACTGGGTGACGGGCTGGACCCGGCCCTCACACACAGAGCTTACATTTGCCCTCGAATTGATGAGGAGCCGGATGGGAAACGCACGAAACGCCAAACAAGAACAGCACCGGGGTGCCCAGCTGGGTTCTTGAGTGCAAGGATGATTCATGTTTAACATAGCAGAAGACTTGATAGACTTGGATGTGCGGCGAAGCATGCACGCGCTGACGCCTTCCATGTTCGGCTTCCCCAGAGTGGTGAGGTTCGAATGGTTGGGATTGTTCGTGTTAGTCACCGACGGTTCTTGCAGAACTAGCAGAACGCATCCAGAGTGTCCATAGTTATCTGGGAATCGTGGTGCTTAACAATCCAACTGGCCGCGCAAGGCACCTGTAAGGGGTCAGAACCTTCTGCAGGAGTTTTGACGGCCTGGATTCACGTTAGGCCAATGCCGATTCTACTGGGCTGGAGCCTTGGGAGTGGAGGAAAAACGGGTTTAAGGCTTGTTAGCTCGGTTTAAGGCTCGAGGGTTTTGAGGGGCGAGTGAGGGCTTACCAGGGTTTTGTGACTTCGGGCTTAAGCCTTCAGAGGATTGTAGGGCTTTAAGGCTTTAAGGTTTGAGGGCTTCGGGATGCTTCGGGTTTTGCGATTGAGTTTGGGGGTTGAAGGGTCCGGGTTGAGGGTTTTAGAGTTGATGCCTTAAGGTTTATGAGGTTGGTGTAGGTATATATAGGTTGACGGGTTTCGGGCTTGGGGTTTGTCCTGTCCTTGGTGCAAGTGACAGCTTGAGAGTTTGAGAGGCTTGGGGGGGGGGTTCTTGAAGGAGAGAGTGACGATGAGTGATGCAAGTCGCACGCACGGCGCTTCTGTCTGGGCATCCCGAAAACGATTGCCGATTGCCCGCGCGACTAGCGTCGAGTTTTTTTGGTGCCTCTTTCGCGAAAGGCATGAATGCTTGTGACAGCACGTCTTGTTCCAGAAAGTTTGAACGTCCTTATGCAGCATTTTGCGCACAGAGGCGAACATGCTGCAAGTGCGCTTTTGTTGTGCATGTTCGCCAAAGATATGAACGCTCGCGACAGTGTGTCTTAGTCCAAATAACAATCCTTGTGCCATATGTTGTGCAAAGAAGCAACAAGCATTGTAAGTACCGGCGTCTTGGGCGCTTGTGCCAGCGTGTTTGTTCCACATCCTTGTGCGCTATGTTGCGCACGACGCCTTAAATACCATATAAGTGACGTTGTTTCCCCCCTCCCTCCTCCCGCTACTCTTCCCCCTCCCCACCCCCCACCCCTCCCCTACTATGATGTTATTCTGTCAGCCAGGCCGCCCAGCTCAATTTTCCCGACGCGTAGCTTCAGCAGCGTCTGGTGTCATAACACTTGTGGCGCCCGGATAACCGGATACCCATGCGTGCGCTGCGAGGACAGGGAGCCCCGGCACAAGCCACAACAGGCGCGCGGCCCCAGCCCACAGCGAGGGCGCCACCTCCTGGGTTTTTGCAAGTTTCTGACAGTGCCAAGCTGATTTCTTGAGTATTTAGTTGTTGTGAGCATTTGTGAGTGCATCTTGTTCTGGCAGGCATCGTGCTCCCAACGGCTGGCCGCCAAGAATGCTGCTGCAGTCAATCCTTTTTTTGGGATGAATGCGGCAGTTATGCCACAGCCGCCGGCAGAGGTGGCCAACTTTCCCATGCGTGGAAGGGCATATAGTTCGAAGCACGCCGTAGCGCCAGCCTAAACCCCATGCTCAGGCACCACAGGCCCACTATGTTCTCAGGCGGGCACTGTGTGTAGTGCGCGTTTGGGCTGCCTCGACATGTGTGCTGCCATGTTCGCCGGCTTGTGCTGTTGTGGCACAAGGATGGCGCAGACCAGTCGCCAGTGTTGCTTGGCCGAGCCGGGGGGGGGAGGGGGGGCAAAGGAGGAGCATGCGCATCCCTGAGGCCTCATCCTAAACCTAAAAGTGGCTCCAAATGCTTCAAAGACTCCAAAAACACGAAGCTCTAAAGCCAAAATGTCCAAAAGGTCCAAAAGAGCCTGGAAAAGGCCTTAGGCCTAAGCTCTGTTTACATCAAGGGGGGGCTCGTGGAACCCCCCGTCTTTGTTACCCTAGTGCGCGCGGTGATCGGACCAATTTTTGGAGGCAGACCCCAGGACGGGTAAAGCAGGCTAAAAATTTGGACTGTTTAAACGGTCTAAACAATAACATCCTTCCGTATGGTTTACGGTCGCCCACGTTCAGTGTGTTTTGTTGTTTGTTGGTGCGTGCTGGTGCGTGGAGAGCGCGCGTTCGTGCCTCTGTGCCTTTGTGCCTTTAGTGCGAAAAGGAACTCGCCGCAAAAAAGCCTCGGGTTCGCGACGCCGAGGTCTCATCCCCCCAGTCATGTGCAGTGCTGCCGTCAAATCAGTTCCGATTGTCATGTTGTGCGGGTTTGTGTGTATGTGTGAGAGAAACCCATTGGAGATGCCTCCCTGCATGTAGCCCAAGGCCAATCCTTACCGGTGGGGACGGGATCCTTTCGATCCACTCTGTTCTTGCGCGTTTTTCCCTCACGTCCTTTTCGGCGACATCTCCATACTGCAACGTGTGTTACCCTGGACCTAGGTGTGATTTGCAGCCTTGTTTGAGGAAGATCCGCGCCTTATCTCGATATATGGCACACCGACAGACCGTGAAAACCCGCGCCCTTGGGGCTCTCCCTCGGGGGGGGCCAAGCGTGTGGAGAGAGAGAGAGAGAGAGAGAGAGAGAGAGAGAGAGAGAGAGAGAGAGAGAGAGAGAGAGAGAGAGAGAGAGAGAGAAGGAAGAAAGTGCTGCGAAAAAGCTGGATGTGAATGCGATAGCAGCGAGTGAGGTGCTTGAGACCTGCAACTGCCACATCCCGCCCGTATGGCTCCGCCCACGTGTTGCCTTGCAATCAGTGCGTGAGTTTGGTGTCGGTTTTGCAGCCGGCTTCTTGCTCAAGTGAACGAGGGGCTCCGACGGACCGCCGCAATGCGTCGATTCCCGGTACCGTCGCTGGCTCTGAGGCTCAGCCGCCGCCGTCTTCATCAACCTCTGCGTGCGAATGTCTGGCTCACTTCATCGGCGATATGTTCAACGCAGGCGCTAACCCCAGCGACCAGGTGCCATCTAGCGCACGATGTGATGACGAGGTGCGCGCCAAGCTGATGTCTACAGGCCGATCCTGACTGGGATGCGATCTTGGAAGAGGTTACCGTGGAGGCTCAAGCAAAAGCGTGCAACAAGAAGACCAGTGCAGGTCAAGGAGTTCGAGCTTGGGACGCATGGTCTTCTCCTTGTGATTGTTTGGATGGGCTTGTCCATGTTTCGATCCGTTCTGCCGATACGCAGCTCGTCACTCCATGTTTACATGTGCGCTCGATAGATAGATCATCGTGTGCCCTGGGCGAGATTGTTCCCGCCACGCATCTCGGCAAATTTTGACTGCGTTTTTTTTGCAAGGGGTTTGTTGCTCTTCGTTGCTGACCGCTGCGAGCTCAGGGGAGTCGGTTTACAGCGACGACCAAATCAGCCTAGAGCCGCAATCTCCGTGTGCCGCAAAACCGGTGCGCAAAACATGTCCTGGCCGCAAGGCAAGAGCAAGGGCAAGGGCACTGGCAAGGCCAAAGGCCAGGGCCAGGGCAAGGGCAAAGGAAAGGCCGTGCCTTCAGTGCCGGCAAGCTTGCGGTGGAAACTGCAGGCCCACGCATCAAACAAACATCAAGCTCAAACCCCAAACTTTCCTGCAGTGAGCCTTGATTTACGCGCAGCACTCCACCAACTTCTGTTCCTCTCCCCCCCCCCTTCGCCGCCGAGCATGGCTAGAAGGGCGGCAAAAAAAATCCCTACACCCTAGACTAAACCCTAAACCCTAACCCTACACCCTAAAACCCTAAGCCCCAAAACCAGCACACAACCACACCGCAAGGGTGGGGGAACTCTAAACCCTAAACCCCAAACCCTAAACCCGAAACCCTAAACCCGAAACCCTAAACCTTAATCCTCAACCCTACACCCTAAACCCTAAGACCCTAAACGCTACAAACCAACCCACAACCACACCGCAGGGGGGGGCGGAGAGCCATTGGGGGGGGTGGGCCCGCCGCACCGCTCAGCCATTGCCAGCACCGTTTTGAATCGACAAGTCACCCTGTGTTCTCCCATGCTGCGCATTCTGAGCGCGTTGAAATTTGTGCCACCCCCACCCCCCGGTTTTTCAAATTTTGAAGCCTTTGCAAGTTTGCTGTGTAAACAAAAAGCTGATGCCATTTAGAGGACGTGCGATTACAAACTGGGGGGGCTCCTCTCCCCGCCCCCCCCCCCCGCCCCCCTCCGGTTTTTAAACCCTTGCACGCTTGCTCTACATGTACTGTAAATGTGTAGAGAAGACCCTGCCATAAAGAGGACTTGCTTGCAATCAGCAAAACAGGCGAATCCTTTTCCAACCCCGACATGCAACGGCTGTGCGTTGCTTTTTGTTGTGCAAAGGGGCGTGAGGGTCTCCTCGCCCCATCCTGTTTGTTACGCTTCTGCTTCGATTGGTGTGGGACTGCAGCCTTAATCTCGACATGAAGAAGAGGTGTGGGCCCCTTATCGTCAAATCATGAACAATGGGGGCGGGCTGTGTGCCCCCGACTTTTTTTGTCATGTCCCAAATTACACCCTCGACCTCACTTGCAAAGGACATGTGCGGCACCCCATGCCCCCGTTTTTTCAACTGCCGGGGTCATCGTGCAATTGGAAGGGCCGCGGCGAAACAGGAAGTTGTGTTGAAACCAATCGGGCGCCGTACACAGCCTATAGCACAATTTTCAAGCATGAGAGCCACGCTTTGACAACAGAGGATAAGCCACGCCTTCGAAAGAACAATTCATCTGACAGCCTTGTGTCTGTCTTTGGATTATGCTGTTTTTGTCGTTTCCGGTTTGTTTCGCCGTGGATTTTTGGCATCAGCAAGCTGGTTATCCAGTCAGATTTCAAGAAGTCGGTCTGTGGTCTAGGTCTTAGATGTTGTTACGCTGTTTCACATGCAGCTGCCGTGCATCGAGCTTAGTTTGTCAAAACAACATGCGTGGTGCAGCAACATTCAATTTAGGATCCTGCTTTTTGTCTAATGCAAGTTGGCCACCACTTGTAACAGGCCTTGTGGCTGCGTGAAGTTGTTCGTCTGCATGCCATGGTGCCGGCTCTGTGGAGTTGCCTTGCTGCCGCCTTTCTCGTGGAATCATGGGCGGTCAGCTGGGGTTTGCTTGGCGAAAACCTTCCTCGAGTGCGCTTGAGTGATTTTGATGGGTTGAAGTTCTTCATCTACCCGCTCCCGCCGAAGTTCCATGCGAACCTGTTAGACACAATGGAAAGTCAGGGAGAGAACATGAACAGCAATTGCGACTTTATGCGGTCGCCGTGTTCGGAAGAAGGGTGGTCGGGCGCGTATTCTGTTGCACGACAATGGGGTGCTGAGGTCATCATTCTTCGGAAATTGCTGGCCAGCTCTGCGAGGGTCTTGGATGCCCACGATGCAGACTTCTTTGTTTCTCGCCTTTGGCAAGCTTTCAAAAAGTATAGGCGACTGTTAGATCAGTTATAACATGCTGCTTCAAAAACATAATTTGAAGCTTTGTGCCAAAGGTGGTCCCATATCTAGCAGCGACGGATTGCCGCCTGTCCAGTCACATGAGCTCCCTGTGTCCTGCTTCAACATTGAGCCTTGAGCTCTTCCATCATCTGACGTATTTTGGGCCGTCAACGAGGCATCGACATCTTTTTCTGGGCTCTTGCCCTGTGACGAGTCTACCGAATGTGTTGCAAGCTCAGCATTTCCTTGTTTCCGAAGGTGCTAACTGGGGACATCGGCCTGGGCACTTCTTAGTTCCATCTGCCACCTCCGAGCCCAACCTGCTGCCCAAACACACCGCGACTTCGGAAGCTCAGTTGCGGCAAAGGGACATCCTTTTTTGGCTTGCGCAGACTCCCAACAACGCGGTGAGGTATGAAGTCCAGCGGCAGCTCATCAAGTTTGGAAAGCTGGAGGTGGAAGGGTCATCGAAAGCCAAGTTGACAGGGAGCATCCAAGTTTATGGTGACCTCGAGAGAGGTAACTCCAGCTATGGGCGGCCTGGAATGAAAAAGTGCATCGCAGAAATGCAACGTGCGGTTTTCTGCCCTGCGCTACCAGCTGAGAACACAGCGGGTCTCATACGCTTCTTCGATGCCCTGCGATCAGGCTGCATTCCTGTTGTTGTGACCTTTAAAACCGATTGGGGCAGTGGTGTCAGTTGGTGGCGACAGAATGGGCCACCTGTAGAGTGGAGTCTTCCGTTTGCTTGGGAGTTGAATTGGCGACAGCTGGTGGTGGAAGTGCCTGACACCTTTCTGTCATCCCCAGGCTTCGTTGAGACATGCCTGCAGCTGAGTGATGAGGAAATCAGCATGAAGCAGCGGCACATAGCAAGAGTGCGAAATCATCTGGGTTATGATTTCGAAGGAGGGAGGCGAGATGCATTCAGTTTGCTCATGGACGGCATCAGATCTGCACTTCCCAGGCTGGGTCCTCATCCATTCAGTGCCCAACAACAACCCCTACACACACCACCTAGTCCACAGATCTGCGACAGAACTCCGCGATCAGCTCAGCACAGGCTGTTGTTCCCATTTGGAAGCGAGATTCGGGAGAAAGCGTGGAGCCACAGTTTTGCAGAAGTATCCTGCTTGCCGGTGCATATGTGGCATCCTCCTGGCTTTTTCCTTCGTGGCCAGCAATCGTACGTCGTCCTAGAGCACTACGTAACACTGGGAATGCAGAAGCAGGGCCTGTATGCTCCTGCATTTTGGCTGCGAGCAGTGGAGGGATACTCTGTGCCAGGGGAACAGGCGCATATGACCTTGTCTAAGGCTCTTATGGCGTCGTGCAGACACATCAACTTCCCCGTGGCTTGCCATGATGTTTTGGTCCAAGGCCAAGACCATTTCGATGTGAACTATTGCTTTGAAGAATCAGATGATTCCACGGAGACGTCTTCGACTTCGACTCAAAGCCTTGAGACAGCCTGTAGGATAATTCCATGGTCCATGCCAGCATCGCCTGCACTTGATCAACGGCGGTGGGAGATCATTACTTGGGGATGCGGTGTGGGTGATGATTTTGCCAGCGTGGTCGCTGACTTGCAGAGGTCAAGCAGCTTAAAGGTCCTTGGGGACAAAGTGGCGCTGGATGTGTTTCTCTACGACCTATGCGGAGCTTCGGGAGCTCGTGCTACACTCCACCATGTACAAAGCATTCTATGGGCGCACCAACGAGGCACGGCCAATCACGGAACCGGCCCTGACGGCCCCAACGGCCCTGATGGCATCATCGCAGTCAACGGCGACAGGCTGGGCTCTTTTGGTGTACCGTTGCACCTGTTTTCGTTCAAAGCCCAAATGTTGAAATTGAAGGTCACGCAGGCTTTCCAAAGTCCTAGTTTCATCAAACTTCACATCCCGACCCCCGGGAAGGTTCCATTCGCATACGAAGCTGGCCGATGCAATCCGTGCCGTGGCAGAACATGTCTTCAATGTCTTCGGGGCTTCTGGCACCTGGAGTCCAAAGAGTACAAGCAGCCAGAGCATCGGCGACTCAACGGACTCACGCACGGAAAGCGAGCAGTTGCTTCAGTTGCTTCTGTTCGAGGGCCCAGTTAGAAGTCGGGCTGTTTGCAGTGGCTTTTGTGAGTCCTTCTCCTACGTCTGCCCGATTCCGTCCAAGCCAATGCAGCACTCAATCGACGCCGTGGCCTTTACGACGACGGGCCTCTCACTTGACAGCTCGGAGTGGGACGTGGCGTCAACTATGCATCTGGGTTCTGCGGATGACACATTTAACCTCCTTGCAGCCCTTTTGCTCAAAGTTGTGCAAGATGCGAACGAGTCGGACGACGTCGTCTCATGGGACTCAGGGACCCTGGCAGAGGATGATGATCTGCTGTCATGGTGCGAGTCCGTCTTCCTCCAAAACTTTGTGGAGCTGTCTGGCGTGGCATTGGCTGAAGGCAATCAACAGCTGTTTATTCAAGCACAAGCATGCTTGCAAGCAGGTGGGGAATATGCTGTTGTGGAGACTGGAATACCGCATTGTTTGGACACGCCTCAGCAGAATGGCTGGAGCAAGAAGGAGCACGGAAACTTACTGCAGATGCTGGGAAAAGTTTCTGATTCTCAGTTCAGCATCTTTGAGGCTTTGGGTGTCTGCTTCCCGGAAGCTTGCCGGAGTCACGCGCCATCTCTGGCTTGGCAGTACTTGTTCGAGTGGATGGTCCATCACTGGAACTGCGCTGCGCTGCCACCCGTGCCTCCAAGCGCTGCCTTGCGGCTGCACATCTCAAGCATGGATGAGCTGGACAGGCTTCTGGGGCCGAGCGCTGCGGATCGGTAATTCCGCCTGGAAATACGACAAAAACCTCCCGGTGATGTCGCAGCTGATGACTGCTCCTGTTTTTGTGGTATTCTGTGGTGTCCAACGTCTCGCAGCTCTACGGTGGCAAGGCTGCCCTTTAGGGTGGATTTGTCTGGAACCGCCCAAGCATGGCAGCTCTGGAGAACCTGGGACAAACCCGTCGATGTTGCAGAGACCAAGCGCCATGTGTCCGGTGTACGCTCACCGAACACGATTACCTGAGTCAGACAGTCCGGGAATGAGCATAGAGTCTTTCCTCGGAAGATGCGTCGGGGACGGAGCGACCGACAAGCGCTAGTGTTTCTCCATGGTGTGGCTTACGGCATGCTGGGTCACAAGCGCGAGGAAGCCACGATTGTGTGCGTGTAGCTCGATTACGTGGCAGACAAGATGAGTGCTCAAGAAGAGTTGCTAGAGCTAAGCGAGCGCATGCAATCCGTACACATGTGTCGAAAACGAGACCCTGCATCTTGTTTGTGTGCAAGGGTGCTGCAGATTTAGTGCAAGTGTGCTACAGCTCTGTTTGCCACAATGACTCCAAACATTGTGGCTGGATTAGCTTCTGCAAGCATCTCAAGGCATGAGTCCAGGTTGTTTGTTGTCTTGGCTTATGTGGGGTTTCGCCGCAGAAGCAGTGTTAGTTCCTATAACAGAAGTTCAAGTACCAAGTCTCCAGCCAACTGGCAATGTTAATGATCTCGCCATGGCGGCGTCGCGTGGCAACACACAAGCCGGGAACTTGATGACTCTTGTGAGACACGCTGATATTAAGCTGATGGAGCACAGGCTTGATTGCCTTCCCTGTCTCACATCTTGTCCTTGACATGGTTGTTCCTGTCATCCCACTCCATGTTGGAGTTTGTTCTGCAGCGTGCAAGGCTAGGGACTGAACACTCAAGACGTAAACGTTCATTTATGTTCATGTCATCATTTTGTCTGCAGGCACTTGCAGGCTTAGTCATCCCAAAGCAGCAACACGTGCTGGCACCGAAATGTGTCCAGACATTGCAAAGCTTGGACCTATATTCTGCTTTGTGTGCCAGAAGGCGGTGGCAGCTGCTGACATTGTGTTTGCTGCTCATCCAATTCAGGCCAGGATGTGACGAATGTTGCACTCTGTGGCACTCTCTTGTCCGTGAGTTTGTTGTCTGAGAGTTTTCGCATTGGTGGTGTGGAATTTGGCAACATGACAGGCTTGCTGCCTGGTGCTGCGCTTTCCTTTCGATACGTCCATACCTCCTGTTTTTGGGATATTGCCTGTGTTGGTTACATTGTTTTCTTAAAGCTGGACAGCCTGGAACTTTTGGCAGGTCAGGGCAAAGTACATCGCGCAGCTTTCAACATAGGCTGGATTCTGGTGTGCATTGTGTGTACAGCAAGCTGGGATGGTGTCATGCCCAAGTAGCCAAGCAAACTGTCATCAGAGCCGCGGCCAAACGAAGACCTCTGACGATATCTGTGAAAACGTACCCGCATCATAGTCGGGATCTCCCAATTTTCAACACGACTGCATTCAAGGTAGAGTGGAGTGTGAGTGATAAACCCAGTTCTTGAGATGTCATGTTGCAATTCTTTGTGCAGTCATGTCGAGACTTTTGTGCAGTCATGCTAATTCATTTTGAGTTTTCAGCTTCAGCTATGAACCAGTGTGTTTCGGGATGAGCCTTTCCCTCGGGGCTATCATTCCCGACACGATCTCTTCTTGTTTATGTGAGATATGTCCCGCGCAAGCATTGTCCTCCTCTGGGTATCGTCAGGCCCCGATCTGGCCTCGAACGCTGCCCGTTTCGAAAGCAGAGCTTGGTTTTTGTAGTGTACTTGAGCGGTGCCGATCCCACATGATTCTTTTTGTGGCGACGGACAACCTCTGGAAAATCTTACGCAACCCATGGGTCTTAGACAAGCAAACGCAGCCGTTGCGAGTGGGAAGTATGATGTCTTGGCCGGTGATGGCACGGGACACATCGCACAAGACAAGGCTAGAAGGCCGAAGGCCCAAGAAACAACATCGACTTCTCGTCCCCAGCGCTTGGAACTAGAAGTTCGGATGATTCTTCGTCCACATCATCGGGTTCTCTTTCAGTGCCTTCTGCGACAGCGATTTCCACAACACCACATTGCTCGAATTTTCGACGCCTCTCAATTTTAAGTATCAAGTGGAACATCCCAGAACCACATTGTTCCTGTGCATGACAGAAAGACGTCAACCATTCACGTAGTTTTGCATGATGAACATGCTATCTGTGTGTGATTTTTTATGGCATCGGCCCAGTTTTCTTGTCATTGGATGGTGGATGGCCAATGAAGAGGCAGATGACAACAACCGTGCAACCTGCTTGGAAATCCGGGATATTTTTTAAAATCATGAAGTTCGTGCTGTATGTTTGCCCTTTACATGAGATTGCAAAGCTAGTGCGTGTGTGCGGCAACCGCGTCTTCAACAGAGTTCCTTTTGCAAAGTCTGCTTAGGGCAGGGATGTTGGAGTCATATCAGAACGCGCGATGAGACCAGGAAGTCTTTTTGGTGGCGAAGAGGACAAGTCCAAATTGGAGGTGCCTAAGGCACGCGACCCCGTGCACAAAAGGGTAGGGATTTGCAACAGCAATCCGGACATAGATTTCATGTGGGTGCGGATAAGCCACCCTTCGTGCGCTCATGTTTTCTGCTCGCATCGTTGCAGGATGTGGCCGCTTTGGTCGCCGGATTGAAAAGCAGCACAGAAAACGCTTTGAATTCCAGGTAGGCCGCGTGTTGTTCACATGTTTACAAGCACAAATTCTTAAAATGTGCTGGTGTGAAGGTGCAGCCGCCTGGACGTGGAGATACCCCCGTCTTTTCAGTCACGTGGCTATGCAGTGGGACCAGTGCAGTAGTTTCAGTAGTGGGAGGTGCATCCACTTTCCAACATCGGCCAATGGTTGTGTGCGATTTAGACTTATCGATGTTGGACATGGACTTGTGCTGCCGACAGAAGGCTTCCTTACGCAGGCACAAGATGGGCACCACATGTTACGCTACATACATTGCAAGATAGCTGGCAACACAAAAAGGTACCTAAATGCAGCTGCATGTGGACTGCACATCTTGGGAGAAGACTCGCCGACATTTTGCTTTCACAGAGTTTCATGCTAAGTTGCGATGGCCAAAGGATTTGTGAGAATCATTTGTAGACAGGGTGGGCTTGGGAAACGTGCGATCGGCATACCGAAACCGTGTGTTGATTCCATTGCTGTTTCTGCGGTTGAGGCTCGGCGTGGAGAACAAGGACAGGGCAAAGTCTCGCGTGACAGGCGAGGAGCAGATTCTCGGAGCAGAACATAGAAACACACTTGGCATTGCACAGTCTTTTGCAACTGACCGACATCATGCTCACATTGCTTTGTCGCATCCTTTTTAGCTCCGAGGGCGCTATTTTTGTCGATGTGAGTCGGGTAGACCTTGGAGTTTGTGGGACAGCTTTGTCAGCATGCCGCCGCTTCTTAATCAGATTGCATGCCTAGGAAGAAGGTGGTGCTGAAGGAGCGTCCTGGTTGCATTCTGTATTGCGCATTGTCTGTGCTCTGGAGTTGTACTTGTGGGTGTTGCAAGTCGGACTTTGTTGATCGTGTGTCCTTTTGTGCCAGCAAAGCCATTGTGGCAATGCTCAAAGCTGCTGAAGGAGGTCGCACGCGGGGACCGTGAGTTGGCCCGTGCCGCCACCTCAAAGCGATGGGGCCAGTATGTTAAGAATGTAAAGCAGTCAAGTCGGCGCAAGTCGGGAAGTTTACTGGGAATCAAGAGTTGCAGCAGTTTGGTTGAGCTTGTTTTCGAAGTCGGCAAATTCAGTTGCATATCTGCATGCACTTGTGAACATCTCGCGGTGACACGGTTGACATTTCTCCTGCTCATCAGTGCTCTGGCAGTTAAGTCAGAGAAGCCCGTATTTGGAATTCAGTCCCTTGGCATGTGCTTTCATGCCTAGGTCTTCGTGGAGATGTTGAGCGTCGTGCAAGGTCTCGTTGTTGTTTTTCGTTCGCCTCAATTGGAGAAGGCACGAAGCTGGTTGTTGAGGACGTGTGCTTTCTTCTGACATCAAATTCTTTTCACAATTCAGCTGTTCATGCAGCACGCGTGACTCTGCTAGGCTGCCAAAAAACGATGGCGGCTTACCCCAAACGAGGCGGCAGCACATAAGGCATTTCAGTCATCTTGCAAAGTATGCATGGTAAAGACGGCGCAGTGGCTCGTGGGATCATTGCAGCGCATTTTGCACAATC
Organism: Symbiodinium natans; assembly: GCA_905221605.1. Taxonomy (NCBI): domain Eukaryota; class Dinophyceae; order Suessiales; family Symbiodiniaceae; genus Symbiodinium; species Symbiodinium natans. Next base: position 285,827 of record CAJNDS010001946.1, read on the forward strand.
CAAGCTTCAAGCGACTGGGGCATGTGTCTGATGCTTGTTGAGAATTGCAACAGCTGAAGTTGTCCATTCGTAGGCTAGCATTGCAAGCAAGCAGGCACACTCTCAACCTGGTCCTTTTTTCTGCTTGGCAGTGAAGAGGGCATAGCCGCAACATGAGCTCATGTCAACCCATGGATGCTTGCGCTGGGGGCTTCTGCTGGTTCTGCCTGTGGGGACGCCAGCTCTGCCGTCACCCGGAAGCAACAGCAAAACCCTGCTGCCCTGGAAGCAGCGCCCGGCAAAAAGGCATTCAGAATGATCGATGGAAGGCAGCCACTGCGCAACCTTAAAAGGCAGAGTGAGCGTGCTGTAGTCTCGGGACGCATGCGCTGCACAGCACCGGTGGCCAGTTCCGTGAATCATCTGACAATCTGACGGTTGTTGTGCAGTATGTCGCATGATGCGTAGTTTGGAGAGCTTTTGGGGGCGCCGTTGCAGAATGCCAGTAACCAGCCGTGCTGTGGCATGCATTGCTTAGCTTCTTCATGGTGCTTCTAATCAGAGGTAATTAACGTGCTCAAAATGTTAGCTTGGCAAGGTTGGAGTCAGAGCGACGACGAGAGAATATGACAGCTCTGCTGAAGAGCTGTGTGGAGGATTTCCACGGGAGTGTAGTTTATGAGGTCTGAGATGAGCCTTAAGATGATACAAACTGGTTGTACCTTATTCTTCTGACCATGTTACCTCTGTTGAAGGATTCCTGGGAAACAGACATTGGTGGGAGGCTTGCTGCCTGGTCGACGCTATAGCTCAGTTTCAGCATTCCATTCCGAGACGGGGGTTGAAAAGAGTCGGACTCTCTTCCATGCCAGTGTTGACCTTGATCCAAGTCTGGGGATGTACCAACCTTATGGCTGACCTGGAAAACTTCAAATGTCGTTGCCAATGCTCTGAGCAGTACAGCCTATGGCTGTACTGCTCAGAGCATTGGCAACGACATTTGAAGTTTTCCAGGTCAGGTGTTGTTCCAGCTTGGCAGTTTTGCTCATTGGGTTGATCGGTGCTTTGTGCCGAGCCGATCAAAGCAATCACCTGTATAACTTTGTGTAAACGAAATGCATTACAAAGCAGATGCTTGCTGTAGCCTTGCCCATCCTAGATGCCTCCTTGTCCTGCACCAAAGTAAGGAACCACCCAGCCTTGGATACGTCTCCAGAGATTGTGCAGGAGAGGGGTGCGAGCAGGGGAGGGGCGGCCAAAGTCATTTCTGCTAGGACCTCGTTCCTGACCTGAACTTGCAGACCCTTGCGAGCGCCGCCTGGTGTATAGCGTGGCTGACTTTCAAGTGCCAGCCGCGGGACTCCTTCGCTGTTGAGCTTTACATCGGTGGTGGCTTTCTGGCAAAGAGGCACGGAAGATGCGCGACGAAAAGCTCCTCCATGCATGATCGAAACAGTGGCCTTCGGCAGGTTTGCTGATGGATTTGCACGGGCTATGCAAGCAGCTTGGCTGCCTTCAGGTGCATCATCTCCAGCAGTGCATCTTATTGCCACAACGAAGTTGCTGATGCCACTGCAGCGTCAGTGCATTGCATGCCGATGCAAAACTTCTGCATGGCGGGAACGCTAGCTCTTCCGCACTTTGCTTTTGTTTCTTTTTCATCGGGTAAAACAGTCCCACGCTCCCATTTCCGCAGGTTTCGGATATGTGCCGAAAATCCTTTAGGTCCGTGTTGTTGTGGCCAAGCGCACTGACTGTGGTATCATGCTGAGGCTGTGGAGGATGTGAACGCGCTGCCCTGCTCCAGGCCTCCGAGGCGTCAGTGGCAGGAGCTCAAGATAGCTCAAGGGTGGCGTTTCATGGCGTTTCTATGTAGGAGCGGAAAGAAGCGGCTGTTGTTTGCCGCAGGAGAAGCCTCCGGTGGTGCTGAGCTTCGATGGACAGGGCAAAGTTGTCGAGACCAGTCCGAAGTCCGAAATCGAGTTTCACATAGCTCGTTTTGCCAAAAACCAGTGGTCAGCAAACTTGTATTGCAGAAGATCGCGCAACCTGCGCCGAGGATAATTTTCTGGGCGAGCTGCCAGCCACTCAGTGAATTGAGGAAAGGTCAGGAACGGTTAGTGGGCTCTCGGTTTTGCTGTTGAGTGTTGCTTGGATCACCTGAAAAGATCCTTCGACAGCCGCCACTCACTGACCACAGACACCCAGCCCCACCATTATGCTGTCTGCCAAAGCGAGCATCGTTTGAGCTTTGAGGCACAGGCACGCTTGGAGGCCCACCGCCTGTCTGCACGACCGCTGCCCCTCACCTCGCGCCTGCGGCGGCACTTGCAGGCAGCTGAAAGATCATTCACACGTCACACGGCGCACGGCTGCTGGAGAGCCATGTGCTGTCAAAGTTTGCAGGACTCTGTGCCAAAGCTGATTGCGGTGCATGGCTCTGCATATTCGAGCGAGCTCTGCCCAAGGCGGCTCGCGGTCTGTTGCCGACGTGCGTTTCGCGCAAGAAAGTTCGAAATATTCCCAAGCTCCTCCATCTCTCGCAGCGGCAGGGGCTGCGGGCGTTCCAAGACCGGACCCTTTGATGTGCTGGACCGACTGCCCCAAGATCCCAAAAGTGCGGGTGTTCGTCCTCCCAGCATGAGGTGCCAGCAATCATGCTCGTGGCAGGACTGCTTCCGGTGCCCGCAGCCAAAGCGGAACGAGAGCGCGCTGCAAGAGATTTGCGCCGAGCTGGTCGACAGGCCTATGCAATTGGCAAGCCTTGCCTCTCTTTCCATCTCAAAGTCTCTGGCGATGCCATTGTGCTTCGCTATGCGCTGAAATACCCTGATATAGCATCTACACACCTCGCCACATCCAACAGTGTCGTATCTGCATGAAGGACTCTGGAGCTTGCCATCATTGATACCGGTGGGCCGGCCATCGAAGAATGGTATATCCTGGAAGCTTGGATGCGAAGATGTGTTGCTCATTCTTCGATGCTCCAGGAATCCCGAAGCATCAGCTGTTGCTACCAGGAGAGACATTGCCGCCCTCGCAGCGTTTTCGTCATGAACGTCAACCTCCCGCTTCATGAGGTCTCAGTAAGAGACGTGGGGGAATCATGGGTGAATCCATGTCGTGTGACGTCGCACTGTGCATGCGACATCGGGACTGCAGTATGATCAGCAAAGATGATGCTTAACATGCAAACAGCGCGAGCTCGGCGGCAGCTCAAGTGCAACCTTGCCAGTCACGGGACTTGAAAACGGGCTCCTTCCAGGCTATCCCTGTTAACTATGAAGGGACCCAAGGATTCTTTTTCATGGATGTTTTTTTAGAGATGGCATAAGGGGGAGTCTGGGGGGAAACTAAAAAGACTTGACGAAGCCAATCTGTAGACTGTAGACAAGATGTGAAGAGCAAGCCACGTCGTGGAGCAGATTGTTTACAGCTTAACTTTTTTTTACTTAGGCACTGGAGCTGCGCACGTCCTTCCGCGTACTACTTTGGAATTGCAAATGACGTGTGCAAATTGTCGGCACTCCTCCCGTCGGAATCAACAGTGAGCGGCGTTTCAAGCCAGTTGAATGAACTTCCTGAAGAAGAAAACAAATGTCATATGAATCAGCAGCACAGTTTGTAACAAATCCTGCCGCTTCTGGGAACCAGTGCCTTCCCGATCCCGTGCAGACAGAGCCGCGCACAGTCGAAGATGCCAGCGGTTGGTGTAGCAGTGTGGTAGTTCACATGTTCATATGGGTTGGAGGATGCGGCCTGCTCGTCACTTATTTGGAGAACAGAGTTTTCATCTGTGTGCCTTTCTTTGCAGGGCTGGATCGCAGACAGACTGCTGGGCGCTGGCCCATGGCGCGAGGTCTTGTCTGGCACTCTGCGTTGGGGATGGAGACTTGTGTTGCAGCCGAGCATCAGTGCTTGCCGCGTCACACAATCTAGCGAGGGCTAGTGGAGTTACTCACCCAAAGCGGTAGCTTCCATCTATATAGGGGTGGCTTATGCCAGGAATATCCTGGCCCTCGGTTTAGGTCTCAGGATTTATTTGTGGTGTTCTCCTGACTGTGATATAAGTACGGATCCAGTTGATGCTTCTGATATTGCATGATCGGTGTATCAGTTCTATGATCTGCAGACGTGTTTGTTTATCCAATATGGTCAACAGTCGATGTTGTTTCCATTCTGGCGAAGTGCTCGGGAAAGAAACAACTAGGCTACATGCAGATTCGGCTCAGGTCATGATCCGGTATGATATGCTGTCGTCAGTTCTGGGTGTTGTTTGCGCAGTTCTTTGAAACAGTTCTAGCTTGCATACTGTGCACGCATAAGTGCAAGGTGTTATCGTGTGTTCTTACAGTAGTTTGCAGAATGTCTTTTTTGACAGAAGATATGATGCGTTTATACTCCAACCAGACTGATTGTACGCACAAGATCTGATAAACTGAGTTAGACAATGACACATGATTAAAAGCACATCGAAGTTTGTCGACAAGGACAAAGGAATAATCTAAGACCAAGACAAATCGTCAAGATAGAAAGTTAAGCAAGCTTTCATTCGTTATCGTTGTGGGGGTGTCTGGTCTAACTCAGTGATTCTCCGCGCCGGAGTCTAACATACCCTGAGGTGTTCCTAGACACTCCCGCTGAAGGCATCCCGCTCTTTGAGCACCTTCGGAGTGGCCGTCAGAAAAGCCTTGCAGGCAATCCCACAAAGTATCCTGGGAGTGTCAATCCTACAGAGAATGGCTTGCAGTGACTGGAGTGCCTGTGCCCACTGCAGAGAATCCAGGGAATCCGCCGAGAGAATATCGCCAAAAAACCCGCAGCATCCCCGACGCTGGATTGCCCACCCCCGGGAAGGACTTAGTGTGCTTTACATATAAATATATGTACGTATATACACGTATACTTCTTGATTTGAACCTTGTCCCTTTTGCTTGTTCTTTTTGCATTCGGTATGTTTATTTCATTGTATCGTTTTTTATCGTTTTAGGATTTTCGGTGTAGGTTCTGGGCTTAAGGTAAAGGGTTGTGGGTTTTTGGGGGTTTGTGGTCGGGGTGAAGGGTGTGGGCTTAGGTTTGGGGTCTTGGGTCTTAGGGTTTAGGGTTTAGGGTTTCAGGATGTGGGGTAAGACTGACAGCTGACTGTATCTGAGGAACTATCCGCATATGCTCGGCTTCGTAGAGGACATTCGTCAGTTTGACAGATTTTTGAACTGATTTGCGCGATCCTTGGGTTAAAGGTAGGAACTCTTGCAGAGAGCTGCAAGTGTTACCACCTATCCGTGTTGCTCTAGGAAGCGCGCTGGATGTATCTTGTGGACTTCTCCTGATCACTTCGGGTCTTCCTCTTCGGCATCCTGACGGTCAGAGCCACCCGTGAAAGGACCGGACTGGGCCGACCAGAACGACAATGTCTCAGTGGCTTGCGGCTACGAACAGCTTCGCAGTTGCTCGAAGTTGGTACTCTTGCCCTATGGTAATGAACCGCGAGTGTTGTATTGCTTGCCTGACTGAAAAAAAGAAGGCGCACAGCAGTGTGCCATCCAGTTCCAAGGCCCAGTGACTAACGCAGTAATGCAATGCAGTCGTGCCCACGTCGTGCCCACGTCGTGCCCACGTCGTGCTCATGATGTCATGCCCATGGGCCAGACCCATGCCTGGACGGTTCAACGTATTTCCTGCAATTGAAGCACCATTTGCGTAAGTTTTTGTGGCTCGAAGGCGGGTATGCTCTCAGTCTTAGATGTCATCACACGGGGTGTAAGGCACGGTCGGCGTAACATGCAGTATTCATGTGCGGCGAGGTATTTCGATCGTGTGCTCAAGGGAACTATATCAACTTAGCAATGGGCACCAGACGGCTTTCCAGACTGCTGTGCTGGCGGCGCCACCTGCAGATCCAGCGAGGATTCATGCCAGTGGGCCTGGTGGGCCTTGTGCTTCTGCTTGGGATATCATTGATATCATGCTCCAGTCTGGTCTTTTCCGTGGACAGCGCGAAGTCTCCTGCAGTCTTGGATACACCTGGGGATGGGGCGTCCAGGGAGTGGCGAGGTCGCGAAAGGCCACGAAGAAGAATGTCGCCTGAGGGACCAGCCGTCTCTGTTGCGAAACCCAGCCTCAAAGAATGCTAGCCTTGCTACCACGAACCATTGCAATGCTACTTTTGTTTGTACTTGACCAAAAGACATTAAACTACCTGGGTGCTACCTCATTGCACTTCAGGAATCAAGACCGGTTGCGTGCCTTGGAGCGGCTTGGTGAAAAGTCTTTGGAAGCAAAGGCGGCAGCAAGAGAAGTTCTTGAACAGCCGAACAGCCTCACACGGGTCAAGGCAACGGCTGATGAAAGTTTTAAAGCTGACTTGACTTCAGAGTCTTTTGAGCCAGTGCAATCTGGTGAAATCTAGTGAATCTAGCGCATTCAGCTCAGCCCGGGAGGAGTCGCAATCCTTCATTTCCGCTTTTGGTCGTCTCCAGCTATGGCAGGAAGCTATAGGCCTTCTAGAATCAAAGCGTGCAGGAACCAGAAGCCGCGGAGACGTGGTGCTAACCAACGCAGCCATGGTTGCCTGCAGCCATGCTGGGAAGTGGGAGGCAGTGGTGGCCTTGCTGTCGTCAGCACGCGCTCCTGACATGGTGTCCTTCAACGTGGCAATGGCCGCTTGCTGCAATGCACGCGAATGGGAGCGGGTCCTGCAATTGCTCAGTGACAGGAGCGCTGCACGGCGCCGCTGGGACTTTTCGACGTACAACGCAACGATCACAGCCTGCGCACAGGGACGTCAGTGGGAATGCGGCGTTGCGTCGCTGAGCAACATGCTCCAAAATGAATTGCAGCCTACTTGGGTTATGTACAACTTGGGCATCATCCTTGCCGGCGAGGGCTCTCTATGGAGGACGGCGCTGGGATTTCTTGAGGACATGTGGTCGCGTGTGGTCTTGCCGGATGCCTTAACCTACAGTTCTGTGGTCTCTGTCTGTGAGAAAGCTGGCCAGTGGGAAGCAGCCGTGCATCTTGTGCAAAGTATGAGGAAGAAGGGCCTTCCTGTGTCCTGACTGATTGCTGAAACTTGCGATGGGCTGCTTGTAGGTTCGTAGTTGATAGCAAGTGCTAGAACTATGTCAATGTTATGCTCTGGGCTACATAAACCCTGGAAGAAGCAGCTGAGGTCAGAGAGCAGACGATGCAGGCTGCTGTGCGAGCTTGTCAGACGGCAGGGAAACAAGCCTTTGCACAAGAGGCATTCCCAGGTTTGCGTTTCGAGAGTGACTGAGGCAGCCTCCAAAAAGGTAAGCTGTTGCTCTTGGCGTGATTTCTTGAGCATCGGCTGTTCGATGCGGTGTTTAGACTTTGCCAGAAAGAGTATTCTGTGCATGTCTTCGGCCATCAAGGCTTGAGCAGTGTGACACTACCGCAACCGATGGCAGCATGACCGCATGCCTCTTCCATCTCGTCAGTCCGGCAGATGCAGCTTTGAATCGTCACATTCCCAGTATCCTTTATTAAGCTGATCTGTAACATCTTCACGGAATACACGGGGATGCATTTAGAACACAGGCGCAGTCGATGGCTCGTGGTTTCTTAGTCTGCGAAACAGGGCACTGTACATCACCGACACCCGGGTGCGCACCTAAGTCGTTGCGTGATGTGGATTTTTTTCGAGGATTGTGCCGAGAGATTTTTTGCAGCTTCTCTGAGCTACCAGCTTTCACCAAGACACCGCTGTTGGAGGTGTTCAGATGGCAGATTCCCGCTGCCCAAGAATGGTACAACCACCATTGGTCGGAAGACTTCTTGTTCCATCGTGCCTCTGGTTGCGATTTCAGAGTCGGAGGAGTTCGTGGGCGTGATTTTGTGCCATTTCTTAGGCCTTTCTCAGTATAAAGTGGATAGGGGCGCCGAATCACATGTGAGCGGGCACATCTTGAGCTCTTGATGGTTGCAGGATTTGTGCTATTTTGTGTGCTCAGGTTTGCCAAGATGAGACGGTGCCCTGGCAGCCGCAAGCTTGTCAGTGAGGCCAGTGAGCTACCTGTCAGCCACTGGCATCTCAAGAACACCCCAAGACACTAAGTTTACTAAGGTGAGTGGGATGCACTGCACCATCGTCAGCGATTTTCAGAGGGTCACGGCAACAGTTGAGCTGGTGGACGCTAGCACGAACGGCACTTTCCTGGATGATGTGAGGCTGACGAAGGCACGGTACATTGCAATATCGTAGCATCTAACCATATTGGGCCGTCCCATGTCACAACCTCCTCTGCAAGCTTCAGTGTTGAAGTCTGTAGTTTCTGCACTGCCCCTGCGCCTTTGGAATTTGACAGGGTGTCATGGTTCCACTAGCAGCTGGTGCCGTGATACGCGTGGGGGCCAGGCCACCGTTTCTGCTTGCCTAATATCATTATTGCAAGGTGAATCTAATTGGCGCTTGGTGGCAAGGGCCTGTGCTCTGCATGCATAGAGTGCAAGCGCTCTCGCAGGATCCGATTCCAGTTGCAGCTGGAGCTGCCGAGCGAGCTAAAGAGCGAGCTGCCGAGCGAGCTGCCGAGCAAGCTGCTGGTTTGCAGATGTTGCACAAAAGGCTTTGAGCACCTGCGCTTTTGAAGTTTGGAGTGGTTGCAGTTGATGGGCCAGGTCGCCTGTGGAGCCTCCAGAATCTTGGCTGGTTGTTTTTTTTCGGGTTAGGCTCTTTCGCCCCGGGCCTTTCCCTCTTACCTGCCTACCCCTTTCGTGGCTCTGTTCAAAGGATCAGAATGACACAGTCTGACGTGCTATACGTACTAAAGCATCCCAAAACACCCCGGGCGGCAGATGCTTCGACGGCTCAACCCTTTACGGCCGACCGAACTTGCGGACCTGACTTCCGAGCAGGAGGCTGGGACGTTGGGACAGGTGTTGCGATGCTGGACCGCTTTTTGTGCTTCCGATCGCGACTCGTTTCGCCAGAGGCCGAGGCGATGGCGGAGGAGGCGGTGGCGGAGGAGGTGGTGGAGGTGAAAGAGGTGGCGGAGCCGGTGGGCAACGCCGGTGGAGAGGCGCAAAGCCGGCAAAGCCTGCAAAGCACCTCAGCGCTGCATTTATTACATGACCTGTTTTGTCAAGAGAAGAGGTCTTTGTGTGCCAACGTGCCAGAGTCTGTTGGCAACTTGACTGGAAGGCAAGCTCGAGACCGACAGGTGGGTTCCAAAGTTGATTCATGGAGCAAAGACCTTTCAGTGCTTCTTTTTCCGCAAGACCTCCAGGGCTTGTGTCACGCGCCTTGCAAGGTCACAAGGAGCCAGGGGAGCAACGGAAGCAAAGGGAGCAGAGGAAGCAAAGGGAGCAGAGGGCGGGGAAAGCGAGAATGGAGCCGGAGCCTCGATGGGCCGTGCGGAGCCGACCTTCGTAGCTCTCGTATCGTAGTTCTCGACTCGTAGCCCGCCGACTTTTTTCGAGTGCTTGCCCTGCTCTTGAGGCGGCGCAGCGCCGGAAGGGGACGCCCCCTCCGCTGCTGGTTCTTCCTGGGCACGTGCCGCCGCTGAAGCGCCCACGGCCACAGAGGAACGGAGGGGAGAGCTCTCAGAGGAATCGGGGGGGGAATTCCGAAAGTTCACAGGGACCGGTGTTGCGATACGCAACATGGCCATTGCCCGACTTGCTTGCCCGTTCCATCAGCTGTTAAATTGCCCTTGCTGATTTTGTCCTGCGTATTGTTGTCTTGCTTCTGTGTAATTACTGTCCGCCCCCTTCACGCCTTCACTGGCCCGTGAGGATCGGAGATTGAGTTGACATCTCTCCGCGTTGGATTCCAGTCACGGCAATCTTATGGTCTCCCAGGACATGCAGGACTGAAGGACTCGATGAGCTGTCTGCATATGCGCAGCTCGGTTGCCAAAGAGCTATTGTAGTGTATGATTTCCTTCTGTGGTGCGACGGCAACACCAACGTGTTGCAGCGCAGGACGCCGCACGACAAAGCAGTGTTTGCTGCGAGAGGCCAGCAAATCCATCGTCTGATGGAATTATATAGGAGCCGCTTGTGGCCATTCTCGTGCCATCGGTATTGGCTTCATAAGCAGAAGTCCGCTGGGTAATGATTACGAAGAATGACTTGCAGTGCGCTGTAAGGGATCTCGACAGTGATCTTGATTAGATGAAGTTGCAGCCGGGTTTTCTCTCTGTGTAGGCGGAGTTTCCTGCGAGGCGACTGGCGCAGCATCACTCTACCTGGACCATTTCGCAGCCATGAGCGCTACAGCTGCGGAACGGCATTCGACGATTTCGGCGGCCTGAAGTGCACGAGTCACCGGAGCGTTTTCAGAGTCTCTCAGTCTCGGAACACTTGGTCTCCCCGTACAACCTTTCCGCATGCAGAGATGATGGTACAACTGTGACCAGCTGCAAATGGTTGACGATCGAGTCCCGTTTGTGTCCTGCTTGGCCCAGCAACTATTTCGCTGGAGCATCAGAGTTGCAGAAGTGGAGAACAAGCACAGAGGATGTCCTGGATGCAGCTCGGGCCATCTGTGAGGTCATGTACCTGTTCACCTTGACTTGCCAAAAAGGCTGAGGTATTCACTGTACACACACACACACACACGCCCATGTGGGAGGAGCCTTAGGCAGTGGAACTGCCAAATCAGTGTTTGGCTGTGTTTGTATGTTGGTTTGATTTGCGCATTTTGTGTTGTGTGCGTGTGCGTGTGCTCTCTCTCTCTCTCTCCTCTCTGCATGTCTTTATCAGCCTGATTTGTATGGCTTCTCCGAATGAGCTTTGCTGTGCACTTCACGTGGCTTCTCGAGTCTGTTCCATCCAAGGCATCTGCGCAACGATCGCAGCTTCTTGCAACTGCGAGTGTGATTCCCTGCGAATTGCCAAAAGAGTTGCCCTGGGCTCTGAATTACTGTGTCGTTCCGATCTGGCAGCTTTTTGGGTGTCACCACGTCTAGTCGCCAGCGCAAGTCTCCGTCTTTTCTGACAGAGCTTCAAGAAAGCTTCGCGCATCAGACAATGATGTGGCTATGGCTGCTGCCGATGCCACCGACGACCAGGAATTCTCCTGGGCAGATGTCGGCGCAGAGCTCAGTGCTCGAAGTTGCTCACATTCATCTCTCACACCACTACGCGGTCCCTTCCCTATGCAAGTCAAGCAAGTTTTTCAGGTGTCGTCACCATTCGAGATCGCTCTGCTGAGGCGGAGTTGAACTTCCCCGAAAATTCCTTGATACTTAATTGATGCATTGCCCAGCGCAAAGGGCCAAACAAGCATGGTACGTTATACATTTCCAGCCTTGCATCTTGCGGAGAGCCACCGGCTCGACAACAAGTGAAACGTCAGTTGGCGGGGGAGAAGCTAGTACATACTTGTGATACATACTTGTAATTGCATGTGCATGCTGCCATGGTGTACAAGCTGAAGTCTCAGACCAGGTGAGTGCCAACACAGAGGACTGCAGCAGCTACGTAACTGCTTGACGTACTGCAAGCTTTAGCGCAGAGGCTGTCCGATTGGTCAGCTGTCCCAACATGCGCTTGTCAGGCAGTTCCTTCTCTATGCCACTAGTATTTTGAGACGTGTATTGTCGCCGATGAGTGTTTGAAAGTTTGTGTGCGCAGAGGAGCTCTCTGAGTGCTCGACCTCGGAAAGCGACGTCGAGCAGGCCAATGGAAGCGTTGACCGAGACTCTGACTCCGAGTACCATTTCTCATTGTAGCATCCAAACTTGTGTGATTTCTTCTGCAGGAGTTCATCGACCTGCAAAAGGAAGGACATGAGCCGACCGTGACTGGTCTGAATGATGTTCAAAGCAAAGACGCTTCTTACTCTCACGCTTTCTGCGTAGATTCTATCTCGACTGAAAGAGGTCAGCGATGGTCTTCAGTTATCTGATCTCTTCCCTTCCGAAAGCCTCCGCTATGCTGTTGAGGCCAGGCTTTGATGCAGACTAAGCTGGCTTGTTGTTTACGGATTCTTGCTCAGGCTGATGAGATAGCCCTGCATCTTGCCTGCATGTTGCTCCTCTTCCGAGATACTCTGAGCTTTGCACTTTGTGGTAGCCTGGTGTCTGGAGCAGGATGACACGACGGAAACTTTGAACCTTCTTTATTGTGTCCCTCGACTGAACAGTTGAGCAGGATGTCACGCACAGTCACGCACAGTCACGCACGGGCGCACGCGCGGCACGCACGGAAGCGCGCACGCGCGCCCGCCCGCAAGCCCGCACGCCCGCACGCCCGCCCGCGCGCCCGCACGCACGCTTGTGTAGCACACACGCTTGTTTAGCACGCACGCTTGTTTAGCACGCACGCTTAGCACGCACGCACGCTTAGCACGCACGCACGCTTATAGCACGCACGCTTATAGCACGCACGCTTATAGCACGCACGCTTATAGCACGCACGCTTACAGCACGCACGCTTATAGCACGCACGCTTATTCGCACGCACGCTTATTAGCACGCACGCTTAGCGGAGCAGTCACGCATAGTCACGCATAGTCACGCACAGTCACGCACAGTCACGCACAGTCACGCACAGTCACACACAGTCACGCGCAGTCATGCAGGCACGCACGCCCCACGCACGCACGCACGCACAGACCCACAAAAAAAAAAAGAAAATTTTTCCTACGGGCCCAGGCATCGTCGGCCAAGGAGGTGCTTCGCTCGAATGCAGAGCTGCGCCCAAAACAACATCCTGCAATCAGCCTCCCACAAAGAGGCCGCCAAGAGCCTGCTCCCAGACAGGGAAGCATTCAAAAAACGAGGGAATCCTTGGCTTCCTCTACACTACAATCGCTACACTGTACACAACACAGACACTACAAAAGGTCTACGCTGCTGAAAGCAAGCCGAGATTCATCCACGCTGCACCCAGGCCGAGCGTTGAGGAGGCCGCCCTGCTTATGTTGCTTCGCTTTGTGCCATTTGTGCTTACAAGCATAATTGATTCTGGAAGCCGGTACTCGTAGCAGATTGTAGCAGGCCAGAGCGCAAATCGACAAGCTCAAAGCAAGGCAAAGACAGGGCGAGATGCCTGAAGTGGGCAACGCGTACCCCACGTGAATGTGTAGTTCAGGACACTTGTGTGGGGTGCTCGGTGCATCAGGCGACAGCACATACTTGAGATTGCGCAGCGCTATTCGGGTCTCCTGGCAGAAGCAGGACAGGTCAGTTGAGTTCGATTCAATGTTCTTTGGTTTGCAGATGATAGCTTGAGCGTGTTCGTGAAGTGTGGAGTGCCTGAGGTGCGCAGCGTGTACAAGCTCGAAGCCGGACGAAGGTGCTCAACGAGGCAAGGGTGGGAGCGGTGCTGCCCAGATCTGCCCAGTACCATCCCAGTACCATCCCAGTACCCCCTCCCCTCGACATGTTGGCCTGGTTCTGATGCGGTTGTCTGGGGCAATTCTTGCAGGTACCTCCTCATAAGGAGCTTCCGGAAGCGCAGTCTGCTCTCAAAGGCCGCCTCGCGCAGCGCGTTTGGTCACGTCATGGTGGAAGTGGTAGCTGGTGATGCAGGCTTTGCTCCAGATATGACTTTTGCAGTTGTCAGGCCCACGAAGTTCCGAGCTCGAGAGTCCTCGGCAGTGGCCTGCGCCTGGTTGCAGCGGCGTGTCGCTGGACCTCCTCCGGCAGACAGGCCTCCTTTTCTTCATCGGCCATGCAAATCTCAAGTTGAAAAGGTCGGCATGTGCTGCATTTGTCCATGCACCTGGACCATTGTATCAACGCTCCAGTTCCCGAGCTGCAGGCATCGATGTGGACGGAGCGAAGCTGCAGGCTGTGTGAACTTTTTGGGGAAGAACGGTAGTAGGAGCTGCATGTTTCTCCTCGTCGCGTTCACAGCTATGTGTAAATTTTCAGCACGACACGCAGAGGCGAAGACGTGAAACCGTGCACGAGTCTAAAGGGCTCAGAGGCTCCGATGTTCCCTATCAAAGCTGCATAGTTTTTCGCAGCAATTCGAACGCACGCCAGGCAGTCCAGCCAAACATAGCCAAACAACCCTCTCGTCCACAACTGGGCACCCAGAAGTGTGAACTCTTTGCACTTGCGAGAAACATTTTGGATGATGCTAGTACTGAAATGCTCTCTGGCACTGCTGCAGCCCACACGCGACACCCTTGGTATACATTGGATCCGCACATGTGGGACCGTTCAATGCGTTGATGGGAGGCAGGACTTGCGAGTGAGGCAGCGAAGCGTGAGGACCGGAAACAGAGGGTAAGCTCCCTGCAGCGACGACCCGCAGTCTGGGCTTGAGATTCCACTTTATTGGCGCAGAAGCTTTGACAAATCCAGGCAAGACTCCTTATGGAGAGAGGCTGAATAGGTAGGCAAGGCATCCTAGTCCTAGGCATGCAGAGCTTTCAGGAACTATCAAACGTGTGCGATTCGCCTATGTTCTGTTGCGGTAGGAGCTTTGGATGAGCTTCCTCTGTGGTCCGGCACCCTGCTGCATTGCCATTGCAAGACAAATTAGAGTGTGCGTGCCTCTGCCCCCAGCATGGGAACTAAGGGTGTCTTGTCACAGTTCGGTTCGGGCACGATCGGAACAATCCAACAACCACAGAAATCGCCCGAGAAGCCACGCACCACAACAATCCCAGACGCACCAGCAACCTCAACAATCATTGCATTCCAGACAGGCCAAGGCACACACACACACACACGAAGCAAAACAATTGCCTTTTTGATACTAGGTCCACATGATCAAAGCAATCGTAGGACTTTCTGTTCCAGATAAGCCCAGACGCACCGTCAGATTGTTGTGGCTTGATCCAAGCACTACTGTTGCCTCAGCCCTTGGTGACGCTGTTCGGCTGTCGTGACTTCGACGACACATCTTCTGACTTGTCGGGCCCGTTCGAATATTTGAAAGCGGGAAAGCGGTAGTTGCTCGTCGGGTAGTTGGGAGAGGTTCAAAAAGTGGTTCAAGGCAGGGCGACTGTATGATGTTCACTGTTCGCTCACATATGTTAGATTTTTTGGATTTAATTGATTTATGGACCCTCTGATTTCCAAGGTGATGATAAACCTGTCGGTGGTGATGCTTTGCCATCCCCTGACGAGTTTCTCCATCTGCGTGGGGGCTACAGGTGATGGATAACCGCAGTCAGGACGCCCGATCTAGCATCGCTAGTGCACATGGCACGCAGCAACCTCGCTGCAATGCCAGTGCTAGTAGTAGCGCTCAATGTTCACTAGACCGTGAAGAGGAGCGCTTTGCAAATTGTACAAAGTTTCAGACTGGGCTACAGATGCTGTGTGGCTGTATGGTCCATCCCAGAAGGGCTTTGCTTTAGTTTAGGCTTTGTGCCCCAGGTCTTGTGGAAAAGCGCCAGAGTTCTTTTCTGCACTCAAACTCGCATTAGCATCATGCTCCAGCAGATTTGTCCTCAAAGAAAGTCGTTAAGCCCAGCGGTCTCCTGCCTTGAAGAAGGCAGTCGCTTCTGTGTTCCAGCAGCTGCTGTTCCGTCCTACGTTTGGCTGTGTTCTTCGATGTGCTGTGCAGGCATTATTCAAGATGGCGCAGCTCAGCCTCTGCATCCTCATGTCACTGGGTCATGCATGAACTATGGTCGTCTCTGAATTCTGAAGCCCGTGTCGGGGCCTGTGTTTTTTCGCCTTCGGAAAGTCTTCTTGGTGGGCGCGTGCAAGGCTGAGCTCCGCGTACATAGCAGCCGGTTCCAGAGGAGACGAGGTCCTAGTCAGCGAGCCTGTGATGACGCCAGGCATGTAAGATGACTGCCCACATGACTGCCCACATCTGCCCACCTCTGCCCATGCTGACAGCGCGAAACTGTAGATGAGCCTCCAAGATTGTTTCAAGGAAAGCCGCCCCTGGCGTGTCAGAGGCCATCACCGTCGCTTGTCCAGCAGAGATAAGCCCTGCAACAAAGATGCGTCGCTTGAGCCCCAAGAACCGACAGACAGCTGCACTGAGGCTGCCCAGGACTGGCTCTTTCTCACAGGCCCATCTCCTGTGGTTGCTGCTACGGCAAGCCGTGCCTGGTTACGTGCCCTGGAACCCTTTGGTACGATGGCGACCGTTGCGGAGACTTGCGGAGTGGTGGGACGTAGGTACTTTGATAATCTTTGGCCTGGCCACTGTTGCCATGATCTTGCAGATCCGCTCGGCGCTGGCAGCCGGCTCAGTCGATGCTCTTAGAATCTTAGGATTGGAAACACTACTCGGGGACACCAGCTTGGATTGAGTTCACCTTAGCAGGACTGTTTCCTGGACAGGCCATTCTGAAGCGGGGCCTGAACCAACTCTCGAAGCTTGACGAACAGGCGGCATTGGCACACATTGGCTACACGTGCAAGAAGACGTATTCTGTAGCCTTCTGTGCAGCTGTTGCTGTTCCGCACGAACTGCTTTTGATTGAACAGGTTGCCCCGGCTGCTTGGATGGCAATTCTGTTGCCATTTCTGCCATTTCTGCCATTTCTGCCCCATTTCTGCCATTTCTGCCATTTCTGCCCCATTTCTGCCGTTTTGAAAGATGGCGTCCACGGCCAGACCGCCTAGGAACCCATGAGCCCTGCAGCCTTTCATGCGGCGGGGGAGGAGGAGAGCTACCTGCTGCTACATGGTTCTGCAGCTGTGAGAGGAATCTGAGAAGGGTGAGAAGTAGAGTGTTGGGGTCTGAAAGAGAGTGAAGCGGGGAGGCGGCTCTGCTGCAGCGCCAGCGCCTGGCCGAGCACCGGCGCAGGTGCCTACAGCGAGCGGGCGAGGCACCGGAATCCCTTCAGGAAAAGCCCCCCCCCCCCCGGCCCCCCCCTTGGCCCAACCTGCGCTTTTCGGATCTCAGGTACTTCCGGGTTTACACAAGCGACAGCGCACTTGTTCACGCCTTCCTGTGTTTTGTGCGTTGCTGTGGCCATTTGTGTGGTGTTTCTGATTGTGTTTGGATTGACACAGTACGAGGCGTGCAGACTGGATGACTGGCATCAAGAAAATCACACCTGCCGCCGAAGCATTGCAAGGATTCATGCCTTGAGGTGCCTGTATGCCTCATGCAGGGACAGGAGGACATCTGGGCGACAGCCTCATCAATGTTAATGCAAAGAGAGAAGATGAGACGTATGAGGCTTTTTGCCAGGTGGCACTCGGGAAGCTCCCAAGAGGGAGCGTGAAACTTAGTTCGACCTGGGACAACATTCAGCAACATTCAGCAACATTTCGCAACATTCAGCAACGTTTCGCAACATTCAGCAACATTCACCACCATTCACCACCATTCAGCAACATTCAATTCAAAGCACAGCGGGGTTCAAACAAGAGCAGAATGTCTTGACTGCATGCTTGCTTGCTGGCTTGCTTGCTTCTTCCTGGCCAGTCCTCTGTGCGCCGCGCCCGCAGCGTGCCGCTGCCGGCGAAGGCAGCATCGCGCCCACGTGCCCGAAGTGCAGACAGGCCATTCCTGCTCCCGTGAGTTTGTGGACCTGTGCAGACTCGCGGTATGCTCTGGACTAGTCCTCTACGAGTGATCTGACGGATGTTTACAGGTAAGAGGTGGCTGCAGGCCACTTTGAGTCGACCCTATCTCCGTCGACGAAAGCAGCTGATGTCGCACTGGCGAAATGTCTCGGCTTCATGCTTTTTTTTACAGCAGCAATTCATTGGATTAATGGTAGGGGAACATTTCGTCATCTGCAAATCACGTCTCACCTTGAAGTCCAGCAGGGCAGTTTCCAAAATCGTGACCTGCCTTCCGATCTCGCTGCTGTCCCCAACATGATGTTGCTGTGGGGTCGTTTGCTGCTGTTCCTTGCGATGTCAAACTGGCTTGTCAGCACTCCTAACTATCATTTTCTTGCAGGCCAAGGTCATCTCCTTCCCTGGCACACAAAAGTCAGCCTTCGCGACGGAGGCGGGGTTTGCCGCCTGTGATTCTCTGTCATCGTGGTACCAGACCTTTGTTGGTGACGCGCGGTAGTTTCTGGGGCTTGAGCCCAGCATATGCATTGAAGACGAGATGATAGGTACATGCAGCCCGATGCTTCAAGGTAGCAAGGAGTTTGGACAGCATTACTTCCACCAAAGCACGCATTGCAACTCACGCAGATGCCTTGGTGTGTGTTGACAATGGGGCCACGTGCAGTCTGCTCTTGGAGAGCACGAGACAAGCAATTCAATACCTGTGCCTTACCTAGCCAGAGACATGTTTCCGACCTGCACACGCAGCCTTTTCGTGCCGCCGGCAGTTGGGCTGACCTCGCATCCTTGGCCGTCACCTGCCAGGTCCGCAACAAGAGTCATGGCACGATTCAGGTTTGAGGTACGAAACACTGAATACTCGTCTCATGAAGCAGAGGTACTTTCAAAGCATGCCAGTCAGTATAAGACAGCTAGGTGACGTGAGCTGCAGATGTAGGCTCGTTTTGGGTTTGGGGAAATAGTTTGTTCGAACTGGGGTTGGGACAGTTGCGTAACTTGGGGATTTTGCGAATGCTGCAGGATGCATGCCGATGTATGCGCTGCGCTGAGGCAAGGCAGGGCATCCTGGGGGATCTTGGAGATCTTGGAGCTGGGAGGCTGGTTGGGCCCTCGCCGTCCCGTGCTCTCTCGCAGGCCTGGCCCGGGAAAGACGTGCAAGGCGAGGGGGACAGAGGGAACGCGGGCGACAAGGGGGACGACAAGGGGGACGAGTGGGACTGGGCTCCGTTCCCTTGGCTGAATTGTTGGGCCCAGACCTGGCAACGGACTGGCCAGAGCTGCAAGAGCTGCAAGACCAGGAGAATCTTAGCGTTGTGGCCGCAGACTTGCTGGACCTAGATCGGTGCTTGCAGCTGGTGTCGCAAGTCTTCGAGGTGGCCTCCGACCCCCAGGAGCAGGAAAGTGTGAAGAAGGGCATCGCTGGCAGACTTGGAGCTCGGCGTAGCCTTGTGGGCCGAGACGCAGCCTCGCCCCGACCACTGCTGGCACGGCCTGCGCCGCATGGGTCCACAGAGCGCCCGGACCTGGGGCTGATTCTCTGCCTGGAGCGCTCGAAAGACGAGGGCTCCCGCTCTCCCCTCGTGGCGCTGGTGGACCTCTCCCTGTGGCCCGACGATGGACGCATCCGTGCGCCAGGTGCCAAAACCAAGCCTGGGGTGGCCAGCCAACCCTACGTGCTCAACTTGTGCGTGGACCCAGCCTGGAGGCGCAGGGGCCTTGCACGGAGGCTGATGACAATCAGCGAGAGGTTCTTACGCGACATCTGGGGCGACACGCAGGTGTGTCTGCATGTGGAGGATGATCAAGTCGCTGCCAATGAGCTCTATGAGAGATTGGACTACGTACCAGTGAAGTACACGTTTCTAGCCAGCCATTGTACCACTTTTTTGCTGAGTCTTTTGCTGCCGCAAGGGTGCCCTCTTTCTGCAAAGCACAAACGCGTTGCTACAATGCGTAGGAGTAGCCCGTCGCAACCGTGGTAAAACTGCTTTCCATATAGACGCTTGTCCCTACTTTTCGTGAGTCGTATTCTCTCTTGAGGTTTAAACCTTAAAAGTGCTCTATCTCTTTTTCGCCTTGCTTTGGTTGCATCTGTAGAGACGACCAAGGTACGACAAGGAGTTCCCGTACACCAAGGCAAGCCCTGTCGACAAAACGCCCAAATGGAGAGAATGCACGGGCAATGCGAATATGCGATACGAACACCTGAGAGAGGAAAGAAGCACTCTTGGAGTCAGGACTTGAAAATCTTTGAAGGTTTTTGTGTATTTTGTTCCTTTTAAGAGAGAAATTTTCAATGCGCTTGTGCAACGTGCTTTACTCTCACCTGCCCTGAAGGCAGAAGCAAAAGTCCTGCGAAAAGCAACTTGGTTGCTTTTCAGTTCTTCGCAGCCTTTAGCATTCCTCACTGTGATAGTAGGCAGGTTAACCTGAGTGAAGTCTGTGTGGGTACAGCACGCACCGAATGCAACATCGGCCACTCTCTCGCTGTCCAAGTTGAGGTCACCTGGCGGCGGAAGTTGTTGCCTGCACCCTCTCAAAACTCACCTGCGCGAACAGGCTGGTCTTTGTCATGTTAGCTTCCTGCCAGTGTCTGACTTTGGAACGGTGCTTGCGCTGTATGAGCACTGCCAGGTGCGGCATTGCCAGAAGGGGAGCCGGCTCTCCCAGCTGCGAGTGCACTCGATCCTTTCGACGACTTCATCGATCCAGATGAAGACTTTGACGACGAGGACGAGGCCCACCAGAGCACTGATCAAACAGTTGCTAACGTGTCGAGCCTCATGGCTTGCACCTGTTGGGAGGATGACGATGAGGAAGAGGAGGAGGAGGAGCGGACTTTGCGATGACTTGTGCAGTCTTTGTAGACATCGAATACTTTTTCTTAGCCCGCCAGCGCTCGTCGCATGAAGAGTTTGGTACATGCCAGGATTCTGAAGGCGACGATGATGCTTGGCTGACATGCTGGACTCTGGGGCGCTGTGGGTGGCGTTCAGGTGTTGGCAGTAGTGTGGAGTCTGGACGTATGTCAACGCAAGTTTGAGCAAAGTTCCGGTTTCAAAATCAGCGCTTTTGGTCATTGGGGCTCGCGGAATGCGAAGCTGCGCAACGGAGAGTTCGCCTCGCGTCGTAAGGACGAAGACTTTGACTGGGTCGCTGGGCTGATGAAGTGATCAGCGAAAAAGAGTTGCTTTTTTCGCCTCATTCGACAAAACCCTCTTCGAGAGAACTTCGAGCTCTTTGTTGGAGAACCGCTTCGTTGGAGCCCGGGAGCGACCGCTTGGAGCCAGCTTGGGTCTGTGAAGCTGCCAGAGGATGAAATGCATTCAAAGTGCGCTGGCACGTGCGCTGGCACGTGCGCTGACATGTGCGCTGACATGCGCGCTGCGGCGCTGACATCGCATTGACATATGCATTGACATGGATTGAAATAAAGAAATACATGCTTGATGACAGCTTGAACGTGCGCTGAAAAGGCCGAGAGTGCAGGCGAATCGGGCATCTAAACCCTCAGAACCATTTGCGCAACAATGCTGCCACCAGTAAAGGTCTGAGAAGAGCATCGTAAGCTGATGCATTCCTGCCCTTGGTTCTCACGACTTGACTCGCAAGCCTGTGATCGCTTGTAGCCTGCTTAGAGCTGCAGGTATCTGGCCCTTCCAAGTTCCTCAAAAAAATTGAGGCGGGCCAGTTCTATCGACGTGCGACATGAAAGTGATGCAGCTGTGGCTAGGAAGGGCTGTGAAAATCAGGACCTGGACTGCAAGTGCCTTGTCGTTGTAGCGCCAGAGCTGGTGAGGGTCTCAGTATCAATTGGGCCTCCGATGCGGAGATTTTTTGTCATGAAGGATGGCGGCCTGGCAACTGCTTTGATGACATGGCAATATGTGGCAAGATAAATGATACGGGAGGAGCAGCTTCGCACCATTGCAGATTTGAGCAAAGACGTGGAGGATCAGTTGCATCCCGAGCTGTGTTTTGTGCAGCGTCCCCCTTTGTTCGATCAGAGTATCATAGACCTTGACATCTCCATGGATAGCGCCGTCAATGAACTCCAATGCTCCTGGCGTTGGATTTCGTGTGGCTTCTGAGGATGGGAATAATCCTCCTCAATGCTCGAATTCATGGCCTCCCTGGCCTGCGCATCAGAGCTGCCTCTCTGTTGGCCCCCGTGTTGAGCTTTGTGTTCAACATTTTTGCAGCCACCTGCCAGGCAACAAGAGCCGCAAGGCACGCAAGCTGCCGCCCAGGTGTCGAGCCTTATGACGGACTGCCACAAGTAAACCCTAAACATCCCACACGTTTTGCGCTGAACAATGAATCTGCTTGCCGAATCAAAGGTTGCAGGAGTATCTGCTGAAGGAGTTCGAGCCGTCGTATCACGTGCGCTTTCTGGAGAGCAAGCTGCAACCTCAGACGCTATACCTGGGGGGATTCCTGCAAGGATGAACTTGTGAAAGCTCATCAAGCTTTCGTGACATCGTTGGGCATCTGTGTAGAATGGCTCCTCGGCAAGGAAGTGGCCGGCCAACAGCATGATATTCAGACAGATATGTCCGGACGGGCAGGCGTGGCTCACCTATGCAGAGTTGAGGAATCTTGTGTGTGTTATTGTTTCAGAGATGAATCGAAGCTAGCCGAGAATAGTAGAGGCATGCAACAAGTGCTTATCGCAGGGGTTGGGTTTCACAAAGTCACTGCCGGCAATGGCCACGAGAACAATTCCTTAAGCAGTGCGGCAACACTACGGGGTTCCAACGTTCAGAGAAAGAGGGGCCAGATCGGTGAATACACCGGCCGTGAGCGACTGGGACCATGGGCTTTCTCAAGGCCTGCTCATACTTGCTGGTAGCAAAGTCGTGCTCTCGCCTTGGCACGGGGGCTTCCGAAAACCCGTTTCATTGGCAGGCGCAGAACTTTCGGCTCCTCCGAACATGGATTTTCGTTTGTTGCAGCAAGCATTTGGGGATTCGCAATGCGGAGGTGATTCAGAAATTCAGAGGTCATTGCTGCTCACGAAATGTGAGACTGTCGTCGTTTTTGGGAATCTGGGCTCGCGAAATGCGAAACTGTCATCGCTTTTGGCCGGGGTATTCCCCGTGGTGTAGCGCAAACTTGCTGAGTTGTTCCCACGTGTCAAGGCTTAGTAAGCCGACACTTGACTCTGGAAGCAACAACAGCATCAACAACAACAAAAGAGTTGGTACAAGTTTCAGCAGCCACAGAAGTTTGAGAAAAGCGAGGGTGGGTTCTGAGAGAGCCAGTGCAGACGCGTTCTTTTTGGGAGACGGGGATCTGATGAGAACGGGTGCTTGCCATTGCAACAATGCTTCGAACCTTGTGCAGAGAATCGAAGGGCATCGCAGGGCATCGCAGGGTCCAACTGCTACTTGTGATTACTGGTGTTATCCCAGAGTGTTGGAGTGATGCGCTGACACGCAGCCGAAGCAGCAACAAAAGAAAGGAAGAGGAAAAACACAAGTCCGCAAAGTGTTATTTCCCAATGGATCCAATGGGTTCGCGCCTCTCTGAGATTCATGGATTGAGAGCTTGGCCACGAGGGTGAGGGTTTTGAAGCAGTCTTTTTCGAGTACACTTGCCAGCCTTCCTTGCAGCTGGTTTCCTTTTCAGGGACCTTGGATCGTGGCAGTTCAGCGAGAGCTCGTGGGTGGAGCTGTGGTGACCAACGAGGCAGTCAGCAACCATATGTGTTCAGTTCAGCCTTGTTCACAGTCAAAGTATGCTCATAGTTCCATGGGAGATGTAGATCACGCTGCCGACGGCCTGTCGATTTGCTTGGATGTGGCTAGGTACTGCGGACTGACTACGAGTGCAGTCCTCGGGTTGTTGGGTGAAGCTCTTGGTAGCCTGCTGTCTAGTAGGACGAAAATCAATTGGCCGTCCACAGCACGAACCTCGACCCACGGATCCAAGTGGGATCGACCTCTAGATACATCTCGACCGCCTGCTTCAAGGGCTCAAGGTCTCCTGGATGATGCACCGCAGGGGGGTTAGTGGAAGATGGGAAGAAGCGAGAGAGCCGGGGCGGGCCCATGCAGCCTCATGCAGCAGATTGCAACAGGCCACATGGAGGCACGACGAGGTGCGGCCAGAGGTCAAGCAAAGGCGATCGTGCGACCAAAGGTCAATGGAGGCGCTCGGGATCGCTCAGGGTACAACGCAGCTTGCACCAGTCAGTCGGCAGAGACTGACCTCACGTGACCTCCTGCAGCGCGTGAACAACAAGACGTCTGAGCTGGAAGGAGTGACCACAGCAGAGCACAGCAGAGCATGGGCCCTCACCTTGCCGCAACCTGTGCTGCTGAAGAAGTATGTCGCGTATGTCCTATGTACTGATGTGTGGGTGGTATCATGTCACTTGGTGCTCTAAGGCTCATCAGGTAGCCCAAACTCGAAAAACCCACCACCCCATCCCACTACATCGAACGTGAGCCTTTCAGTTGAGTGAAGCCGTGCTCACGCCAAAGGCCAACTGCCCGGGAGATCAGCGAAGCATTCGATCGCCACCTAACTCAGCTTTGTTTTTCTTACTTGTTTTTCGCGCAGAGTGCTGCTCGTTGACAGCTCATGTAGCTGTGTGAGAGCGAAACCAGGTTATGAGACGAGTGACAAAGACCCGCCACCCATGCCGGTATTGGAGGGATGAACATGTGTGCTTGGGATGTCTGCCAGAGACTTCATCATGGCGCTCAGTTGTCTCATGCATCTGCGACTGTCAAATTCTCCGTCGAGCCGTTAGGTCCATGATGAGAAACTAGCGGCATTGACACAAAAATTTTGGATTCCTTAGAGAAGATCGGTTTGCAACACTTGGATCTGCCACGAGCTTTCCTTTTCTGACGTAGCCATGGATCGCAAACGGAACCTGGACCAGTACCTCCCGTCAGCTGGTAGTAGCTGCAGCTCGACGGTGGGGATCTCAGCATCGTGCCGCAATGCACGTGATCTACTGGGTCTACTGATCACTTGGTACATCCTACAGGCTCTGGCCGTTTAGGGTCGAGAGCTGAAGTCGCAAAGATTTGGGTCAGAAATGAGTGTGCTCTACCCTCAAAATGACTGCTTGGCCATGCCAGCTGAGCCGCGTGAAAGGAAATTTGAAATTGTTCTGTGGCGCCTACGATGTGGTTCTGGTTTGAGGTTTCTCTCCTTCGGCTCTCCAGCTCAGACGGAGCCGATCTGGGATTGTGTTTCTCAGGTTCAATGGGCTTGAGTGGCAAAAACGTATGACATGAAGCTCGCCAACGTTTTGGATCTCGAACAGCTTGACGCACTTCCATGTGATTTCAACAAGTTGTGGGGATGCCAGGCAAGATGAGGCATTGCTCAGCATTCAAATGTACTCAAGAATAGGGGCACCGTTTACATAGGATGAGACGTACTTGTTCGGGGAGATGTGATTTTTTTCACAGAAGTCCACATGAGTGTTGGGGTCTTGAAGGTTGGATTTTTAGGGAAAGGTTCTAGTTGACCGTGCCCGAACCGGGCGTGCCTGTTTGGGAATCTTGTGGACACCGAGGCTCTTGCTGGCTACATCCTATGGGCAATAGCTGGGCTCTGCATCCTGTTGACAGGCAGCCGGCGCCACAGCACAGCATTCAAACCATGTCAAGACTGTCAAGGTGAACCGGCTCATTTTCAGTTTTTGAACGATCTGATGCATGCTCCAGCTCTCCGTCCTCTCCATCTCGTGCACTGAGGTAGCGTGATGGCCGTCCAAGATTGCAAGCAAGCATGTGGTGTAAGCCTCAGACACCTCAAACTAGCGGCGTGGCCTTCACGCCAATACCAAGCAGTGCCAAGCGGTGCCAATACCAGGTCATCCGACCACTGTTACATTCAGAGCATGCTGATGGTAAAATACCATGCTCGATGTGAGGAAGTGTCAAAGCGCCCACGAACACAGCACTTTGAGTTTTTCACGGGCTACCGATTGCAACCGTGCTACCTGTTATCGGAAAGGTGGCGGCTGCATCGAAATTGGGGGCCGCCATGTAGAATGTGGTGGCCATGGCGAGGCGTGTGTAGTCCAACCCTGTGGGCTAGCTGTGATCACTCCGCTTCACCCCCCTGGCTTAGTTGCAGAAGTTCAGAGTTCTTTGTTTTGGTACATGGGACATGTTACCTTGCAGCGGCAATGTAGCATCATAATCACATAAACCAAATTTCATGTCCTGCTCCTGCTCCTGCTCCTGCTCCTGCTCCTGCTCCTGCTCCTGCTCCTGCTCCTGCTCCTGCTCCTGCTCCTGCTCCTGCTCCTGCTCCTGCTCCTGCTCCTGCTCCTGCTCCTGCTCGCAGTAGCAGTAGCAGTAGCAGTAGCAGAGTAGTCGTAGTCGTAGCCGTAGCCGTAGCCATAGCCGTAGCCGTAGCCGTAGCCGTCGTCGTCGGCGGCGTCGTCGTCGTCTTCGTAGTAGTAGTAGTAGTACTAGTAGTACTAGTAGTACTAGTAGTACTCGTAGTACTAGTAGTACTAGCAGTACTAGTAGTACTAGTAGTACTAGTAGTAGTAGTAGTAGTAGTAGTAGTAGTAGTAGTAGTAGTAGTAGTAGTAGTAGTAGTAGTAGTAGTAGTAGTAGTAGTAGTAGTAGTAGTAGTAGTAGTAGTAGTAGTAGTAGTAGTAGTAGTAGTAGTAGTAGTTCATTAGGATCTTCGGTGGTTGCTGGGCGGCCATGGAGTGGCTGGCCTGGTTCTGGGAGGCGGGTCGTTTCCTTCGGCCAACTGATGTGATCTGATCATATACCGGTTATTTTTTCCATCCCGGCGGCTAGCGCCGCCACGGCAGGCAAAGGAAGACCAGAAACGCTAGGGGCCCAACAGCAGCTTGAACTAGCTGGCTCAAGTGGTTCGGAGTGTCGTGAGTCCCTGCTGCCGATGCGACACTCGAGGATTTTCCGCTGAACCTGCCGGAGCTGGCCCCCCGTGCCAGGCTCTCGGATGCCATTAGTTTGAAAGAGGTCGGACGCCTACTCAATGTCTGCTCCTCTATCCCTTCTCTGAGATTGCATGGGGTCGGGGGCCTTCCCACACACCAATGCTCAACCCAACGTGGGAAACCCAGATGCTCCGACACTGGTCCGGCACCCCCTGAAGGCCAGGCCCACCACGGGCCGGAGCCTCCTGGAGGGCAGCGTCTGCAAGAGGCTACTGCGGCGCTTGGGATTCTGCGCCGGCCTATGTAGTCCCTGTGTACGCATTTGTCATATTTGCATTCAGAAATGCACGTCTTGAGGAGGCCGAGCTTTAAGGGGGGGAGCGGAGGGTGCAATGCTTCTTCGTCACCCAGCTACGCCGCCCAAGGAGCTGTTGGAGGCACTTGGAAGAAGAGGCGGGGTGCCTGGATATGCCTGGATGTAATCATG
The DNA here is from genome assembly GCA_905221605.1 of Symbiodinium natans. Taxonomy (NCBI): domain Eukaryota; class Dinophyceae; order Suessiales; family Symbiodiniaceae; genus Symbiodinium; species Symbiodinium natans. Next base: position 312,612 of record CAJNDS010001946.1, read on the forward strand.
CTGCAATAATGCAATGTAACTATCAGATGGTGCGCGGAGTCGGAGCAGGAGCAGGAGTTGCTTTTAGTATAGTCCCCAAACCAATTGTTCCACGCGAATCCCTGAACCTCGATACACACCAAACGTACGAACCAGAGCCTCTCCTGCGCAGCGCCGCCAAACGTCCCAGAACGCTTGAAGTTCAGATGCTCTGCCATGGTGAGCAACCCTGCAGATCACCAAGGGCTGCCAGGGTAGGCAGATTATCGTGTATGTCGCCCCCACCCCCGTTCGAGGGTTGGACTTTACAAGTCCCGGCACCAAACTCCGAAATTTCCAAACCCGAAACGATGGGCCCTAACTCCATGTGGGTTCAAGGCTCGGAGTCCCGACCATGCGGCGCTTTTAGGGCGCCAAAATCACAAACCCAAAGCCCTCGCGCTCCAAACTCCAACCCTAAGTCCGTCTAAGCCCTAATTGCAGCCCAAATCCACCTAAACTCACGCGACGACCAGTAGCCAAACAACCCCCCATTCCTCTAGCTTCAATTGACTTGGCGCGTGCCCCGACAGCCGCTTGCTCAAAGCTCCCATCGCTGCGTCGGCCTTGCTGACAGCCGACTTCAAAGAGTGGTGACGCCAGCGCGCCTCGCTCCGGCGCCCGAGTGGGCGTCGGCATGGCTGCAGCGGCGTCGCCCGGGATTTCAGGGTTGCAGGGAGTTGCGCCCGTAATATACAATATATAATATAGAATATATAATATTCAATATACAATATATAATAAATAAATAAATAATATATAATATATAATCTAATATTAAATATAATATAATTTAATATAATATAATATAATATAATATAATATACAAATATAACATATATAACATACATAACATATATACATATATATACATAATATATATATATATATAATATCTATATATATATATAATATAATATAATATAATATAATATAATATAATAATATAATATATATATAATATATTATATAATAATATAATATTCTATATATATATATATAATATATATATATATAATATATATAATATATATAATATATATATATATAATATATATAATATATATAATATATATATAATATATATAATATAATATATATATATATATATAACATAAATATAATATATATAATATATATAATATACAATAATAATAAATAAATAAATAAAAATATATATATAATATATATATATATATATATATAAATATATTTCTATATATATTATATAATACAATATATATTGTGAGCAGGTCAAAGCACACATGCAACATGTGCTCAGCTGCAGTGCAGTAGTGTAGATTCTCTTTGCGTGTTTAGTTTTGCAATTCGAGTGAATGCAAATTTTGGATATATAATATATATATATAATATATTATATATATAATATAATAGAAAAATATATAATATAAAACATAAAATATATAATATATAATATATAATCTAGAAAATCATATATATATATATATTATATCATATATATCATAAATATCATAAAAAAAATATATATATATATATATATATATATATAATATACTCTGTATAAATATAAATATAAATAAATAAATAAATAAAATAAATATATATATATATATATTATAATATAATATGATATGATGTAGTATAATTGCTCCTTGGCGGCCTCTGATGACCCGGTTCTCCAGCATATGCCCGCAAGAATGAGCGCTGCTTGGGTACGGACCCTACCCCCGGCGGGCAATTAACTCGCCATTGAAAATGTTTTCAACGTTTGTGTCCGTTGCCTTCCGTCCAGGGGCCCAAGCGGGTTTTGAGGTGCTGGAAGGCACTGGAAATGTGGCTTAAGGCTCGACTGCGAGGCTTGCGAAGGCTCACCGAACCCTGGAGACGCTGGAGTGTCCCTAGCGGCTCGGATCTTCAAAACACCACGAACTCCAAATTTAACTGAAATTCTGTGTTCCGCAGAGGAGCAAGCCATACTTCCCTTCGGTTCTAAAATTTTAAAACTACAGTAGGCCTCCGGATCCGCAGCTGAGTTCAGAAATAGCTTTGTCTTTGTCCGGCCCAGAGTTCAGCAATTTCTGGGGGATGTTGAATGAATGTGCCTTGTTGGGAGGGGTTGGGCTTTGGTGCTGCCGTGTTCTTGTTTTTTTCAGCTCTCTTGCCCGCTAGGACTGCCAGCTATGGTCCGCGCAATGCCCGCCACCGAGTCTCAGCAACAAAAGGCTTTCAGCTGCAAGGTCGTGGGCCAGGAAATTCCGGAAGTTCACTCCCCTGTGCCTGCGCCCATCCCACGCATCCCTGCGGCGTGCTTGTTCGGTGAGCGTATGGCAGGTGGTGCGAGTCGTTCCAGTTCTTTCGGGTATTGGGGAGCTTGGCTTCGTAGAACTTGCCAGCCCACCTATCCCGCAAAGGTCGGCTTCGGCTTCGGCAGCAGCGCGCTGCACTCGGGACGAACGGAGCGACGCCAGGCCTGGTGGTCTTTTTGAGTTTAAGGGTGAGCTGAGCCCGTCTTCCTGGCTTGCCTGCGCCTTGTGCCAGTTGGTCCTTCTTAGAAGCACACTCCGAATCGTGCGAGTTTCGGACTCTTTCCTGCACATCCCGCAGGCCCCGGCGCCTACAACGTTCGCAGGCTGGGGCGCGGGGCAGAACAAAGGATTCTTGACACGATCTTTGATGGGGTGTGTTGAGTGGGGCTTAAGGGCTGACAGGTCGCCGCTGGATGATCAACCCCGGACTGTAGTCCCAAGAAGAACTCCGTGCTTTCTACGGATTTCTTTCCCGAAGCTCGCTCATACAGAATCAGGGTGAAGTGGAGACATTGTGGACAGTGTTTGCGTGCTTGTTCGCTCCTTCCCCACTCATACCCATACTGGCTTCAGCCGGGATGCCTTGTCAAAGTCGTCCTGTGGGCCTGTGAAGTGAAGATATTGCAGGGTACGGCCGCATCCACATGCATCTTGAGCATGTTTCGTGCTGTCCAGGCAAGTGCGCTTGCAGTTTAAGGTTGCGCAGCGTTGCGCTGATGTTGGCAGCTTTCTTTTGCGGAGGAAATCAAAATCCCAGACCCCCGGTTACCATTGGCTGGTGTCACGGTGAGGTGGTGCCTGGCAGGCCAAGATTTAGGTTTCCATCCACTCACTGTCTTGGAAACGACACGGTGGTTTACTGTGACATGTGACATGTGTTGAGGCCCGTTCGGCAGACGGTTGCAAAGATGGTTAGGATCTGACTTGCGCAGGGCACCAGGGAATCGCTCATGAACCTGCAGGCCGCTGAAACTTCGTGGCTTGTCGCCCGTACCTCGACTTGTGTGGACGTTGTGTGGACACGCGCAGCACCCGCGTGGAGCCATCAAAAACATATTTTAAAGCACGCTGCCGCTGTGCCTTTTGGCAGGCTTTTCGACTCTCCGCGGAGGGTCAAGAAGCACCCTGAGTGTCTTACTTAATTACTATCCGCACTGTGTGTCGTAGCGAATCAGGGACCCCTGTTCCGGGAAGGTCCCAAGGCAAGATGATGGCAACCCGCGCTTCGGGAAAACACCTGCCCCTTTGACCCTAAATCCCTGTGTCCTCCCCCATTCTTTTCCGATTGGTTCTCCATTCTCCCTTCAAACCCTACACCTAGAACCACGCTGTCAGCAGGCGAAAGCCAAAGGCAAAGGCAAAGCAGCCACGCATCAGGCGGGACATGGGGTCACACAGGCTTCGGTTTTGGGTTTAGCGGTTTAGGGTTCAGGGGGCTGGCTTAAATTGGCATTGGTTTACGGAAAGCCCCAAAATTTTTTTGGGGAAGCCATCAAGACGAGCATCCCTGAAAAAAGGTTTTGTAGTGTGACACACTTGTGTGTGTAGGGACAAACTGAGCGTCGTCCGCCGAAGCCGACGACTCGCTCAAACGCGCCGCTTTCGACTTAGCTCTCCTTCCGTGATCCCGACGCCATGTCCGGCTTCACCATCGACGAGCTGATCCCCGTCATCATCTTGGCGACCTCGACGCCGGATGCCGCCCTGGGAGAGGATGGTTGCGGCGCACGCCTCGCTTCTGGCCGACGCCCGCTTCAACCACATCCTGCCGCCGAACCTCCTCTTCACGTCGCTCGCGCTATCCAGTTACCACGACTGGTACGTGTTCCCTGTTTCCTCGAGGAGTCGCTGGCTTGCCGATGGCTACGCTACAGGCTAGCCTCTGTGATAGTACATACGGCGGGTAATTCACCGGAGCAGGGTCACTATACTTCAGTGCTTGTATCGGGCTCAGGCACCTGGGGCACAAATGATCACAGACGTGCCCAGCTTACATCTCTAGAAGATGTTAGTGTTGTGACTGGGTGCTACATGCTCTTGCTGGTAAGGCACGATCGTCCGCCTGTGAGGGGAACTGGAGCTGTAAAGTAGCCTTTGTGGTACACCCGGGGGGTGCCCTGCGGGCCCCTGGTTTTTGTACCCACTGTCTCTGCTTTGTGCTCCCACCGCTGGAAGCAGTGCTGCACTGGTTTCCATCGCTGCGGGTCAAGCCACCTACTTGGCTCTCTTTCTTTGTACTCACTTGGGGTGGGGTTCTCTGCAATCACACTGCTCATTCCTCTTCGGGCAGTAAAAAGTCAACTGCCCTGCTTCTTCCTTTGCACTCTGAGATATTGTTGCACGGCAAACCTTCCAGCTGCTACTGGGCACATTCAGTTCAGTTGCTGTCATCATAGCCAGTCAGTGTACTTTACTGCAATCGACGAGGCCGCACCCGTCAACTGACTGTGATGCTTTCAGTCCTCTACACCGTTCCGCTTGGGCCACTGAGCTCTGCCTGGCATTGCCCCTGCAATGCTCCTAGTTGCCCTCGGCATCCTGCAGCATGTGTAGTGCAATGTGTACAGTGTACAGTGTTACCTTCTCTCCCACTCTGTTCTCCACTTTCCTTCTCCTCTTGTCTTGAGCATGTTTCACTGGTGTAGCTCTGAGTTCTCTCTCTGGATGCAGTGTACATACTTCTTGTGTACATGTATGCGTTATTACGCCGGGTCACTCCGCCAATGTGTGGTCGCTAAGCTTGGTATCTCTTGCTGCGTCGGAAAAAAAACCCTAAACCCTAAACCCTAAACCCTGAACCCTGAACCCTGAACCCTGAACCCTAAACCCTAAACCCTAAACCGGGTTTCTACATGTCGACAAGCCAAGGCAAAACAAAAGAAAAATAAGAAGGGCAAGGAGAAGAAGAAGCAGAAGAAGGATGCAGGGTGGCTTGATTCATGGGGTCCAAGGGGAGCCCCCCGCCCCACTTTTCAACCCAGATGAAGATGGACATGTGCGAGGAGTGGTATAACGAGTAAATGACTAACCTTCTAGCTGGGGCTAATGCTTCGAACATCCCAGGCCCACTGGGTTTTCCTGGCTTCATCCTGGAAAAGACTGAAGCAGAAGGCGGGCCCGGCCATCAAAAGGGTTTAATTTTAATGCTACGCGATCCGCCTCGGCCTGGGGTTTTTGGGCAGGGGGAGGGGTGCGGGGGGGGGGGGGGGGG